>JALGQZ010000006.1:9094398-9694398 GCA_023105745.1 Austropuccinia psidii | reverse complement strand
TCCTTTTTAGTTTCAGGATTCACCTTCAAGACCCCACTAATTCTTATTTTAATAAAGAGCCAAGTCAAAAGAGCCAAAAGGAGACATTTCTTCTATTTAAAAAAGGGATATTTGAGATTTTCTCATAGAAACATTTGTGAGATTCAGTAATGATAACATAAATTAGAAACTGGAATGGAAATTGTAATAATGATGATATTGAGAAGATCCTCAAAAATAAATGAGATATTTTGTATTTTTTTCCCTTTTTTCTTTCTGAATAAATTGATTCATTAAGAATGTTTGAGCTCTTCCTTTTAATTATTTGGAATTTTTAGAAAACTGATCATATAAAAAAAGGAAAATTATTTTTCTCCTTAACATGTGGATTTCATTAAGGGAAGGATTTTTTCCGAGACGAATTTTGAAGAAAACATAGAAATTAATATTACTATATGTCAAAACAGGCAGGTATGTAAGGAAAGTAAGGGTTTCATTTATTTTTGGAACTGAATTTTACCTATGAAGGCCTTCAAAAGATAAATCAAAATTCTTAAATTAAGAATATATATGTAGGGTTGAACGATTGTAGCATGCATGAAGATGAAAATAAAATGAAAATACCTTTTAATAAATCAAACTCTTTGGAGATATCTCATATAATGAAATATATGGGTAATTTATAGAATCAAAAAGTAATAATATTGAAAATTTCTTGATATTCTAGGGTCTTTGAAGAACCTGGAATATCAATGAACATTGGAATCCTGGTTACAACCCAATTCAAAGGAGGGATCAAAGCCCATTCTATTCTGTAGCCAAGCTAGTTTTCAAATGCAACACCTGCTGTCATGTGCAGCCAATTTACTCATGGTTAATGGGAAAGAGATATTTAATAAATGCTTTTCAATATAAGTTACTTATTAAAAGGTGGATTAAAAGATCCAGAAAGCATTGAATTTGATTGAAGTGAGTGGAAAATCAAAGATTTGTATAAGTACATGCTTTGAGGAATAGGAAATGTAAGAGTAAAACTATTCTATTTCTTTGATATCTTGGATGGAATTTTTAATAAAGAGAAACTTAAAATGAAACCTTATTCTGATATTAGTCTTACAGGGCCCTGACCTGTGCCTGGTGGAAATCTGGGTCACAGGTCCTCATTATCGGAAAAGATTATACAAAGTGAAGATAATGTGGAATATTTAATTTGTTTTTCTATGTATAACTCTTCAAGATGAAGGCCTTCATCCAGCTGTAAGCCTTAGTATAAAATGAATCAAAGTTGTAGCTCAAATAAAACAAAACATTCACATTAATCTCTTGTTATTTTTCACCACTGGAAATTTCTGGACAAATCTCAAGTGAAATTATTGAAGCAACAATTATCAACACAAAGGTTGGAATTAATGTGCTTACTTCCTTCTATCAAATGTTTTTGCCTTTTCACATATGGTAAAATATTATCCATTACCATATTTGGACAAATCTGTTTTTGAAAATCTAAATCAATTGTGGTAAATTTGCAACATCATTGAAATTTGCAAATTGCCTCAATCCCAAAATCACAATTTTCATTCATTCTTTCTTATTTCCCCGTTGAAATCATTTTTTCCTATTAGATAGACTTAATTTTAGTTTGAGGTTTCGGACAATTTTGTGAGTATTTCCCCCTCATTAGGGCATCATGTTTTCCAAAGAAGAAGGCATTTAAGCATAAACATATTCCTTGAAAATAAATAAGTGACTTATTAGCTATTCTATATCTAATTTGATTCCTATTAACCAGTTAAACTGTGTAAGGGTGAGTCTATATAGTAGCTGTAAAGATATAAATAAAAGGTATTATTATTACTGTGACACTGTCAAATCAATTTAATTTAAATGAAATGGTCCTACTATTATGCGGTAATGATGTTGAGGAGTCTACTGAGGACATTTTCTGCATTAATATCATATCTTTGACTGTAAGGATTAATACAAGAATTAATATTTGAAATTATATACAGTCTATTATTAGAGCATTAATTATGGATTACAGTTTTGCTACATAAGAATACTAATGATAGGATGATGAGGTCCTTCTCCAGTGAGGAAATGTCTTCTTTTATAACTCCTGGGGACTTTGGGGGCATGGTAAGCTTTTAGAACATCTGAAGAGTGAAAGCTTTCACTCTGGAGGCTGGGTTATGGGTCTTTATCACCAATTCCAATGTAAGTATGGTCATAATTGTAGTTTTGGGACCACAAATGGTCATTATAGATCAATAACAGATGAAAATTCTCTTCAAAGGAAACTTCAAAAATTTATGACAAATACAGAGCATTTTAGTGACTAATGTTAGTCATCCTGGGGAGGTGTAAGCCTCAAAAAACTATTATTTTAGGTATAAAGACAATACTTGTTGGTACAAGTTTGGTAAGGACCAGTATTGGCCAAAAAAACTGCCAACCAAGATATCTCACTCATTTCTTTAGATATCAAGCTCAAAATCACAGAATTGGAGAGATTCATGAGCTCTTCAATTCGGCATGTTTCATGTCTACCCTCCTCAAAAATAGCAAAACATAAATGGGTTTTATCTTTTTGATGTATTTTTGTACATCAAACTGCCTACATGAATGCATAAACATTACGTATGTGATATAAAGTAAAGCTACTTTTTATCATTTGAATAGAAAATTATTACTGATTTGATAGCTTATTTAGTATAAACCAGTAATGGTTGATTCAATACCAAATATCATTGGTTTATTCAATGTAAACCAGTCTTGGCTTATTTAATATT
Source organism: Austropuccinia psidii (assembly GCA_023105745.1). NCBI lineage: Eukaryota > Fungi > Basidiomycota > Pucciniomycetes > Pucciniales > Sphaerophragmiaceae > Austropuccinia > Austropuccinia psidii. The sequence goes on along the minus strand of JALGQZ010000006.1, from coordinate 9,691,630 downwards.
AAAGGTCCTAGTTTCTCATTACCCATGATGATTAGTTGATTACCTATGTTGAGCTTTTGATTACTCATGATGAGGAATTCCTTGAATAGTTTATGTTTAATAAAGCCTTACTGGTTCATATTAAATAAACCATGAATGGTTTATCTTTAATAAACCAAGAATGGCTTATATTAACCAAAATTTGACTTGTTTATATTAATTAAACCAAGATATTTCAGGATTAAATAAGCCACGACCGCTTTATATCAAAAAAAACATTACTGGTTAATATTAAATAAACCATTTCTGGTTTATATTAATTAAACCATTACTGGTTCATATGAAATAAACCATAACTGGTTTATATTAAATAAACCATTAGTGGTTTATATTAAATAAACCATTACTGGCTTATATTAAGTAAACCATTACTTGTTTATATTAAATAAACCATTACAAGTCCATATTAAATAAACCATTACTGGTTTGTATTAAACAAACAATTACTGGTTTATATTAAATAAAAAATTATTAGTTTATGTTAAATAAACCATTACTAGTTTGTATTAAATAAACCAATACTAGCTTATATTAAATAAACCATTACTGGCTTACATTAAATAAACCATTACTGGTTTATATTGAATAAACCCATACTGGTTTAAATTAAATGAACTATTATTGTTTTATATTAAATACACCACTACTGGTTTACATTTTATAAACCATTACTGGTCTCTATTGAATAAACCATCACTTTCTTATATTAAATAAATCATAACTGGTTCATATTAAATAAACCATTACTGGTTTATATTAAACAAACCAGTAATGGTGTGTATTAAATAAACCATTACTGCTTTGTATTGTATGAACCATTACTGGTTTATATTGAATAAATAATTACTGGCTTCAATTAAACAAACCATTACTGGTTTATATTAAAGAAATAATTACTGGTTTATGTTAAATGAAACATTACTGGTTTATATATATAAACAATGACTTGTTTACATCACCTAAAAAATGACTAGTTTATGTTAAATAAACGATTAGAAAACTAAGAATTTTTCTATCAAAATAGAACAGAGTAGTATGACTTTGTCAGCCTGTGACTCAAAACCAGAGCCCAAGCATGACAGGAAAATACCATAAACCAATGGTAAAGCCAAGATACCACCAAAAAATAGAGCTGAGAAAAATGAACTCAAAAGGTATTAGAGGAAAGAGGAAAATCACCTCTTTCAAAATATATAAGTCCCATAATGATAGGACAAAGAATAACAAAGTTATTCCTACTCAAAGCTATTGCTGAGCATAAACCTTAATTTGCACCTCTCATCTGAAATCCAGAGGAAGAGGCTTAACCCCATCAAGTGGGTATTTAACTTGAATCTCTAGGCCAGGGCTATCTAATGGTACTAGTCAAATTGAGCTAGAGCCAGAAATACAGAAGTTATGACCAAAATAAGGTCAAATGAGGGTGATTAAAATATTCACCTCTCATCTAGCTTCTACAGTTTTAGTGTGAGATACCTAAGTGGGTCTTTTTGGAATGAGCACAATCAGTTATATCTTATGGTGCCATTAATGTTCCCATATATCATCTAGAACAAAGGTTATAAGGCAAACAAGCCCAATACAGCTTTTTACCTAAAACACGCATATTTATAAAAATCTTATACATGGGATACCTTTGCCATATTTAATGATAACCAAATCAAATGAGGTACCATTGTGTAGAATACATACAGGGCTACACACTGAACCAATTATGAGGTTGATATCTCAAAAACTGACAACGTTATGGCTGTTTTAAGGTCAAAATCCCACAGTTTGGCCAATACAGCCTTACCATGGGATAATATCCCAGAACCATGATTATGAGGTGTCAAATAAACAAAGAAGCTTTTTTTACTTAACTACCTGATAGTTTGTTAAATACTTGGGTCCCATACAGGTTCTGTACAGAATTCTACATGTCCTACACGTCAGAATCAGGCTGTGTGGTCCCCAGATGAAAATTTTCACCCTTTATTGGTAAAAACTGCCCAGATGTGGTTTCAAAACCACATCTGAGCCCAATACAGGCTATACAGGCCTTTTTCAAACCACAAGCCTGTCCTGGAGAGTGAAAAATCTTCACTTCCTCCATGTGAAAAGGTCTAGCAGCCTTTTCACCCCATTTCAGGATAAAAGGAGACCTTTTCACTGCCAGAAAAGGAATCCCTATCCTGCTCTTGAATTCCTATGTAGTACAACTGTAAAAAACAGTTATACTCTTGGAAAACAATCAGGTTATACTATCAACATTAGTATTGTAGTGTTTTATTATTGTAACCCAACAGATAAAGTTGCACCCAGGGCTTTCAACAGCACTCACCACCACTTATTCTCATTAGTAAAGCCCTTTTAATTTAGAATTAAACCTTTTTTCATACCTTTTATCCATTTCACAGTCATTTTTAAAGCTGTAAATAGCCTTATTACTTTATCATCATAGACTCATCCCGAAATTTTGGTGGCCTGGCCATGTTTTTTGACCTTTTTTGACCTTACAAGTTAATTTTTTACTTATCTTCTTATATTCTGACACATTTTTTTATCTTCTTAGGCGTAATTTTCTCTAAATAGAGAAAAACACATATTTCTTTATATACATTTAAGTGGTATATGTTATATACCACTAATATTTATATTTTTTAAATCATATTGTTGCAGGGTTGATTATAATTTAATCACCACAAAACCTCTATTTTTGGTGTGTTTTTCATATGAAAACACTTTAAGCCATAAATACAGTCCTTTTTTTTAATTAAATAAGGACACCTCTTACTGTAAAACCAACATTTGAGGCGTGGTTGGGTGTATTGTTGATTAAATTACCCTCTTACATACCACTTGTATAAGATTATATTTGCTAATTACAAGTTTTTCTGTGAGATACTGGCATACAAAAAGTGTACCAGATATCTGTAAGCTCTATTTTTGATGTAAAATTGTTAATTCAATTACACTGTCATTATACAAGGGCATATTGTAGTAATATACAAGCCCAGAGGCCATTCTCAGATGTGCAAACAGCATTTTAAGAAGTCTCAACTGAAATGAAGCCTTCTTTTCCTGTTTTGTTTCAGTGGAAGAAGACTACATCCCACTAAAAACCCAATCACAGGCCAACACACCAGTGACACCCTCAGAGCCATAGGGCAGCAAGGGCAAAGGAAAGAGGCATAGTGAGGGTCTCATTAAATCAAAGAAGTGGACACCACTTGCCACTCATAGGAATAGAAAGCCACCAAACTCTGCTTCAATACAAGTTGAACCAACCTTAACCACTTGTACAGGGAAGATTAAAATAATTAACCCAGTTGTAACCTCTAAAGGTAAATTGCCAAAATCAGCAGACAACAAATTTGTACAAGGCACAGTCGGAGGGAAATACCCTAAGAACATAAAGTTTTTGACTGCTTGCAAACACTGATATGTCACCTGTACACCTCAGAAACCTTGGCTTCTGAAGGAACCAACCAGAGGATAGAGAATGCTTGTCCAGAACCAGAAGACATGGAAGAGGACAACTTGGAAACAGTGGTGGATGGAAAGACACTGAGGGAAATAATACCCACTCTTCCATTCACTTTCCAATTCAACAGGAACCCCAAATCAGAGGACTGGAAAGGTATGGATCAAGCTCTTCAGCTCCACTAACTCCTCAAAGATTTATTTCAATGGAGCATGGACAACAAGAGGTTCAACCTGGCATCCCACTGGGAAGAACTTGGAGAAAGTTTCCAGAAGATATTTCTCAAAGAGATAGACTTCAGAGACCTTATGGTAATCACCAAAGGTTGGAATCCCACCAGGCAGCTCAGACTCCTGGAGGTGATGGCAAACAGGATAAGGGAGAATCAAGCCACTATCCAAGCTATAGAAGAACAGCTGACCCAGAAAGGGAATACTCAGATTCCTTCAGGATCACAAGGAGAAGGCCAAAACAGCTCTCCAGTGGCTTCAAACCATTCAGAAACCAACACATCAGTGTCCAAGAGTCACCATTCTTCACAATCACAGGAAGTTTCCAGGGGAAGGCAAGGATACAAGCGCAAAAACAAGACCACCTTCAGCCAGAGGAAGAATGAGTCAGACCCAATGATCCAGAAGCTGTTGGATTTGGTGAAAGAAGTGCACAAGAGCAAGAAGTAGTTGTAAATAACTCTAGAATCAGTAGCCCCATTAATAGAAATATTACCCCCACTCAGATTGATCATAATTTTGTAACACCTGAGAGTAACCTGAACAGTGATGCGCTGTGGTTACAAATGTCCCAATTTGCTGAGCAAACTCAAAAGCAGTTTGCAGAACTCAAAGCAAGCCATGAGAGGATGAAAAAATCAACAGCCTCCATGGACAAAATTGTTAAAAACCTTTAAGAGGGACATGCTCAATTGAGAAAAGCCTCTGAAGAAACCAACAAAAGACTTAATATATTCTTTGAAGAACAACACCACAGAAAAAGGGACAGGGATTGTCTGGATCAAGACATAAACAAACTGTTTAATGTCCACCATAGCATGAAGCCCCAACCACAAGGCCATGTTATGGATAATCGATATCATCAAGATGACATCAAACCAGATGCCATGTTGATCAATAAGGCAAGATCTCCATCACAATACCACGATGGACATAATATGTCTTATTCAGAGAAGAAAGCCCGAAAACAGCTTCCTGAGGCCTCAAGCTGGCCCAAATTCTCTGGAATTGGAGAATATGATCATATGAAGCTCATAGATTATATTTATGGACTCTTCATTGATGTACCAAGCATTCCAGATCACTGGATTACTGCTAGACTCAATGAAGCCTTTAAAGGACATGCTAGTATCCAAAAATCATAATTCTTCCTGATAAAATATCACAGGGATAATTAACTATGATGACTCAAAAATTGAACTCAAAAAATGGTTTCAAAATGCATTTGGGATTCTTTTTGACATGAAGAATTACTGAGTGAAAAATAAATGTGTGATTATTCAATATTCATTTCATGAAACTTAATTCTTAATCAAAATTATGACTTCTCACACTTTGAATGTTTGTCTCATCAAAAAATTGAAACTTTAGTTCTTATTTTTCATATCAAGTGAACCTTAGTAGAGATTTTTATTCAAGAGCTTAATATCACATATACAAAAAAGTGAAATTAATAAAAGTAAAATTGATGTGAAAAATACCCCTTTTAATCGAGGAATAGTAAGAACATACACACCTATTTATGCAAGAATGTTTTTTTAACAAAACTTCTTTGCCTCTGCAAAATGAAAGAAAGTATTTTCAAATTGAGTAAATTCTAAATTCCCCACAATATTACTACATGATTAATATTTCTGAAATAATAGCCTTATTAACAAGAAATCAGATTTTAGGATATATCCATATCAAGTAGCTTATATTGGGAATTTTGGATGTATTATGTGGTGTTCAATATTTTGAGAAATAAAAGGACTAAAATCTTACTTATGATGTGGAAAATGAATGGCAGGTGAAAAATATTAAGTTTTGTAAAAACTTGACTAATGTTGTCTTTCATTTTTCAAAAGAAGAAAATAAATTTCAAAAATAAGACCCATACAAAGCAATAATCAGCAAATTTTGTTCAGGAAAAATTCCATTTGAATTTCTATTTTGAAAGAAATTTGTGAAATTTCTATTGAATAATGAAAAACATAAGTTACAAATCTTAATTTTTGTGATGAGTACTTTGTTGAAGCAAAATATTTTGATCTCAATATTTTTAAGCTGAAAACATTAGAAGCTCAAAAGATAATTTTGGAGAAAAATACCCATGAAAGGTAGTATGCAATAGTCAGTGGGATAAAATGATAATTTGAGATTCAAAAAGATCAGAAAAAATTCTTGGTTGTTGGCTTTATCTCTATTTGAAAGTTTCTGGTTTGGGTTTGATAGAAATTTTTGAGAGGAAAGGAGTTCTCAGGATTTCCAGAATATACATAATGGAATTGATTTTCTGGGAAGTAGCTCCTAAGCTTGGAAATATGGCGTGGAAGATGACCAAATAATAATATCAAGTTAGATCCCAGTATGAATCCAACTTCAAGCTGGGTTGGACCTGCTACCCCTGCTTGCCGGTGTAGGATTTTCTTTCATGGTGACTCCATTTAAAAAGGTCTTTCAAGAGCTTGTGGATTTTAATGACTTTTTAAGCATCTGTCCAATACCCTTGTTGTACTTCTGAGTTGAATGGGACTTTGGGCAGGAGCTCCTAGATGGTAAGTCCCTTTCTGGTAATTTGATCCACCAGGTGGCTCTCTTCTTCCTGGTCTGTTTCTTCTTTTCAAGTGTTCTGATTGATTTCTTGGTAATCCAAGATCCCTAAGAAATGGAGGTGTAATGTTAAGAGCTCTGATAGATTCCATGCAGCAAAAAGTATTGTTTCCTTTGAGGTTCATTTACCTGTGGAAGCCCCTTGTCAAAATTTGTGCTCTATACTATTTGTAAAGTTCCCTTTGGAGTTTAAAATAGGGTCAAAAACAGTTATCTTCTGTTTTTCAGCTGTTTGTGGTGATCTAAAATGTTTTTTTAGCTTTCTCCTGGGTTTGCTTTCCCATGGTACAGCTATGGGGGTCCACTCTTTTGATTTGATGGCTACCGCACTTTTCCTTTTGTGCTTGCCTTTGGTTTTTGTTAGAAGCTCTCTTTCTTCTAGGGCTTTCAAAGAGGGATTTCCTTTTGACTGGGTCTCCAGTGAAATACATTCCTTTTTCACTTTCAGGAAAAATATAAACCATTTCTGTATGTCAGTTTTTGACCAAAAGTGATTTAACTTCACTCTACTTTTATTTTTTCTTTTATAAGTAAATTAGATCTTTTGAAATGATTTTTTGTCAGAAAAATATTTTTTTTTGAATATTTTTACTTATAATTCATAAGTACAACCTTAATATTCAAGTTTTTTGTAAATTATTCACTTTAATCTTGTTGTTGCTTTATGTTCTATGTATAAACCAAGTCAAACATTTAAATATATAGCTTTTTATATAATGAATATCTTCTAAGAATACTTATTTACTAAGGTTTTTAATTCTTTGAGATCTCACACCAATTTGAGTTAAATCTTCACTGAAAGAAGTATTTTGATTAAGAAATTTCCTTTAAATCGTAAAATATTAGTTTATTGTTGAAATATTTATTCACAATTCATTAGTAAATACTATTATTTGAGTTAAATCTCACTTTGGTGAAAATTGATGTTTTAAGCATTAAAATAGACTTCTTTTATATTGAAATATTGAAAAAAAATCATTATTATTAATTTTCATGGTAGATTCAATGTTACAGTTTAAATGAGCATATAGACTCATTACTCACAGAAATATATCATTTATTCTATTGCTGAGAAAAAGTAAAAATTTAAAACATACAATAATATATGTTATATAAAAAATCGAAATCAAAACTCGAATTCACTCACTTTTATAGCAGGAAATTGATTAAAAATTAAAAATTACTCCAAAAAACACACCAGAATAGGTCCGAAACTGGTTGAACACATGGCCGGGACCCCAAACTGTCAGGGTGAGTCTATATAGTAGCTAGTAATATATCAATACAACCTATTATTATTACTGTGACATGGATAAATTATATAATTTCAAATAAAAAGGTCCCAATGTGACATGGTAACAGCTGTAATGAGAATATTGAAGACCTTTCTTGTACTAATCTCATATCTTTTGATGTGAACAAGGCATGGCTATTTGAGAAATTTAATTTGTACTATTTGAATAATTCATCTTTTAATTCAAACTTTTGAACCATAAAATGAAAACCAAAAAATGAGAAAAGGATCTGTTCAAATTTTTCAACCTCCATATAAAAATTTGAAATGAAAAATTTTGAATTTTTATTGAATAATGATTTATGAAAATAATTCATTAATTAAAAGAATTGAAAAAATATATTAATGGCATCAGCCACAGCATAACCATGCCACAAATGGTATTAATGGTATATTTATGGAATCAAAAATGATCTAAGAATGCCATGAATGGAATCAACAATGAAATAGAAGTTCCATTTATGGAACCAACAATGCCATAAATTGGACTTTCACAAATACAGGTAATTTTAGGTAAATTTTACTTAGAAGAAGCCCCTTATTTTGTGTTACTAAATAATTACATAATTTTATCAAGTTATGGCAAGTCAACATAAGGGCATACATGTTTTTGCTAAATTACTTATGTGGGTTTACCAATAACCCAAATTAATTATAAGCATTTGAAACTGATTGAAATAAATTAAGATTAATTACAATGAATTGAAGGTAATTGAAATTAATTGAAATCAATCAAGCTTGTTAACCATTGTGTCAAGCTGATTGAAAATAACAAACTTGATGAGAATTAGTTAAAGTTAGTGAAAATGAATTTGTAAGATGTGACTATGAAACTGATGATAATATTACTATTAATCAAAAGTACTATGTCTGTTCTTATTAAATATAATAATAAAATATTATTATAACCACAATTTAATTAAAGAATTATCTCTTTCACTTGTTATACACTACTAGTGATTATAACAGTGAGCAGTTATTGTCTACAAGAATCAATTACAAGAAGAATTTAATAATAAAAACTTCTTTTATTAAAATAATAAAATTATTTTAACATATAATTATCTTTTGCAAGAATAATTATAAAGATAATTCTTGAAGAAAACTATTACTAGAGAAAAACTTTAAGAATTAAAGATAAATGACTCACTAATACTCCAAAGAACTTATTGATAGATAAAAGTAGAGGAATTTGACATAGAATTGTGGATTTTAAGAGATAAAAATGATTTATAGCAGGATTACAACAATATATAGTTGTATTCTATGATTTCAAGTCCTTGTGATTGATTCTGAAAGATTTAAAACACTTAGAAATAGTTTAACTAATACTTACTTGTGGGTAACAATGATATAAAATGATTATATGATGATTTTTTGGAAAAAACAGCAAAAAGAGGCCTCTTTTAAGTCAACAACAGCTCACAGAGGCGTTATATGGAGCAAACTGAAAAACCAGTGAGTGAGAAAACAATAAACCTTTTTGGATTATTGATTGCATCATCTGTTGTCACATAAGATTATCATAATTACTTAATTGATGCTTTTACGTGATTGCCAACCCCAATATGGTTAAAAATAAAAGGAGTAACCTCTGTAGATCTTCTTTTATTCTGAAATAATCATTGATTTCTCAAAGTTATCAATGTTATTGGAAATTTCATCACAGGTTATAATTACTGTGAATTTTTGAAGATTCAGTGTTTCACGTAGAATAGTCAAAAATGGGCTGTAAGTAAAACTTTTAATTTTACCAGTAAAGCCATAATTATTTTTGGTTGTACCATAGATATTACAGTTCTCTATTAGTCCTGAAAGCTTCAGAAAGATTCATTAAGAATTGTATTTTCAATGAATTTTTGAAGTCTGTACCTCATTTCTATGTAGAATTGTAAATATCAGTGTTTCACTGGTTGCTATGAGGTAAATAAATGGATAAAAGTCCAAAAAGGGTTTTAATTACTCTTTTGGGGTTTATCCATGGATAATCATTAAGAATTGACATGGTTACAGGAGTCTAAGTAGCTCTTTACCTCCTTGGCACGTCAAAATAGCAGGTTATTTGCTATTTTCTTAAGCTTTACAGTAGTTGAAACATGGTAACCAGGTTTCCAAAAGGTTTTAGTTTACCAATTAGGCTAAGATCAGCCATGGATCCAAGCTTCGGAGCTGTCCATGCCTCCGAGGCCTCAGAAGTTGGGTACCCTGGCTCTCTTTGATGTCTTTTGTCCCCCCTGCTTATTTTTTACGTCAAAAAGAAAATTAAGCTTCAAGTGAGATATCCACTATGGGTGTATCAAAAGTCCATGTAAGAATACCATGATATTAAGTGCTCCAAACATGCATAACACTATTCTTAGTGTATATGTAACATGGGATTTCTAACTTTCCCATTATTTTGGCGTGAAATGAAGAAAAACAAAAATTTTCACGGATCTTTTATGTGGTATTAATGATGTGGTGTTGAAGTATTTTCCATCTTACCACCTCAAAAAGTTAATTTGAGCTTATTCACTCTATGGAGCTACCCTAGGTGAATTTTTGTGTAGAATCCAAATCTGGTCTTAAATCCATGGATTTACTTACTCAATAAAAGGTTATTCATCTTTTCTAAACTCAAAAATGATGAATTTTGGATATATGCATGACTTATGAGTTATGCATAATTCAAAATTTATTTTTAAGATAATTGTGGCCTATTTGGGTATGTAAAATATACCTCAAGGCTCACAGAATTAGGATTGTTTAAAATCTAAAATGAATGACAATAAATTCAAATTATTTAAAATAAATAAAACTTGACAGACATTATTTCAAGCTGATTGAAATTAATAAAAGTAATGAGCATTGGTTGAAATTGGTAAAAATTAAATAAAACTGCCCCAAATTCATGAAAATTAATTAAAATTCATTGAAAGTAAGTAAGATTAATTAAAATTAATTGAAGAAATTAATTAAAATTAATTAAAATTAATTGAAGAAATTAATTAAAATTAATTTAAATTAATTAAAACTAATTGAAGAAATTAATTAAAATGAATTTAAATTAATTAAAATCAATTGAAATTAATTAAAATTAATTGAAATTAATTAAAATGAATTGAAATTAATTAAAATTAATTGAAATTAATTAAAATGAATTGAAATTAATTAAAATTAATTGAAATTAATTAAAATGAATTGAAATTAATTAAAATGAATTGAAATTAATTGAAATTAATTGAAATTATTTAAAATGAATTGAAATTAATTAAAATTAATTGAAATTAATTAAAATTAATTGAAATTAATTAAAATTAATTGAAATTAATTAAAATTAATTGAAATTAATTAAAATTAATTGAAATTAATTAAAATTAATTGAAATTAATTAAAATTGATTGAAATTAATTAAAATTAATTGAAATTAATTAAAATTAATTAAAATTAATTGAAATTAATTAAAATTAATTGAAATTAATTAAAATTAATTGAAATTAATTAAAATTAATTGAAATTAATTAAAATTAATTGAAATTAATTAAAATTAATTGAAATTAATTAAAATTAATTGAAATTAATTAAAATTAATTGAAATTAATTAAAATTAATTGAAATTAATTAAAATTAATTGAAATTAATTAAAATTAATTGAAATTAATTAAAATTAATTGAAATTAATTAAAATTAATTGAAATTAATTAAAATTAATTGAAATTAATTAAAATTAATTGAAATTAATTAAAATTAATTGAAATTAATTAAAATTAATTGAAATTAATTAAAATTAATTGAAATTAATTAAAATTAATTGAAATTAATTAAAATTAATTGAAATTAATTAAAATTAATTGAAATTAATTAAAATTAATTGAAATTAATTAAAATTAATTGAAATTAATTAAAATTAATTGAAATTAATTAAAATTAATTGAAATTAATTAAAATTAATTGAAATTAATTAAAATTAATTGAAATTAATTAAAATTAATTGAAATTAATTAAAATTAATTGAAATTAATTAAAATTAATTGAAATTAATTAAAATTAATTGAAATTAATTAAAATTAATTGAAATTAATTAAAATTAATTGAAATTAATTAAAATTAATTGAAATTAATTAAAATTAATTGAAATTAATTAAAATTAATTGAAATTAATTAAAATTAATTGAAATTAATTAAAATTAATTGAAATTAATTAAAATTAATTGAAATTAATTAAAATTAATTGAAATTAATTAAAATTAATTGAAATTAATTAAAATTAATTGAAATTAATTAAAATTAATTGAAATTAATTAAAATTAATTGAAATTAATTAAAATTAATTGAAATTAATTAAAATTAATTGAAATTAATTAAAATTAATTGAAATTAATTAAAATTAATTGAAATTAATTAAAATTAATTGAAATTAATTAAAATTAATTGAAATTAATTAAAATTAATTGAAATTAATTAAAATTAATTGAAATTAATTAAAATTAATTGAAATTAATTAAAATTAATTGAAATGAATTAAAATTAATTGAAATGAATTAAAATTAATTGAAATGAATTAAAATTAATTGAAATGAATTAAAATTAATTGAAATGAATTAAAATTAATTGAAATGAATTAAAATTAATTGAAATGAATTAAACTTAATTTTGATTAATTAAAATTAATTGAAATTAATTAAAATTAATTGAAATTAATTAAAATTAATTGAAATTAATTAAAATTAATTGAAATTAATTAAAATTAATTGAAATTAATTAAAATTAATTGAAATTAATTAAAATTAATTGAAATTAATTAAAATTAATTGAAATTAATTAAAATTAATTGAAATTAATTAAAATTAATTGAAATTAATTAAAATTAATTGAAATTAATTAAAATTAATTGAAATTAATTAAAATTAATTGAAATTAATTAAAATTAATTGAAATGAATTAAAATTAATTGAAATTAATTAAAATTAATTGAAATGAATTAAAATTAATTGAAATTAATTAAAATTAATTGAAATGAATTAAAATTAATTGAAATTAATTAAAATTAATTGAAATGAATTAAACTTAATTTTAATTAATTAAAATTAATTGAAATTAATTAAAATTAATTGAAATTAATTAAAATTAATTGAAATTAATTAAAATTAATTGAAATTACTTAAAATTAATTGAAATTAATTAAAATTAATTGAAATTAATTAAAATTAATTGAAATTAATTAAAATTAATTGAAATTAATTAAAAATAATTGAAATTAGTTAAAATTAATTGAAATGAATTAAACTTAATTTTAATTAATTAAAATTAATTGAAATTAATTAAGATTAATTGAAATGAATTAAAATTAATTGAAATGAATTAAAATCAATCTTAATTAATTCAAATTAATTGAAATTAATTCAAATTAATTTTAATTAATTTTAATTAATTGAACTCAATTAAAATTAATTGAATTAATTTTAATTAATTTTAATTAATTTTAATTAATTCTAATTAATTTTAATTAATTTCAATTAATTTTAATTAATTTCAATTAATTTTAATTAATTTCAATTAATTTTAATTAATTTCAATTAATTTTAATTAATTTCAATTAATTTTAATTAATTTCAATTAATTTTAATTAATTTTAATTAATTTTAATTAATTTTAATTAATTTTAATTAATTTTAATTAATTTTAATTAATTTTAATTAATTTTAATTAATTTTAATTAATTTTAATTAATTTTAATTAATTTTAATTAATTTTAATTAATTTTAATTAATTTTAATTAATTTTAATTAATTTTAATTAATTTTAATTAATTTTAATTAATCTTAATTAATTTTAATTAATTTTAATTAATCTTAATTAATTTTAATTAATTTTAATTAATTTTAATTAATCTTAATTAATTTTAATTAATTTTAATTAATTTTAATTAATTTTAAGTAATTTTAATTAATTTTAATTAATTTTAATTAATTTTAATTAATTTTAATTAATTTTAATTAATTTTAATTAATTTTAATTAATTTTAATTAATTTTAATTAATTTTAATTAATTTTAATTAATTTTAATTAATTTTAATTAATTTTAATTAATTTTAATTAATTTTAATTAATTTTAATTAATTTTAATTAATTTTAATTAATTTTAATTAATTTTAATTAATTTTAATTAATTTTAATTAATTTTAATTAATTTTAATTAATTTTAATTAATTTTAATTAATTTTAATTAATTTTAATTAATTTTAATTAATTTTAATTAATTTTAATTAATTTTAATTAATTTTAATTAATTTTAATTAATTTTAATTAATTTTAATTAATTTTAATTAATTTTAATTAATTTTAATTAATTTTAATTAATTTTAATTAATTTTAATTAATTTTAATTAATTTTAATTAATTTTAATTAATTTTAATTAATTTTAATTAATTTTAATTAATTTTAATTAATTTTAATTAATTTTAATTAATTTTAATTAATTTTAATTAATTTTAATTAATTTTAATTAATTTTAATTAATTTTAATTAATTTTAATTAATTTTAATTAATTTTAATTAATTTTAATTAATTTTAATTAATTTTAATTAATTTTAATTAATTTTAATTAATTTTAATTAATTTTAATTAATTTTAATTAATTTTAATTAATTTTAATTAATTTTAATTAATTTTAATTAATTTCAATTAATTTTAATTAATTTTAATTAATTTTAATTAATTTTAATTAATTTTAATTAATTTTAATTAATTTTAATTAATTTTAATTAATTTTAATTAATTTTAATTAATTTTAATTAATTTTAATTAATTTTAATTAATTTTAATTAATTTTAATTAATTTTAATTAGTTTTAATTAATTTTAATTAATTTTAATTAATTTTAATTAATTTTTATTGATTTTAATTAATTGAACTCCAAGTATCATTTATTTGTCATCTTTTAAGTGATTATTTATAATTATTCTTTGTAAGGATTTATGGTGTATATATCAATATATCAAATAATGACATAATGACTCTCATTACTTATCATTCATTGATTTGTATTGATTCTTAGCTATCATTATTAATTATGTATTTTTATGCCTTGCTTTGTATTTTCAATTTTCATTATTTAGTGTGTGTTATTTCTTTGAATTAATTATTTTTGATTTATTTATAACTTTAAATTCCATGACTTATTATGAACTTCCTTTTCTTTAATATTTCTAATGGCTTATTTATTATATATGAAATTTTCAATTTTCAATATTCATTATTTATTTTATATGTTATATTCTATTCATTATTTATTTTTATCATTTATATCTCATTTAGTTTCATATCAAAAATTATTTATTGTATTTCATAATTTTGCTATTAGTTGCTTTTATTAATAAAATCTTATATTTCATTTATCATTAATCTTCATAAAGTACATGTTATTAATTACTTATTTTAATTATTTCAAGCTTTTATCATTTCTTTTTATTAATTATATATCATCTTTCATTTCTTATTTATGTTTTTATTTCATATTTTATATTCTATATTTCATTTATTATTTGCTTTAGTATTCATTATTATTGATTATATTTTGTATTTTAGTTATTAGTTATTTTTATCAATACTCTATAATATTTAATACATCAATATTTGGTATTTTCATTAATTATATTTCATATTTTATTTATCCTACAAATTTATAAACTATGTTTTTTCTTTTATTACATATTTAATCTTATTAATTGTAATCTATAATTTGTTCATCATTTATTCTTGTGAGTCATATTTGAGCTATTTTTCTCATTTATGATTATTAATTATATTTTGTATTTTATGTATTTTTTTATATTTACTTTATTTTAATTAATTATATTTTATTTATCACTTCTTTTCACCAATTGTCTTTCATTTATTATTCATTTTTATTAATTATATTTCATATCTTGTTTATTATTTATATGATTCATAGGGCATGGGTAAACACATGTAAGCCCTAACGTGTTTTTACCAATTTATGGTAAAAACACATAAGTGACCTTATTTTTCAAAAACATTCCTCAGGCTCAGTTTTGAGGATTTGTTTTAATTCTTTTTGGCCATATTTTTCCTGACTTGGCATGTCACTATGCACAATTTTTTTCAAATTTTCTTTTTTTCCAAATTGCACCAATTTGGCCAATATGCTAAAATGGCATATTTTTTGCAAAAATTCATTTAAAATCTTCCCACTTATGAATTTCCTTAATTTTTTTTAAAAAAGAAGGTTTCAATCTGAAGAAAAAAGCACCAGAAGCCCATAATTTTGGGATTTTTTTTTTTGGTGGGACAAGTGAAGGTGCAAAAAGATTTTTTTTTTCAAATGTTTTTTCCCGTCATTGTAATATGCTTGTTTTTAAAAAGTTAATTTAATAATTTCCCACTTATGAATTTCCTTCATTTTTTTAAATTGAAGGTTTCAATCTGGAAATTAAAGAACCAGAAGCCCATGATTTTGGGGAATTGTTTTGGTGGGACAGCAAGTGCAGGGGCAATAAGTGTATTTTTTCAGATTTTTTTTCCTTGTTTGTAATATGACTATTTCTAAGTACAGAATTTCCACATGTTTGATGAAAAAGGAGACTGAGGTGGGATTTAGGCAATAAATATTACTGAGGAGGGGGATAATTGGCATAAATTGTATAAACAAAAATCAATCAATCATAATCAACCTCCAAAATAGTGGGTTTTTTCTGAGGGGGGGATGAAGATTGGACAAATACAACATTCTGTGTTTCTTAAATTTATCAGCCCACCCCAGGGCTTGTGGTTTGGCATGAATCTCCCAATTCACAGTAATGGTGGGGACTGGATAAACTTTAGAAATGATTAAGTCCAAAGGAACCAAATGAGCACAGCTATCCAAGAAGCAGATAAAAATGGGGGGATTATCATTTGGAGGACAGAAATAAGGGAAAAAAAGAAAAATATTGGACTGTGGAATAAAAGAAAACTGGTCTTTTATACTTATTTGCAATTGGATCCCCCATGTCAGACATAGACATCCACTTGATTTTTGGAGCCTGGCCCACATCTTCATACCATTCAATTCTGTCCAAATAAGATGATACTGAAGGAATTAAGGTGTTCATGGCTTCATAAAGGTCTTGATTTTGTTGAATTTCTTCAGCCAAGTCATCTCTAACATCAGCTCATTGATCTTGAGTCTTGTAAATGTAGTGGGATACTGTTCTAAAGAAGCTCAAGGGTCTGAAATTCACCTTCAGTGTGGGTTGTAGCATTTTTGAATTAAAACATGTATAAAAGTGAAAAAAAGGGGAAATTTGGGGATTTGGAATGGGGTAAGGACCTTTTGAAATGTGAAAAAGAAGTGAAAAATGAACAGAAGTGGTTAAGAGTGAAAAAAAGTGGTTTAAATGTGGGATTAATGGATGAGGGAAGGGAAAAGATTGAAAATTGAGAGGATTGAAAGCAGGTTTTTGTGGTGGAAAATGCAGGCTTTGTGGGAAAAAAAGAAAAAAAAGTGTGAAAAGCTTTGCAAAATGGTTTTGGTAATGCTGTTTTTCCAAAAAAAAACTTGGTTTGGGGTGGGGATAATGTGGATTATTTGGGTGTTTGGCCTTTTTTTTGGGGGGGGCTGGGCAAAAAAATCTGAAACAATTGGGAGTTAGTTAGGTTTTGTGGGGAAAAAACCTCTTTTGGGAATGTTTTGGCCCAATAAAGGCGTGGTTGTGTTTCATTTTTAATTAAAATGGGCCCAGGGAACCCCTTACGTGTTTTTACCAATTTGCTTATGTGTTTTTACCAACACCCTATTTATATTATTTATATTATTTATATTATTTATATTATTTATATTATTTATATTATTTATATTATTTATATTATTTATATTATTTATTGTATTTTTACCATTTATTTATTATTTATCTATTTCAATTTATTATTTATTTAATTTGAAATTTATTCTTCATCTTTCACTACTACTTATTCATTATTCACTTTTAATTTTTACTATTTATTAACCTTTCTTCTTTAAATTCTTATTATTTATTTATTTAATTATGAATTTTTCATTTTTGATATACAATTTATTTGTCAAAGATTATCTCAATGATTTTTCACATATTCATATTTATTGTTCATTTATTATTATAAACTATATTTTATATTTTATGTATTTTTCTTATATTTATATAATTTTCATTAATTATATGTTATTTCTTAATTTAATAGTACAAATGCTACAAACAGTATTAATAATATTAAATCCAGCACTATTTACTTTTGGGTAAATTACATGCAGCAAAGCACAACTTTTTTATTGAGGATAATAATAATTGTTTCATCTGAATT
Organism: Austropuccinia psidii; assembly: GCA_023105745.1. Taxonomy (NCBI): domain Eukaryota; kingdom Fungi; phylum Basidiomycota; class Pucciniomycetes; order Pucciniales; family Sphaerophragmiaceae; genus Austropuccinia; species Austropuccinia psidii. Next base: position 9,673,690 of record JALGQZ010000006.1, on the reverse strand, counting down.
CATCGATTAAGATTTTTAGCAATTTGGAACCACCATTGACGCCTTGGATGTGAGTCGTGGTCTTTTTGTTTCTTTAAAATACAAATCTTCTTTTACTGACTTGACACTTTAACAGCAATTAAACTATCCAATCTTTTGGATTCACTCAAATGACTCCAGTTCAAACTCATACAATCCCTTTGTTTTTGAAAAATAAAGATGTTGTGGTCAAAGTTAGTCAGAATCCAACTTCATTTTTTGTTCTTTAGCAAAGATGTAATATTCAATTATTATCCTAACTTTCTCTAGTAAAAGAGCTTATGAATTTGTTAGGCAGTCACTGGTTCCGGTAAAATGTTGGCCTTTGTCATCCCTTTTCTTGAAAATCAAGATTGTCGCAGTGTCGCTACAATCGTCATCAGTCCCACAAGGTCAGGCTTCATTTACTCTATTTCTTAATGTCTAAAAACTAAATCATGAAAAATTATGTTTTAAATGACCAGGGAGCTGGCCAGTCAAATATATCACGTTTTTAGTTGGTTTATTTCTTCTTTTCCTCCCCTTGATGATTTGGGACCAAATAATCAGAACCCATCAACATCTCCCATCTCGCCTGCCCCATTTCTTAAGGAAATGTTACTCATTGGTGATACTGGTGCGCACCAGGACTTGGCTGAATTCAAAAAGCATGGTGCCAACATTCTTGTTAGCAGACTGGGTAGGATTGAAGAATTTCTGTTTGGTTATAGTAGTATTTCAAAGTAAAAACTTAGTACTCAATGAAGCAGACCGGTATGGTTCCTGTATCTATCACGCCTATTGATTGAAGCTAGCAAGACTTTGAAACAGCTTACTTTAGGTTTTGCACCAGTCTTATCAACCCTTTTCAATAATATTCCAAAGCAGCGCAGAACTGGGCTCTTCTCAGCAATGCTTCACTGGGGGGATCTGACTTGGACCTGCTTGCAGGTCCCTTACAAGTATATTGAGTTATATCTCCAAGTTAACTGAGCATTAACTCATTTCATATCTGTATCTTTATCTCCAAGCTAACTTAGCATTAACTCTTTTCATATCTATATCTTTACATCCAAGCTAACTCAGAATCAACTCATGTCATATCTAAATTTTTATCTCCAATTTAACTCAACATTAAGTCATGGAATATCTACATGTCTATCTCCAAGATAACTCATAAGTCACTCATGGAATATCTATATGTTTATCTCAAAGCTAACTAATTATTAACTTCAGTCATATATCCATGTGTATCTCCAAATGGAATTATTCTTGACTTGGCTTATATCTCAGCTTGTGCATGAGCTTTTACAAATTCTTCACTTTTCACTGGGGTGATTGGAGTGGGGCCTTCCTACAGTTCTAAAGTGATCCTGTCAGTTACCTTCCATTCAACTCAAAAGTAAGTCACATTGTTTCCTGGTATGTATCACCATTTCAACTCAAGATTAATTTAAAAATCTTAATCCACTATATTAAAGCTTTCATATCTTTGTGTTATATTCAAGATCCTAGGACTCCATATGTATATTTGGTTTATAAATAATAATATCAAAGTGATCAGGTCACCATATTTACTGGTAAACCAAAAAATAACATTATAATTTATCTTTTAATAGAATCAGCTATATAGTTTATTTGATAATATCTTGTGCTTCATTTAATATAGCTTGAAGCAATCATTATATAAAATGGTTATTCCCATTATCCCATCATACTACACATATCAAATACACATAGTATAATTTAATTTAAATTTCAATTTCCATTCCATTTTTTTGTTACATGGAAGCTTTATAGATATTCTTATGGATTGAGTACCTACTCAAAATTCTTTTTTAAATACATGAATAAATCCAATTTTCATGCTCTCTTGATATATAGCTCTATAAATTTGTATGAAATTTCCTTTACCTTGATAATCCTCCTTATTTACGATTGTAATATTAATTAATAATCAGATTGAATATAAATTGACAAATCTTCAGGAATGTTTTTCCAATTGAATGGAATAGTAAGAAATTCAAAATTGTAACATTTTTCACTTTTTGTGTCCTAAATCTCCAGGGGATAAGGTATAATGATCATAAAGATATTCACAACTTTGAAAGATTTTATATATAGCATATACTATAAACTTGAAGATATTTAATAAACAACTCTAAGTTTCTAAATAGTATCAATAAAGTTAATTCTTAATCAATTTTGTTTTGCTAAATCTAAATCTGATTTTCATTTCTTGAGTTTCTATCCACAAGCCTCTTTAAATTCTCAGTATCTATTACCTTCTTATTTATTTCTAAGCCTTAACATATATGTGGTATATCCCCTTGAATGCATACTTTGGAAAGTGAATTGATTGGGCTCAAATAACCCTTATTAATTGTGTTTTTCATTAAAAAAATTATGCATCACATTTTTTAACAGCTTGAGTGAGTGAAAAATTAACTCCTTTCAGGGAAAAAAACTATATTCTATCTCAAAGTAAAAGAAATAAAATTAAATCCTGCCCCCCACTTCCCACCAAAACTCTATTAAAGGAATAAGAAAATGTGTATTCATTCAAAAGATTCAAAATTCAATTTCAGTGATTTTTAAATTATTTGGATGGGTTGTTGAGCTGAAATTTGGCTACTTACCTTGGTAGAATTATACTTCACAAAATTGATAAATGGAAATGTTTTCGAATTTTTGGGTTAAAATTAGTGGATTAACTTCTATTATTTTTCTTGGGAATACTGAATATTTTGATCTTTAACTTAATGGAATAGACCCTATTTTATATAGAAGAAAAAGGGCTTAACAGAGTCCTGACCTGATAGATATTTTATTTCTAAACTAATTATTTTTGGTTACTCAGTCATCAAATAAATCTTCTCAGTATTTGCTTCATTGGTGAAAGTTGTTTTGAAAAACTCTTTGAAGTCATTTCATTAAGTTTTTCATTACTTTGGGTGAGTGAAATTTTAAATATTATTTTAATCAAAGATACAAAAAATAGTTCTTTGATGCATTAATTCTTCAACTTTTCTTGTAGAATTACTTATTCAGCTATGGTATTTTTTTAATCCAGATAATATTTTGGAAAATTAACTTAATCCCTGGTGTGAAAATTATTAATATGGTCCAAGTTCACATAATACCTGTTTTTTGAAGTTCATAAAACAGATAGAAGTGGATTTGATTATAATTTTGGCTATCCAAAACTCCCTTAATATTCTCAAAATCTTTCTTTTGTGTGAAAACGGTTCAAATTAAGAAGCTTTCCATTCTTTTTTTCCAAGGGGGAGCCTATAAAATAATTAATATAAGCATTGATTTCAAAGAGGTTTTTTCAACAAAAATGTTTCATGTGAGAAAGGAATTCTGAGAGAAGGTATAATGACCAATCTGTATTTCAATTAGATTATTAAAAAAATTGGAAATTTTTTTGTAAACTAATTAGTAATAGAAATATTTTGTTCTTTTTAATTGATAAAATTGATAAAATGATTAAAAACTGTTAATTTAAAATAATACTTTTAACTAAAATTAGTTTTTAAGGATATTTAATAAGAATTAATCTAATTCAAATGAATTTTCCCAAGATATTTCTATTTTTTTTAGAAGAAGTATTTATTTAAATTAACCTAAATTGGAAAGAGCTCTCAATATTTTATTGATTTATTTAGTAAAGCTTTATTTAAATATCTCTAAATCCACAAGACAAATAGTAGTTTTTTTTTATCCAAATTATGTCAATTATGAATATATCTATATAATTTACTAATGGTAAAAATATTCTTGTATTGCTATTAAATCTCAATATGATTATCAGAATAACTCTGAAATAGTAATAATGATGTTACTAAAACATGAATTTAATATATTGAGGTAATGCACAATTTAAATTCAAGTACTTTAATAAGAGTAATTATTAATTTTCAATTCTTATTTGAAATTTAAAATTCAAATACTCAAAAAGAAGAAAAAGGCAGGAGTTTAATTATGATCTCTTTTTTTTCACCTCAAAAAACAATTTATTTTTAAATATTCAATTAAATTAATTAAGTGTAAATACAAACACAAAAATGAATCTTTTAATTTATTTTATTTTATTTTAGTTCAATTTCTTTATAATATATAGATTAATTTCATCAATTAATTATCATAATAATCAAAAGAAGTTTGACATATTAATAAAATTTTCAAAAAAGGTAAGCTAATCAAAGAAGTAGTAGACATCAATAAGTTTTTTTTTGGAATTTTTAAGTTTCTAAATTCAAAACCTCTCTACTTATGGAAAATACTATTTAGAGATAGAAGCAACTTTATTCAGGTGGATTCGCAAGAATTAGAGAAAAAAGATACAAGATTCAAAATAGAATAAAGACTAATTGGGATGATGTTGATTGTCCCACATATTTCTAACAAACATTTTAATTTCTAAATCTTGTAAAGATTCATCATCCAATCCTGTTAAAATAAATTCGAGTTGCCTTTTTTCACCTGGCCTCAGAAAAAATGCATTAGATGGTTTGTTTTTGTGAATATCCTTGAAATAACCCCGAACACCTGAATACAATTCAGATTTTTTTGTTTAAAAAGGAAAAGGCAATTTTCAATAAGTATCAGTGAGGGGGCAAGGCAAGAAAAAAAATTCTAAATATTACCTGGCGGATGCTCCACTGTAAAACCATAACAAAATTTGGGTCAAAAGATTTTTCAAATTCAGTAAAAAGATTATATTTTAATATATTAATACTCCATTTACTTACCATTTACCCAAGCAGCAACTCCTCCTTCAGAGACCTCTATCAACACTTGGTTGCGACCAATAGGACGACTAACAACTTTGGTAGGCCACAGCCGACAATCTTTTAACGCAAGTGGATAAAAGAACTGCTCATTGGAATATTTTCCATCTTTACCAGGAAGGCTAAGATGCAACCAAGCATCATTGAGAGGCTGGCCTTTAGGGATCATAGCAGATATCTCGACTGAACCGTCTAGACGAGTAGAGCCGATGGGGCCAACCTTAAAGTCTGGGAAATTTCTCGATAACTTGCGGCCAGTAAAGTCGTACCCTGTCCATCCAATCAGTTGTTTGACTTCTCAGCAATTAACCTGAAAGTATTAAGTGTTGAAAATCAAGATCAAAACTAGTTTGATTGACAATCCACCACTCCTACGCTAACCAAACGCCACAACGTCTAATCGTAAATAGCCCAAACCAAAACCTTTTTGCCGATCAGGAAGATCAAAGCTCGACTCAAATCAATATTTAAACTCATCCTTCAGCCTTAACCAACAACAACAACTTCTTTCTTCCTCACCTTTCTCTTTCTAAACTTCAACTTTCTTTTTATTTCGTTTCTCTTTCTTTACTTTCCTTTTTCTATACTCGTCTTATTTATACTGTTGTGTTGATTCAGGTACTGTGGAATAGTCGATCTTTTTCAAACATTACTTCACTTACTAACTCTTCCTATTTCGAATCCAGACACCTGTTCTTCTTGTTATTACTGTTGCTGTGCCAATTATTTTAGTCACTAGTTGTCCACCGTTTAGGTATGACTAAATCATTGTCTTACTCTCATTATTTATCATTATGTACAGCTTATTAACGTAATAATATCACCGTTTAGTCTTGCATTTTTACAGATTTACAGTCTCGAAGCTCAAGTCTTAAGCAACTAACGGTGGGCCTCTTTTTAACTACGATAATGGAAAGTGCTATAGAAATATCCTCAATTCCCATTCTCAATAACAATAACTATGGAGAATGGAGCGCTCAAATCGTTATTCTGTTAAGATCAAAGGATCTGCTTCACGTTTGCGAAAATACCCTGCCACCAGATGCAACTGTTCCAGTTACCAACAAGTGGAACAAAGCAAACTCTGAAGCGATCAGCATCATTTCCTCTCGAGTCAGCCACCGAGTCTTCATTGAAGTGGTCAAGAAATACTCGAGGAACGCACAGCAACTATGGATTAAATTAGAAGAACAGTACGCCTGAAAGAAGGCAATCAATCGAGGTCGGGTTTGGATGCAATGGCTTCGTTCAACGTATGATGGGAATCTCCAAAACTACATTGACAACAGTAGAATGTTAATGATGTCTCTGGAAACTGTCAATATCAACATCCCTGCCGAGTGCCACTCTTTCACTCTCCTGGGCAAGCTTTCTGGCGATCCCAAAATCCACCAATTCATAGAAGTCTTGTCACTTAATGAAGAACTGATCCAACAGCCCGAATTAGTCTTGGAAAGACTTCAAGAATTCCATGATAATTCCAAAGTCCAATCATCTAATCATAACTCGACCCCCTTGGCCTTGGTGTCTGAATCAGCGCACCCATACAAAATTACCTACTTTTGCACAAACGGCAAGCACAATCCTATGTGTACTACTCACACCAAAGAAGCGTGCTTTGCTGAAAACCCTCACTTAAGACCTACTCACCGTGCCAACAAGAGAAAAACACGCTCCTATCAAAATCCGTCTGCCCACCTTTCCACCGCACAAGTCTTGGTTACCGGGGAAATCTCCAGTGAAAAACCTGAAGAACTCATCATAGATTGTGGTGCCACGCACCACATGTTTAACTCCAGAAGTCTGTTTTCATCTTTTGTTGAAACTTCTCCAATGGCTGTTAGCACTGGCGACTCCACCAGCTCTCTTTTCTCAAAAGGATCAGGAGCTGTCAACCTGCTGATCGACAGCAAGGTTTTCGCACTCCAAGAATGTCTGTTTGTTCCAAATCTGAACTGCAACTTAATTAGTCTAATGAGACTATGCAATGGAGACATGACTATTTCCAGGTCGGGCTCGCACTTCAAGCTCATAATCGGGGAGGATGTTGAAATAAAGGGAAGGATTTTAAATAATCTCATGAAAGTAGGATACTCTCTTCCGGTAGCTCACGTCACCAAAAGTTCCGTCAACCTGTGGCACCAACGTCTTGGTCATCCTGGGAGTCAAGTGATCAAGGCCATGGGACTTCCAGATCATTCGGCCAACTGCTCAACATGTGATTTGAACAAAATTCACAAAGTGCCATTCAATCACCACTTTGAACATGTGAACAAACCACTCGATTGTGTCCACGTTGACTTGGTTGGACCCATTTCTCCTCCCTCAGTCTCTGGAAATCGATACTTCCGTACCATTGTGGATCAAGCCACATCGTTCAAGCTGGTTAAGCTGCTCAAGCAAAAATCAGAGGCATTAAAACAGTTCATCATTGCAAAGGCCTACATGGAGAAAATCCAAGACCGAACCTTGAAAAAGCTGGTCTCAGATCGAGGAGGCGAATTCCTGAATAAGGAATTCAAGGTTCTGGCTGAATCAAAGGGATTTGTCCATGTGTTCTCGCCTCCTGAGACTCCCCAACACAACGGATATGCGGAGCGAGCTAACAGAACCATTCTTGACAAGACAAGATGCCTCATCAATAGCTCTGGTCTCCCAAACCATTATTGGGCTGAAGCACTGAACACGGCAGTTTTCTTAAGCAATTTGATTCCCACTCCATCAAGATTCAATCTTAGTCCCTATAGTCTATGGACTGGAAATCCTCCCAGGATCAAGAAGCTCCGCGTTTTTGGCTGCCGTGCCGCTGTCTCAATCCCTAGAAGCCATCGAGATTGGAAGCTTGGTCCTGAAGGGGAAACAGGAGTCCTTCTCGGTTATGAGAATGATAACTCCTCTTATCGGGTGTTACGACTCAGCGATAGGAAAGTATTGATTTCAAAACATGTACGGTTTGATGAGTCCGATTTTCCTTTTGTTCATTCTCCCTTGTCTACAGAAAAATAAACCGGAAACAGCGATGACCTCGTTGTGTGCAATATGAATGAAACCCCTCATCTTGACTTGGTAGAAGTGGTAGATGAACCTCATCTCACTGAAGTTGTTGAGGCAGAAGCAGTAGATGAAGTCTGCTCTGCCGCCCCTGATTGCAGCTCAACAAGGGTAGATGAATCCCCGTTGCTATCAGGAGATCTCAACACTGTCAGGGAACCCACCACTATTGCGATTCAGCCAAGGATAAGAGTCATTGGACCCAGACATCCAACACTCATCTTGGGGGATATTAATAAAGAGAACATTTTGACATACCCCAGAAGACCAAGAACCCTTCTTACTAAAACGATTAATGTCCCGAAAACGTTTAGGAGCGCCTTGAAGGGGCCTTTGTCTGACGAATGGGCCAAAGCCATTAAAAAGGAGCTTGGCTCAATGGTGAATCTCAATGTGTGGGATGTCGTAGACCTCAAATCGGAGTTCAAGCTTGTGGGAACAACATGGGTTTTTCGTGTTAAGACGGATCATTTAAAGGAGGTCGTTGAATACAAGGCACGGTTGTGTGCACAGGGGTTTTCTCAGACACCCGGTGTGGACTTTGGCAAGACTTATGCCCCAACAGGGAGGCTGAATTCCCTGCGGTGCCTAATCTCTCATGCAGTATCGAATGACCTTGCCTTTCATCAAGTAGACATCAAAAGCGCTTTCTTAAACGCTCCTCTCACTGAAGTTGTTTATTTGTCAATTCCTCAGGGCCTGGATGTTGACAAGAGAAAGTACTGCCTTCGCTTGAAGAAGGCGATTTACGGCTTGAAACAAGCCCCGCTTGCCTGGTACAATAGTCTGAAAGACTGGTTGGTTGAAGTGGGTTTCTCTGTTTGTATCTCTGAGCCGTGTGTATTCTTTCGAAGCGGAGACTCTCCTATTTGGCTCTATGTTCACGTTGATGACATAGCCATCTACGGCAAGGAGGTCTCGACCTTCAAAGACGAACTCAGGGGAAAATTTGACATCAAGGATATCGGGGTGGCGGATCTAATGCTTGGTATTAAGGTATCTTCTTCTGCTGGTTGCATCTCTCTTGGTCAGGGGCACTTCATAGAGTCTTTGCTGGAGCTCTATGGGATGAGTGATAGCAAGCAAATGGCCACGCCATTGCTACCCAACACTCATCTTCTACCAGCGTCCGAAGACGAGGTGGTAAAATTCAACTCGCTTGGGGTCAACTATCGAAGCGCGGTAGGAAGCATCAATTATCTTAGTACTGGTACAAGGCCAGACATCTCTCACTCCGTCAGTAGCCTTTCTCAGTTCCTTGAGAGGCCTGGCTACTCCCATTGGCAGGCGTTTCTTCATGTTCTGCGGTATCTCAAGGGAACGTCTGATGTAGGACTGGTATACTCTAAATCATTCTTAAGCGGCATAGAGGCGTACAGTGACACAGACTGGGGAAACTGTGTGGGGACTCGGAGATCAGTTACCGGATTCTTGGCCATCTTTAATGGTAACCTTGTGCTCTGGAAAACCAGGAAGCAACCATCGGTCTCCATCTCAACAGCCGAAGCAGAGTACAAGGCGGTATGTGATCTGACATCGGAATTGCTCTGGCTCAGACAATGGGGTCAGGAATGTGGTCTGCTTGGGGATACATCCCCCATTCCAATTCATGAAGACAATCAAGGGTGTATAAACACAATTAACGGCGACTGTAGTGTAAACAATAAACGAATGAAGCATGTTTACATTCAGCTTCATTTCGTTAAGGAAGCCGTGCAAAATGGTGTTCTCAAGCTCGTTTACACCCCGACGGATTGTATGCTTGCCGATTTCTTGACAAAGTCAGTCAATCGTCCTGCCTTAGCTCGCTCTCTTCAGTCTTTGGGCGTGCTTAGCCTAGAAGTGAGGGGGAATGTTGAAAATCAAGATCAAAACTAGTTTGATTGACAATCCACCACTCCTACGCTAACCAAACGCCACAACGTCTAATCGTAAATAGCCCGAACCAAAACCTTTTTGCCGATCAGGAAGATCAAAGCTCGACTCAAATCAATATTTAAACTCATCCTTCAGCCTTAACCAACAACAACAACTTCTTTCTTCCTCACCTTTCTCTTTCTAAACTTCAACTTTCTTTTTATTTCGTTTCTCTTTCTTTACTTTCCTTTTTCTATACTCGTCTTATTTATACTGTTGTGTTGATTCAGGTACTGTGGAATAGTCGATCTTTGTCAAACATTACTTCACTTACTAACTCTTCCTATTTCGAATCCAGACACCTGTTCTTCTTGTTATTACTGTTGCTGTGCCAATTATTTTAGTCACTAGTTGTCCACCGTTTAGGTATGACTAAATCATTGTCTTACTCTCATTATTTATCATTATGTACAGCTTATTAACGTAATAATATCACCGTTTAGTCTTGCATTTTTACATTAAGAGACCGATTGCACAATTGTGCTTACAGGTCCATTGAGCAGTACCTTCAATCTCATGCCTGTTAAAGGTGATGTGAGTAACTCTGAAAGCTATAAACAACCAAACCAATGCTTACCACAAATCAGAGGTGACATATATATCCAACGTTTTTTTTTCATAATCGTGGACGGGGGAGATGATGAAGTGATCTTGGACATGCTCAGCAATGTAATGAAAAACTTTCCAACGCCCCGTGTACTCAACTGAAGACCAACTGATACCCTCCCAAATGTCATTTACTATGTGAAAAATATAGCGTCAGAATCGTCTACATTTCCCTCATATTAATACCATTGCAGAAAGAAAAAAGAAAAAACTGACATTGCCAATGCAATGCACCTAGATGGGTCGGAGATTTGAAAAAAGAAAATCAGTTGGTACTATTAGTAGTCATAAAAGCCCACTAGATTCTCCGCAGTTTCACTTACCCATGTTTTTTTCAGCTCTACTGGCATCCAATCTGTAATAAGCTATTTGTGCTGCCATGAAGGCAGCTTGAAAAACTGCAATTTAAATGTATAATTTAAATTACCAAAGCTTTCTTTGGATATCTATAGCGTTTTGTAACACACCTTGTGTAGAATAAGCCCATTGAGCCAACAAAGCGCGGTGATTTCCAGTGATGTTTGGAGTTGGATAATATTGTGTCACACCAGTAGTCAGTTGCATCTGGCCATTGTCTGCAGGCCAAGGATATTGTAAGGTCCCCGCAGGATTATGCTACCAATGAAAACGCAGAAAAAAGTCAGTTGGGCTTTTCAGAATGATAATTGTGAGAAATTCATTTCAACTCACTTTATTGTGAGCGTGGATAACAGATGAATTAAATGCATAGTCTTCAGGAGAATCTAGAACTCACTCCCAAGTGTAAATGGAAGGCATCAAATGAAATCCAAACTATGTTACGAACCAATTAATTTAGAGAACACCAAGAGGCTTCAGTATTATCCAATATCTGAATTAAGCTTTAGGCAATAACAAACTTACCTCGTTCACAAAACAAGCAACTGGGTAAGTCTTGTTGTTAAAGCTAACACTGGTATCATAGTTGTAGAGTTCTTGATCTCCATATATTTCGCCGGGGGTAGAGTTGTAATAACGAGAGACATAAGGATCTAAGGTAAAGGATCTGCCAAGTGACAAGTCCTAACGTCAGGTATAAAATCATAGATTGCGATGAGGGTCAATAAATTACTAACCCTTGAGTTGTAGAAGAGGGTATGTAAGATATTGAACGTGTGTTGTTTAAAACTACGTCCCTTATGACATCTATAAAGCATTAAAACGTATGAATAATAAGAATATGAGGCAAGTTACTTAAAAAACTTACGGTTGTAAAGATAATCATATTGATTGAAATAAATTGACCCGTTTGACCAGCTTCGATTAGCAGCAATCAAATACCCTTCTCCCTGTTTGCAAAAAAAGATGTTGGCTGGATTGAAATGCATGAGCCATAAAATTTCCAATGAAAAACACACCTCATTGTTTCCAGCCCAAAGGGCAGTACTGGGATGGCGATTGAGTCTTGCAATATTTTCAGCTACTTCTGCCCTAATATTATTGAGGAAAGATCTTGGAGAGATTGGGTAGGCTCCACAAGCAAAAATGCTTTCAGACCAGGCTAAGATCCCCAACTCGTCACAAATTTAAAAAATAAGATGGTTAACCAAACCGAGTTGAAAATGATGAGAGCTCATGTATGAATAACGGCTTAAAAAAAACCAACATCATAGAATTCATCTGTCTCATACGCTCCCCCACCCCGAATTCGCACCACATTTTGATGAGCCAATAGGGCAGATTGAATCAACCAGCGAATGGTTGATGAATTTGTGCGTGCAGCAAAGTTGTCGATTGGGATCATACTGATGCAGGTGAATCGAAGTCAATCATTTCTCACCGATTCTTGCAGCAGGAACAAGAAGGTACAGACCCTGAACCTTGAACATAGAATGGTTTTCCATTGATCACGAAAGTGAAACGGGTTCCGGGCGTGATGCCTTGTGAGACTTCTTGAGCGCTGTAACGGCTTTGATCAACAACAATGGTTTGAAATCCGACACGTTCATACCAGGTTAATTGTGAAGTATTCTTCTCCTGATCATTAAAATCGAGTGTTAATTTCAAATCATAGAGTTTTGGATTACCAAGCGTGGCGGGATACCATAACTCTACGCTTTGATGGTCAATAGTATATTGCGCGGTTAGAACTTAATCAGGACCAAGATTTATATAATTAGCAGGCTTTGTAATAGAAAGAGTTTTTGGCTCCAGGCGGACAGAAGTTCCAACCAAGACGGCCGAGAGGGTCAGGGATGTATGATGAAGAGAACGAGCAGATGTGATAGGAAGAGTGACATTCAATATCCAAGGTTTGTTTTAATCGGGGTGAAGATTGTTACGTTGACCTGGGAGAAAAGATTTCCGGTCACTAGAGTGGAAAACGTATGAGATGAGTATAGCAAGAAGGTTACCTTTTTTGTGTATATCAATTACAGTCCTGTGAATCCAAAAGGACGCTGGAGGGGTATTCAGCTGATTGGGTCTAGGTTTTTCTCTCCTTCTTTGGAGAGTCAATTGGTTTTTTTCTTGCTCGAGATGGGCTGAGATTCCTTGGCCAGTTGTTAAGGATGGCCCACTTTCAAAAGGCTGCAAAGATATTTGAGTAGTCCTCTCACCCGGCCTTGGAGTAAAGTCAGGGATATTTTGTGAAAGGCTTTAAGCTGACTTCATTGTCTCTTCTTTTTCACCGGAAAGACCAATTAGATAGGCTGGTTGGAGTCTAAAAATAATGTCATAGAAGATAATATATCACTAAGCTTTGAGTTTCAAGTCATTAGAGTGGAAGAATAACCTACGGGCCACAAGTAAGATAAGCCGGCCCTGGAAACAAGCAAGTTAGTTGACGAAGGAGGCCATTAGGACTAGAGATGCTGCTTGTGACCAGAAGACGTACCCCAATCCCAGCCAAAATCAGATTGCTGCTTGCACGCTCAGTTTCTGTAATTATACTCATAAAGCTCAAGGGTGGGAGCATGCTTTGATTCCCGGCCTGGAAACCAAATATTCCCAGGTTCGTGAGCCAAGCAGGAGGTGGTGGCAGCAGCCGAGGCGAATCTTAGGGACAGGGATATGCTAGAGTGGCTGCAAGCAGCCAGGACAGCCTCAGTAACTGAACGAATGACCAATTGGGGAAAGTTAGTCTCTTTTTGATTGGTAGAGGTTAGATTATCTTATATAGTACAAGGCTGACCATCAAAGACCCAACTCCGGAAGGCATGATCAGTAGAGCCGATTCATCCAAGCAAATCAAGGAGAGCAAGACGCTCAGCTGCTTTGTTCGGTTTTGTTTTACAGAAATCAGCCTGATCGTTCTCTGCCATGGCCAGCTCGGTATTGGCGGCTTCTGCCTCGAAATTCGACCCTCTACTTCTCCTAGGACGAGCGATATCAGCGAGAACGGATATTCATCTTCTTTCTCATGATAACACAAAGGTCTTCAACCTATCCCTTGCCACGCATCTGTCGTTACCAGCGCCAAATGGAAGGGTCTTGGTACCCAAATCACTCTCAACGCGTTACAGAAAACCAGGCGCCCCCATGAGGCTTCTCCAGCTAGGGATACAGATCATTTCTACGACTCTCAGAGCATTTTGTGTTGTTATTTGAATCGAGATAAAGGATTCGCCACATACATTCAAGAAGCCAACCAGAAGGGCTGCTCGTTTGTTTCTGCCACCGAGCGAAAAGCGGTAGCTGACTTCCTGGAGGGAAAGAGTGCAAGTACTGAACCTAGCTCAGTCGTAGCCTTAGAAGCTGCCCTGTGTTAAGGTTTTGATCCGAATCCAGCCGTCAGACAGTAAGGATCCAGTGTACACAGAGGAATGTCAGGATAAGACAATGATTTAGCTCTTTCGAAGTATGCAAGTCAATTTCATGGACACATGAGGCTGTGGATTGTCTAGCTCGGCAAGCTTAATTGACGTTGTTGATTGTCAGGACTGTCGGCCAGTCTGTAGGGTGAGCTGATGCAGGGACATATGATGAGCTAGTTGCCCAGCCAGCCAGGATGGGAGAAACGGGGAGCAGATGGGTTGGAGGCGGGCAATGAGAGAAAGCAGTCGAATCCACTGTGAATGAACTGGGAAATTGAAACTATGCAGCAAAGATTCTAGGAGCAAGCCAAAATGCTTAGTTTGACGATTTGTTTGAGGTACGAGCTGCAGGAATCCAAAGAAATGATTCCACGACGCCTGCCTGCAAAGGCCCTTGGAGGAGCATCTGTCTGTACAGTAAGTACTGTTCAGCCTAAGGATGAGCTAGGAAGTAAAAACTAGATAAAGCAATGGGAATAATAGCTTGGAGCTGGCTTGATTGAGATCATTCTGGGGATAGTGAATCATTTTGATTTTAATTTGATTATTGAACAATAATGAAGAGAGTTTAAGGAAGTTAGATGAAGCTTGAAGTAGGTTTGATTGATCATGAGGTTTGATGGTGGAATCTGCTTTTAGTGGTATATAATGATGCATTTGATTTGAATCTTGATGTTGAGGAGGGGGTTGATGATGATTTTGAAATGCGAAAGATTTGCTAACCAACAACCAGGATCAATGGAACCAACGCTGGAATGTAAATGACCCTGATTGTTTCCATAGCATTGGAGAGTGCAAAAGAGCTGAGGGTGTGAAAGAGCTTGAGGGTGCGAAAGAGCAGGTGAGATCAAGGATGAGAATACAATAAGTAAAAAAACAATTGAGGTGATCAAAAAGGTTGGGGGGTGATGATATTTAATAATTGAGAAACAATGAAGTTAGGTTTGAGGAAGAATGAAATTTGGATTATAAGAAAGAAGAGGGATGAAGCGGGTGGAAGATTCAAATTCATTATCTTGATTTCTTTTGATATTACAATTTCAAGTATTATAATATCATATTTTTTTGGTATTAAAAGATTTTCTCTTTTTATGATGGATCAAAATAGTCTCAGCAAAAGGGCTCACAAAGATAAACGCTTAAACCATTCATTTTCCAAAAAAAAAGGAAGTTATGAAGAACAAGGATATCATGAAGAGATAGAAGAAGGTGAAATTTCTGAAGAAGCTGAAGAGGGTGAAATTGTTGAAGAAGCAGAAGAAGGTGAATTTATTGAAAAAGCTCCAAATAACTTAAAAATCAAGAGAATTCAAGTCCAAAATCAAAAGAAGTTTCATATTCAGTTTAACAATGATAATTATAGATTCTACCAAGATGAAAAAACCAAAGATTTAGTTTGTATGATTAAATTCCATTCACTTGAAAAAATCAAAGATCAAAATTCAGTAGCCTTCCAATTATCAAATATAATACAAGATTTTTATTATATGGCACAAAACTGTCTACATCAAAAAACTAACAAATTCTTAATTGGTGGGCAAATGAAATGTCTTGGATTTAGAGGTGGATATGATAAAGGAAAAAGTGCAGGTAAGTAATATTAAATTTTGAATTTAAAAAAAACAAAACTTTAATTTTTTTCTTTGTTTTTAGGAGTATATACACTACATAAAAAGTGTTCGTCTGAAAGAAAAGTAAAAGATGAAGAATTATGGAACAAGTTACCAAGTTATAATAGTTTTCTCTCTCATAGATTTTATTTATTCACAAAAGATGGTTCTACTAATAATGAACGTTTGATGAAACAATGGCAATTACCAAGTTGGGAGGACTCTGAATGGAATGATAAAGACAAAATTGAAAATAGAAGATTATTCTCAAATGTATCAATCACTTACAATGATTTTCATAACCATGCTCATTGTGACAACGATTCAAACAATCTTACATATGGCTTATTCAGTTACATAGATATCAAAAATGGAAATCCAGTATCACCACCAACCAAATGTATTGGTCATAGTTTTTCTTTTCCAGATTACAACTTGAATTTTGAATTTGGATTGAACAATGGTATTATAGAATTAATATGGCCTTCAAAAAAGATCTTACATCAAATAACCAAACCTCCTCTTGAAGTATCAACCAACAATACAACGACTCACTTTGGTTGCTCATTTCAAATTTCTAATGAATTAATTAAACAGGTGAAGAAACATGAGAGAGAGGGAACAGGAGATTTTGTAGATAAAACAATTGGAAGAGCACAACAATGTGCCAAATATCAAAAAAATTGTAATTAGTATTTGACAAATAGGATCTTGTTTTCACTGTCATTTATCTCACAGAAATCTGAAATATTTTCACAAAAAAATAATGCTCAAACTCACATTGTGGATTATTATTCATATTAAAATCAATTATTACTCATTTTTGAATGTAGTATTATATATTCATAATTTAAATTGGTATTTTTGTATTAATTGTGAGGTTTGGGAAATTCTTAATATATCTTGTGGTAATAATTTTGGATGTTTGACTTTGCATCAATTTAAAAAATCCATATGAAATGGATTTATTTACAAATGTAAACATTATCTTTTCAAGTTGAAGTACTATTAAACTACTAGTTCAGTAATAAAGTGTTTTTTTCATATCAACTAATTATACATGTTCAGAAACATGAATAGAAAAATTCAATTATATAAAACTTTCAAATTTCTTTCAAGTAGAATTCTTAATGGAAAGAATCTCTTATGTCATTTATGAATTGTACTATAATACAAAGTTTCATTTTGCGGTTGAATGCTCTTAAAATCAAGGTGGTCCACAAAAGGTATTGTTGAAAATTGAGATGAATTTCACTTAATGAATAAGTAATACTATATTATGAAAATATAATCAGAAGAATAGTTCTAAAGGCTAATGATATTATGTTTGACTAATACTTGCCACAAATACATTTTAACTGACCCCAAATGTTTATATAGTATAGAAAGGTCAAGTTTCAAATTTATATTCATCATATTCTCTGCTATTTGTGCTCTCTAGTAAGATATGATTGTGTAATTTATTGTCCAAAAATCTTGAAACTTGCATGTCAGATGAATAGTGTGAAAGAATTTTAATATTTAAATTTGAAAACTATCATATTGTATTAAATCTCAATTACAAGGGGGAATTTCTTACTATCTTAAGATTATTGTAAGAGAATGATGATCAAGTAGTATAATTCAAGACCTGAGGAGAACTCACAAACTTAATGTATTTTAAGCAGTGGGGAAAGTTGGAGATGGCCAATAAGAGTAAGGATTGAAAAATGCCAATTTCAAAATAGTTATTAAAAACATGATAAATTTAAAACTAAGTCAAACAAGATCTTTGACTAGGAGGAAGAAGTGATGTCACTGTTGCTTGAGCTTCCCATTGATTTAAGAAATCACTGGTGATATATTGTGCTAGTTGATGCTGGGAGGGGCGACGAACAAGTTGAACATCACTAATTGCATTCATGCCTTTAGAAAAAAACGAGTTGAGGTGAAAAGATAGATTTTTCCAGACAGGCTCATCTGGAGGTGATGGCTGAACAAGCTGATGAGATATGTTAAAAGAACATAATATAAGCATAGCATTGGAGATAGAAAAATGGCAATGATCTTTGTGAGCAGTGAATAAACCCTTAACACCTAATATTAAGAAATAAACAAATGGAAGAAAATTATGCCGACTACGATATTCACTCAATTTCTTTTTAGCTTGGTCCAATTGTGATGCTTGATTGTCCAACAGAGTGATGCTTTGAGGTCTGTGGTTAATGATTAATGAGGAAATTTCATTTCTTCCAAGATGTTGATTCTTTGTATTTTTGGGACGTTTACGTTGTTCTGATTGGTTGGGAGGGGAAAGTTCCTCTATGTTTGCCTGTGCTTTGAAAATGATGTATGAAATCATAACATTCAAAATTAAATCTTGAAACGACTTGAATTGTTGATCAGAATTAGCACCCAAATTCTGTTCGGTGTCTATATTGCTAATAGATGGGTTTGGATTTGGGGGGATGGTTGACATAAGCTCCATTGGTGGAATAGAAGGTCGCTTCAATCCTTCAAAGTATGTAAGCATATCCAAATAAGCATGTACCTTGCCAGGAGTGGTTGGAGCTGTCATGGGGGGTTTAGGGATACAAAATTCATCCATTGTTGCAGATATAGATGCAGCAATGAGTTTTGCCCAAGCGATGATGGTGAAGTGGCGTGGTTGGGCCATATAAATGAGATGACGAACAAAAATCGTTTCAGGGTGCTTTTCATTACGAACATGGGGCTCCAGAGAAAAAGGAATAGATATACTTGGTTCAGGTGATGTAATGTCATCATATATTTGCATGTTGAAAATTTGAGGGGAGACATAAAATTCAGCTTTGGTGGCATTCAAAAATGGTGAGCCTGTTCAGAAATAGGATAAGCTTTAATATTTTGTAATGACTAATTATCATAAGGCAACTAACTATGATCACTTAGTTCGTCAATCCATTTGGTATATGAAGATGAGCATTGGTTGAAGTCGAAATTCCCTTGTGCAGGTTTTTCACAACCCAAAGATTGAAGACGCCATTTAACCAAAGAGTTGATTGTTTCAAACGTGGTTTGATATTTGGCTTGAGTTTGTCGTCCTGAATTAAACATTTGGAAAATTTTATAAAATTGAGGACGAAATTCATTGGAAAAGATGGAAAATTAAACATTGGGGGGGAGGCTGGTTGGGAAATGGGAGATTGTTGAGTCTCTTCCAATGTGGGAGGATTTTGAGTCTGACAATCAACTTCTTGATTGAGATTATTGAGACCTGGTGTTGGGGCATGTAATGGAGGCAATGAACTTGATTCCATTGATTGAGGAGGAACATCATCACATGACGGGGGTGGTGGTTCAATTGAGGTATCATGTGGGGATGAACGGACACAAGGAGTATGTGCATTTTGTGGTGTTGAAATAGTGGACTGGATTTCCTGAATGTTAGTTGTAACATTAATTCCTCCTGCTGAAATAATTGGAGAGACCTGATGAACATCTGCTCTTGAGTGGATAGGTGTCTCATTTGAAATAGGTAAATTTAATGAGCTCTCACAAATGTTGCTGTAGTCACTTTGTGCAGAAGGGTTGTTACGTGGGCTTTCTGTGTTAGGTGGATTCTCTTGATGAGTTTGTTCTTCCTCAGTGAATATTGGTGGGAAATCAGACCCATGAGATTGGGAAACCATTAAAGGAGGTGACTGACAAGGAGTATCAGGGGATGGGATTGCAATAACAATTGAGGATTGATAGCTTGGGGTGGGCTGGAAACAATGGGGTCAAAAGGTGTATTTGTGGGAGGAATCATGGAGACAACCTGTTGTGTATTATTAATAGTGACAGATTGTTGCATGAAAGGACAAATATTTGGTGGTGGTTTATTTTGAATTTTCCTTTTTTTCTTGTGATTTCCATCAGGAACAACCTCCTCTGGAAGGGATGATTGGGATGAGCGTATGGAAGGAACTTCTCTCTCAATAACTTCAACATTGCCATCTACCAGACCGATTGATTGTGATGAAGACAATTCTACAATAAGGGAGATCAAATTAATACCAAATTGAGGAAAGACATGAAGAATAACAATTACCATGTTCTTTTTGAGAAATCAATGTAAGGCCCTGTTTCAAATAATCCTTAATCTCAATTGATACAGGATTCTTTTCAGCTTCAGAAAGGGCATTATTGAGGATTTTCTTGATACGGTGGTGGTTGAGAGAAAATTCTTCATGGGAGAGGCGAGTTAGCTCAGAAGATAGAATTGGTGAGATGGATTGTACTTGAGTGGGTGGGTTATTCATGTTGAATTCTATGAATGAGGGTGGTGGAAGGGTTTGTGGAGTATTTGGGTTTGGATTACACAAACTCATGTTTGGTGTGTTTGTGATATCTAATATTTTGGGTAAAAATATAATATTCAAATATGTTGAGGATGAGATTAGGTGGGGAAGAAAAAATTTACCAAGTTGAAAGGGGGTTCTATTTATGTTGTTTGGTGGGGCGCAGGGCACGATGTGAGGATGACTAATGGGAGCTGGTGGGACTAGATTGGGAGAATTGAGGTAGTGAAAAAGATTGTAACATTCCTGGGGTTCAGTGCTTTGGTTTGGGGTGGACAATGAATTGATGGATGAATGGGATGGTGCCTCATTTTGATAAGATAAAGATGAATTAGAATCCATGTTATTTGAAAGAACCCTATGAAACATTTCATCAAATGACACATCGGAATCAGGTGGTTGGGGTGGATTCATAGTATTGGGTATTATATTGGGAGGAGAGGGATTTGACTGGCCAACAGAGGAACTCAAGGAAAACACGGGCGAAACAGCTCTATTTATATTGCAGGTCCCAATTAAGTGAAGTGGGGGTGTAGCCCATAGAAATAGAGCAGAAATGAGTTTTGTCGTTTCAAAGGAAAGAAATATGCAGATCCTCTAGACATAAAGCAAAATTACACATTTAGCACAGGATTAAGTGTCAGGAAATGTGTATATTTAGAATAATCCTTCAATTACATGGGTGATTAAATTGGATGTTACAGTCACACCTATAGGTGGGTGAGAGATTTAGCCCACCAGTAATGATGTACACAGGTGGTAAAATTATGACTGCCGGTCATAATTTCTACCACTTGCCAACCAATTATGGCTGTAATTGGTTTGTCTCTTGGGAATTTCATCAGACCCATTCAGATACAGAAAAACCTGTATCTGAATGAGGTCCAGAGACAATACAGCTTTGGCTGTAATTGTACACAGGTGGTCAAATTATAACCGCCGGTCATAATTTGTACCACTTGCAAACCAATTACGGCCGTAATTGGTTTGTCTCTTGTGACTTTTGTCAGACCCACTCAGATACAGAAAAACGTGTATCTGAATGAGGTCCAGAGAAAATACAGCTTTGGCTGTAATTGTACACAGATGGTCTGATTGTGACCGCCGGTCATAATTTGTACCACTTGCAAACCAATTACAGCCATAATTGGTTTTTCTCTTGGGAATTTCATCAGACCCATTTAGATACAGAAAAAACTGTATCTGAATGAGGTCCAGAGACAATACAGATTTGGATGTAATCATATACAGGTGGTCATAATTTGGATCCACTTGCAAACGAATTACAGCCGTAATTAGTTTGTACCACTTGCAAACCAATTACGGCCATAATTTGTTTGTCCCCTTGAAATCCAATCAGACCCATTCAGATACAGAAAAAACTGTATCTGAATGAGGTCCAAAGACAATACAGCTTTGGCTCTAATCATATACAGCTGGTCAAATTATGACCGGCGGTCATAATTTGTACCACTTGCAAACCAATTACGGCCATAATTGGTTTGTCTCTTGGGAATTTCATCAGACCCATTCAGATACAGAAAAAACTGTATCTGAATGAGGTCCATTGACAATACAGCTTGGGCGGTAATTGTACACAGGTGGTGAAATTATGACCGCTGGTCATAATTTGTCCCACTTGCAAACCAATTACAGCCGTAATTGGTTTGTCTCTTGGGAATTTCATCAGACCAATTCAGATACAGAAAAAACTGTATCTGAATGAGGTCCAGAGACAATAAAGCTTTGGCTGGAAATCCAATCAGACCCATTCAGATACAGAAAAAACTGTATCTGAATGAGGTCCAGAGAGAATACAGCTTTGGCTGTAATCATATATAGGTGGTCAAATTATGACCGCCGGTCATAATTTGTACCACTTGCCATCCAATTACGGCCGTAATTGGTTTGTCTCCTGGAAATTTAATCAGACCCATTCAGATACAGAAAAAACTGTATCTGAATGAGGTCCAGTCAGAATACAGCTTTGGCTGTAATCATACACAGGTGGTCAAATTACGACCGCCGGTCATAATTTGTACCACTTGCAAACCAATTACGGCCGTAATTGGTTTGTCCCCTTGAAATCCAATCAGACCCATTCAGATACAGAAAAAACTGTATCTAAATGAGGTCCAGAGACAATAAAGCTTTGGCTGTAATCATACACAGGTGGTCAAATTATGAATGGCGGTCATAATTTGGATCCACTTGCAAACCAATTATGGCCGTAATTGGTTTGTCTGTTGGGAATTTCATCAGACCCATTCAGATACAGAAAAAACTGTATCTGAATGAGGTCCAGAGACAATAAAGCTTTGGCTTGAAATTTAATCACACCCATTCAGATACAGAAAAAACTGCATCTGAATGAGGT
The DNA here is from genome assembly GCA_023105745.1 of Austropuccinia psidii. Taxonomy (NCBI): domain Eukaryota; kingdom Fungi; phylum Basidiomycota; class Pucciniomycetes; order Pucciniales; family Sphaerophragmiaceae; genus Austropuccinia; species Austropuccinia psidii. The sequence continues at coordinate 9,651,262 of JALGQZ010000006.1, read as the reverse complement.
CCAGAGAGAATACAGCTTTTGCTGTAATCATATATAGGTGGTCAAATTATGACCACCGGTCATAATTTGTACCACTTGTCATCCAATGACAGCCGTAATTGGTTTGTCTCCTGGAAATTTAATCAGACCCATTCAGATACAGAAAAAACTGTATCTGAATGAGGTCCAGTCAGAATACAGCTTTGGCTGTAATCATACACAGGTGGTCAAATTATGACCGCCAGGCATAATTTGTACCACTTGCAAACCAATTACGGCCGTAATTGGTTTGTCTCTTGGGAATTTCATCAGACACATTCAGATACAGAAAAAACTGTATCTGAATGAGGTCCAGAGACAATACAGCTTTGGATGTAATCATATACATGTGGTCAAATTATGACCGGCAGTCATAATTTGGATCCACTTGCAAACGAATTACGGCTGTAATTAGTTTGTACCACTTGCATACCAATTACGGCCGTAATTGGTTTGTCTCTTGGGAATTTCATCAGACCCATTCAAATACAGATAAAAATGTATCTGAATGAGTTCCAGAGACAATAAAGTTTTGGCTGTAATCATACACAGGTGGTCAGCTTATGACCGGTGGTCCTAATTTGAATCTACTTGCAAACCAATTACAGCCGTAATTGGTTTGTCTCCTGGAAATTTAATCAGACCCATTCAGATACAGAAAAAACTGTATCTGAATGAGGTCCAGAGAGAATACAGCTTTGGCTGTAATGATATACAGCTGGTCAAATTATGACCGGCGGTCATAATTTGTACCACTTGCAAACCAATTATGGCCGTAATTGGTTTGTCTCCCTGAAATCCCATCAGAACCATTCAGATACAGAAAAAACTGTATCTGAATGAGGTCCAGGCACAATACAGCTTTGGCTGTGATTGTACACAGGTGGTCAAATTATGACTGCCGGTCATAATTTGTACCACTTGCCCTCCAATTACGGCCATAATTGGTCTGTCTCTTGGGAATTTCATCAGAATCACTCAGATACAGAAAAACCTGTATCTGAATGAAGTCTATAGGAACATAATTGGCTTCTATGTTTGCAAAATCAAAGATGCTCAAATATAAATAAAGCTATGCTTGTGTCCACTTTGCCCCCCAAAACATTCCTCATAACGGCCCTAATCCATATCAATTTCTGGGCCCTTTTTGCTCATTCCCCACAAATTTTCATGGTGCAAAAAATGGGTCGCCCCAAAAAAATTTGCACTTGTCAAGAGATTGGCTGTCACAATCAATATTATGAATATTTGAACAATATTGTTCAGCATGGAAGACCTATGTCTGACCCAGTGTGGAAGACACATCAATTGGAACTACTCAAACTCAGGAGACCCCAGCCTTTGGTTGATCAGATGGTTTTAGCCCAAAATATTGAAAATGTAAGTACTCTTTCCCTCATTCATTTCAATTATTCAACATTACTTCAATCTAATTTTCCACAATCTTTTGGCACAGCCAACACAGAAAACCCATGAATGCTCTCAGATTGAACAGATATGTCGTCAGAATAATGAAAGAAATTTAATTTTTTTTACCAAAAAATATGAAAACAAGACCTTTAAATTTATTGACTCTCATTCTCTTAAAGTTTTGGTTCAAGCTTCCAGCCTATACCTCAAGAATGGAATGTCCAGAGATAGTATCAAAGAATTTCTTCTATCAGAAAGGGAAAAGATAACTAGCCTTGGAGAGAAATTCAATTTTGATGGATTATCCATTGCTAAAGAAATTCCACTTTCAATTGAAACTATTTTGGTTCAGCTGGGCATATCCATGGACTTTGAAAAAAAGATTTGCTGTCCAGAATGCTTCAGTTTGTATGATCTGACTGCAATGGGGCACATCAACAAACAGTGTACATCCAAATTTATTCAACCTTTTCCTTCCTCCATTGTCAAATTGGGATCTCTTGCAAGAAAAGAATGTGGTTCTATTTTATTTAAAACTGATGACAAGAATGATACTTCACTTCAAAAACCAATCTGTACCTTTACATACCAGTACTTGCAAAAATGGTTGGCCTCCCATATGTGGATTCCTGGCTTTGAAAAGCTATTAAATGCTCACAATACCCATAACTCTCAAACAGACCCTAAAGTTATTTCTGATATTTGGCATAGCAAAATTTGGAACACATTCAAATCTTCCCCGCGTAGTAAACAAGCATTCATAAGTAGACCAGGTAATTTAATATTTATCTTATATGTAGATTGGTTCAATCCATTCAGTAACAAAGGGACTGAAAAATCCATTTCAATTGGGTCAATTCTTCTCACTTGTTTGAATCTTCCTCCAAGTGAACGTCACAAAGAGGAGAACATGTTTTTGTATGCAATAATTCCGGGTCCCAAAGAGCCATCTCTTGATCAAATGAATTCAATCTTGGAGCCTCTTGTGATTGAGCTTCAAATGTTATGGAATGGTATTTGGTTTTCCAATACCCACGACTTTCCACAGGGTAGACTTATTAGAGTGGCTTTATTACCTTTAATAGCAGATCTTCCTGCTCTACGTAAAGTGGCTGGATTTGCCTCTCATTCGGCCAATCGATTTTGCTCCTTTTGGAATATTACAAGGGTTGACATCAATGAAATAGATATTTCAAAATTTGAAACAAGCACACATGAAAATCATATTTCCAAGGCAAATGAATGGCTCCAACTTCAAACCAAAAAGGAACAAGATGAATTTGTAAAATCACATGGTGTCCGGTGGAGTATTCTAAATAAGCTAGATTACTGGAGACCAATTGACTTTTGTGGCATAGATATTATGCATTGTTTGATTTTAGGGGATATCAAAGACTATTGCATATCATTCCTCAAGGTGGGGTTGGCTGGTCACGAGTTAGAGCTTCAAAGGAAAAAGCAAAGTTTTTTGGCACACTCAAATCCATCCAAATATCCTTTTTGTTTATTGGGGCGACCAAGAAAAAGGAAAAATGAAGATGACAATGATTCAGAAAAAACAAGTAGACCCAAGAAACAAAACCTTAAAAGAGCTAATCTTGCCCACATTCGACCTCGTACATCCCAAAGGCACAAAGGCTCTAGTGAAGCCTCCAGGACCAAAAGTGATCAAACTGCAAAAAGCAACAGAACTTCAAACTCCAGGTATTCCCTTAGATCCCAGACAACCACTTCTACAGTACTCAACTTATTACCTATCACACATGGTAGTGATTCATTGGTTCCTTCTGATTTATCTTCTGATGATAATCAGGATTTAAATCCAATGGGGGATGAAACTCCAAGATTAAAAAAAGAAGAATTAGAGGTACTTCAAAAAGTCATTGATCAAACAAAAGTCCCATCATGGTTTGCTCGTCTACCCAGAGAATTTGGTTTCAAAAACTTTCAGACACTCAAAGCAGCGGAGTGGCAAATCTTGATGACATTGTATTTACCATTGGCACTTGTACCACTATGGAGTTCACAAATACCTCACAGGGAGGAAAGGGTAAAATGCCCAGGGAACTACCTCCATAAGGATCTTCTACTCAAATCACTAATTTCATTAGTTACATTAACAAACATGCTACTCAGGACAAGCATTCATGAAGAAGACCTGGATAAGATTGAAAGTACTGCAAAGATCTATCGTCAAACACTTCGTTTGGGTTGGTCAATGATAAACTCCAAACCTAATCTACACCTAACACAACATTTACCAAAGGTTATCAAGGAGCTAGGGCCACCAAGAAGCTTAGCTGTGTGGGCATATGAAAGACTGAACCGTGTATTTGGGGACATACCACGGAATAATAAGCCATGTTGAGTTTGAATTATATATCTATATGTCAAAAAATCACCCTCACAATACTTATCCACATATAACCAATTGTAGCTGAGATCTCCCAAACAATACTGAAAAGATGGATATCTAAAGTACAATATCAATGGATTTCCAAATTGCCTAATCTTCAACAAAGAGTTGGTAGGAACAATCCCCTCATTTCTCTGCATCAATCAAAAAATATCAGTACCAGTCATACAATTCAATTGCATGATGATATTTTTCAACAGTGGGAACTACTAGTTTCAAGAGATTTAAGGGATGTTGTAAACCTCTTTGAATGCAAAAAGTCAATAATTTTTGAAAAAAAAAGGTATTGTAATGTAAAGTCACATGTTGAAGACAGTATCATAGAGTATAGCATTAATAATGTGAGATCGTTGGGCCATCTTGATAATATTGTCACATTAGTTGGAGGTGATCCTGACATATGGTGGCTAATAATCAAACCTTTCAAGAAGCTTGAAAATAATGAAATAGAAAAAGACCCTTTCCATCCTTTTCCAGATCTCAATTGTTCTATTCTATTGGACCAGACAGAGGATGCCATAATCATCAACTCTCAATCAGTTTTGGGTCATGCTGCAAGCCTCAAGAATCCTCCTGGAAGCTTTGGAATTGATAAAGCTACACTCTGCTTGGTATCTCTACATTCATCAGTAAGTGATTCAGTGGACTGCCACTCATTATCTCATATATTTTAACATTTTCTTACCATTTCCTTTCAAACCTTCCCAGCAATGGATAGGTGATTGAAGCACCGCACCCCTTTCAGCCTTAGGTTTCCTTATCAATGCTCACTAAAGATTTCTTTGGAGGAAAAACAATACTTTTTCCTTTGTTGATATTGTTATATGCTATTAAATGAAGTTTTTTTTAGAAAAATTCACTCCAATCCCTTTTAAAAGAGAGTTAAATTGTCAATCTACCATATTTAAGCCTCCCAAACATCTTTCAAGACATAATTTGGCTTTTTGGTGCTGGATAGAACAGGTTTGAACAAATTTTTATATAAACTATCTCTTCTCCACCAAAAATGTCTGTATTTCCACTTCACCAAACTGCCTTAAGCTTTCCTGAGCTCTCTCATCCACCAAATTCATTCTCATATGTTGAATCCTTACTCCAACTCTGTTTAACATCCTCAAACTTTCTTTGATATAATTACCTCATTTTCCTCAATTTAACTCCACTTCTTTAATTTGATATTACAATGTCTTCCGATGCAATGGGTGGCTCCCCCTCCGCATTCCACAGAGAAAATTCTGGATCCTCATCACAAAACCCACCAACAGAGGGTGACTCAATAATTAACTCAGATGAAGAAAACCATGAAAGCATCCATACTGACTCTACTGGACAGAAATCCATCTTTCTGCAAGATTTGGAAAGACTTGGAATAGAAGATGCCGTTGCACAGAATGCCAGTCAGGAGGGACAAGAGGAAATAACATCCGGTGGTGAGTATCTTTCCTAAAGCTGATTGAAAATTACTAAATGATTTGGTTTTCAGTTGTTGGAGTAGAATTCTGGATTCAACAAGAAGAGGACCAACAACGGGCTAAAAATAATAAGAGAATTTTGCAAGGGAGAAATCACCGCATTACAAGATTGGTAACAAAGAACAATCTTCCAAGTCAGGCATCCACCAAATCAGTCCACTTGCGAGAATTTATTTACTTCTTAATGTGTATGCCACCTTCTGTAGATCACTTCCCACCAAATCCTACCAATGATGAAGAGGAATTTCATATTCATTGGGTCAAAAATCGAGCTAAACACATCAAGACCCATTTGGAAACCTTTGAATATGGACTGAGAGATTATCCCATTAGTGAGCGCAAAATTCTGGTCAAACAAGAAATCACCTCTATATCTCAACGATTGCAGCCACCTGAATTTCAACCAAGTTGTGATGTTCTCAATAACAAGATCAAGGTCTCAATAGTTGAAAAGCGTGCTTGTGAAAAGGAATGCCAGCTAGTAGGCCTCAAGAGAATTACCTTCCAATGGGGAACCTCATTCAATAACTCCACTTGGAATGCAACCATAGGCGACATTATCTCCAAACATTTTTTCAATTGGAGCCAGACTCAACCCAGCTTAAATATCAACAATCCTGATCAACTAAACCTATTAATTGAACGTTGGGTCAATGGAAGGGGTAAAGAAATGAAAAAGCTTTCAAAACTTGGCCAGGCTGCAGAGGAGGTTAAATTTCAAAAAGCTAAGAAATTCAAAAACACTAGAGGGAGGCAGAATGTACGTGCTTATTCTTTTGTTAGACATACACCAAAATCTAATATTACTTTCATATTTAGGTTACAGCTGCCCGTTTCAAAATAGCATGTCAATTATTCCCTCAAAACAATGATTTCTCTGCATTATATACTGATATAAAAGCAACTTCAGATGTAGAGGATAATTCTGACTTGGGGAAAGCACAAAAAATACTTGTTGGAGTTTGGCGTAGTGAAGCTTTGACCTTGTGTACAAGGCAATTGGATCTAGCAATGACCCTTGGTGCCAAAACCCAGCTTGAAAAGAATAGAGTTCAACGTATGCTTCATAGGGATGGAGAGAAATTAGACTATAATTCTGATTTAACTAATGTCCCATGTTGCTTACCTTTAGATTGTTATTCCACAATATACTTGAACACAATTTCAGAAGTTGAAAGAAACCACTTACTGGTAAAAGAACCGATTGGACTCCAAAATATTTTATTAGAGATTGATGCCAAGACAAAAAGGGGACGTCACATCATACAGAGGCCAGGAAGATCTTCTCTCAGTGGAATTGAAGCTGGTTCAAGTAGTCATAATTGTATGAATCCTGAATAATGGCTAGTCCCTTTTTGTATCCAAGCTTAGAGTTTTGTAATAGATGTATTTGGAAATATAATTATAGATAAGTTATTTTAACCATTCACCAATTGAGTGAACTAATAATGAATTCAAAAGATACCTTTCAAAATAATGACTGGAAGTCATAAAATGAGTATCTTTGTAGTGTATTTGAGAGCTGAAGTGTCCTATATGTTTGCCAAGCTTAGAGTTTAGTAATAAATGTAATTCAAAAGAAAACATGATTTAAAATATTTTAAAAAGTCACCCATTGTCAGAATTTATAATTTAGCCACAATGTGGGTTTTGACAATTATGACCATCAGTCATAAATTTGTTATTTATTTAATGTTTTCAAAGCTGAACTGTGCTATAGGTTCTCAACATTATTTAATATATAAGCCTCTTATATATGCCTGCTTTGGTTTTCATTTGTCCCCAAGCTATTATATATTGAGAAATGCTCAAACAAAAAATATTGACATTTATCCAAAGTTATCATTATATATGCCTTCCCAAAATCCTACATTCCATAATAGTACAATCTGTCTTGAACACTATAAAGAATGCCCACCTTCTATTTTTTTCAATTTCATTTCAAAAATAAATTTAAAAACTTATTTATAATAATTAACCCTCAGTCAATTTCAAATAATCACTGCTCCAAAATGGATCCATTACTTGAAATAGAGCCAAAGCAAGTTGAAAAATCAGAATTCATATCCAAAATCTCCAAATTTCTTCCTTCTCTCAAGCTTGCTACCTGAAATACTCACTTTCCTGAATATGCAAGAAAAAAAATTCAAGAGGTCTCCAAAATACTTGAAGATGATCTGTATCGTATGTTTTTCCAGATTTTCCCCATATGGAGGCATTTTCATTGGAATTCAAATCATAATTTAGGTGTACAGCTAGGTGTATCATTACCCCCTGAAGCCAAGGTTGTTATTTCAGCATCCTCCCAAACATCAATAAAGAGGTATTTCATATCTTCTTCTAGTATGAGTAATAAAAAGGCCAAAATTTATCAAAGTGTAAAGGAAAAGAATCAAGAAGTATGTTTCAATATTTTATTTAGGCTTTACTCAAAGATTAAACTATCACCACAGAAAAAGACTGGGGACTTGCATACAGGTCCTTTACAGTATCTTCAGCTTATGTCTGAGTGTATCTCTGGAAGTATCCCTAGTTTAACTCACATTCATTGTATTCTGAGATTTTTACTCCCCCTTTAATTTTTATTACTATTTTCTCAACCCATTATATACACTGGCAACAAATATAGGTAATGAATATTATTCAATTTTTGAATTGTGAGAACATTGAAATTCCCTCATGATGCTTATAGTTAGTAGAATAATCTTCAAATCCTCTCATCAATTGAGCTCCTTACAAGTCACTTCATGAATGCTTGTGGATTTTGAAAGTTCATCCAGTTATATGGGGAGCCTTGAAAAGGAATTCTTTGATACTTGTAGCATTAATTGCTTCTTTGATTTTATTGTCATTCCACTGCCTTGATTCTTGAATTTATTTGAGTTTAATTTATCTTTCATGTTGGCTTAAAGAATGAGGATAACTTAAGAATTAAGAAATTCTATTTACCAGAATTCTTGTTTTCAGATGAATCAAAAATTAAGCTTGAATTGATTTCACACAATGATAATAATAAGTAATGATGAATTTGAAAATTATAATGGTAATTATTTTGAGGGAATCCTGTCCAAATTTAAATTAAAAATGGGTATTCCTCCTTAAAATTATGAATGTTTTGGAAAAATAAGATCTAATAATTTTATAATAAGTAAAATACCTCTCCTTGAGTGATGATTATCATCATAGAAATTGGTGAAAATTATTGGAAAAGATGTTTCCATACAAATTAATATTAATTTATTAGAATAATCTTTGAAAATAAAATATGGATAAATAATAAACTTGAAGCTCTTCAAATAGTGAGCCAATGGCCTTCAACATGATTTAATGAATACCTTTGAAATTAGATTCTTGAGAATTTCTGCAAGGGAAAAATAAACAAAGTATAGGAATAATTTGATGAATTAAAAAAGAGTTGGAAAGGTGTTGCATGGGCCACATGTGAGAAATTTTGTCCAGTGCTGGATATATCTTGGAGGGAATTCCACATTTGGGAAGGAACTTGTCTCCTCATAGATAATTTCTTTTACAATCAAAATCCAAGAATTTTGGACAACAGTAATGAGAAATTTAATTGATCTGCAGATTTGGAATATATTTATGTCCATTAATAAACTAAGTTTCAAAATATAATTCATTTTTTACACTATCAAGAACAATTCAGGGGCTAAATCTTTAGCTTATCAAAATCACTTACAAACTCCCCGGGGTCTTTCCACTATATAACCCATGCAATCCTATCATTTAGTTTCCATTTGTCCTATAAATTCATATCACACTGATATATTAAATTTTCATTCTAAAAATTTACAGTATGATTTCAATATTTTGTCTTGGGTTTTTTATTATTCAAATTGAAAAAAAAATTGATATTGAACAATCCTTTCCAACCTCTCTGAGCTCAGTAATATTCAGAAGAGTATTTAATTCTATTCATATACTATTAGAATCTGACTTAAGTCATATTGGGAGCCTTAATTCTTTCCAGAGTTTCCATCTGGGTCCACTGCTTGACATTTTTGGAGGAGTGGCTGAAGGCTTGAATCCTGAAACATATAATAAATACAAAAACAATAATAAAGTGCTTTTCATAAATTCTTTCATAAATTTCAAGAATAAAGATAAAAATATTCTATTACATGGATGTGTTTTTGTGGATAAAGGGAATATTTTCCAAACAAGAGAGGCTTTCAAGAATGCAAACATGGCTCTGAGACATATTGGAAACTATAGCTCACCTTTATTTATTGATATTCCTCAAGATTGTGATCTTTATCAAGCTTCCAACAATACAAGTTTAACTAGTTCTGTTACTTCAATACCTAATTGTCAAACCAATCTTTCATTGCACCAAATCCAGGGTATTTCCTTTCTTTTAAATATTGAAAATAATATGGAAAAAATTTGTGAAAATCTATGGAAACATCCAGATAATTTGTGGATTAAAAAAGTGTTTTCTAATGCGGTTGAAAATGGGCTGATACCACAAGATATTGGGTGCAAAAGTAGGGGTGGAATATTGGCTGATGATATGGGACTTGGAAAATCGTTGACAACTTTATGCTTGATTAAAAAAACACAAAATGAAGCATTAAAGTACTCAGCAATATCTAAGGACCATGTCCCAGCTACTTTGATCATTGTACCACTTTCTACTTTGCATAACTGGGAGAATGAAATAAGACTACATTTTCATGCTGGTAGTTTACCATATTCAATATTCCATGGTTCCAATCGTAATTTCATTTCATTCCAAAATTTGAAGCAGAATGCAATTATCATCACCACATATGATGTTATTGCTGGTTATAATGTTGATAATGTTCATGGGATGAGAATAAATCCACTTTTGGTGAATTGGTTCAGAATAGTGTTGGATGAAGCACAGTAAGCTTCTCTTTGTGATTCTTAAATAAAAAAGTACTGAAATTTTTACATCAATTAGCTACATAAAGGAACAATCTACTCATAGAGCATTCACAATATTGAATTTAAAATCTGAAAGAAAGTTATGCCTTACAGGAACACCATTACAAAACAATCTTTGGGATCTACATAGTCTGTTGAGGTTTTTACAAGTAGAACCATGGAATCTCAAGCCTTTATGGGAAAATTGCATAATCAAACAAATATCATCTGGGAATCAAATGGCAATCCAATCATTACAGCTTATAATGCAAACACTCACCTTGAGAAGATTGAAAGCCAACCTACTGGATCTTCCCAATAAAGTGCAACATGGAGTTGGAATTGAGATCTATGAGCCATGGAAAACACTTTATTTCAAAAAGCATGAAGAGTTTAGTGCATTGTATGGAAAACAGAGGTCCAAAGCCGTTCAATGGGATTCATCAGAATTTTTCTCCAGATTATCAGATTTGAGGCAGCTTTGCAATCATCCAGCACTAATAGAAAGGGAAGAAGGGGGAAGGAGATATACCTGGAAAGAAGGATCCAAAGTGGTTCATCTTGTTAGCCATCTCAAGGAGTTTTTTCAGAAGGAGCCAGGCTTAAGATATCCCAAAGCAGTTGTTTTTTCAGAATACAAAAGGTTTCTTGATATGTGAGCTCAAATCCTTCTACTACCTGTCATTTGAATGATTTTATTGATTAAATATTGTAAAAAGTATTGAAATTGCACTGGATGAAAGTGGAATATCCAATTTGATGATGCATGGAATGCTCAAAAATGATCAAAGGATACAAATCCTTGAAGAATTTAGAAAAAATCCAAATTCTCAAGTTCTTCTTACAACAAAAGGCACAGGTGGTGTTGGCATTGATCTAAGATGTGCTCAAAATGTCTACATAATGGTAAGACAGTATTTACATACACTTGAGGCTTAATCTAATATTATTCCAATTACTTAAATTAGGAACCAGGTTGGAACCCTTCAGCTGATGAGCAGGCAGTTGATAGGCTTTATCGGCTAGGTCAAAAGAAAGAAGTTCATGTATTTCACTATATAACTGTTGGTAGTATTGAGGTGAATATTCAGCAAGTTAGAAGGAAGAAACAGCAGCTTCAGATGTAAGATAGTTTATACTCAACCAATATTTATCTTTTTTAGTAGCTAAAAATTCTTTATTTCATTTCAGGTTGAGCATTGGACATTTAGGTACTGTGGATCATGAATTGGAAAAATTGATTGTGGAAACAATAGAAAAATCATGAATTATTTTTTTAGGTTTCAGATAGTTGAAGTAAATGATCAATATCTATACATGGCTTTGCTTTTAACATTAGCTTCTCATCATTAGTAAGCTTGAAAATATAATCATTTGAATAAAGATTTTCTGGAAGTCCAATTGGAACTTTGGCTTCTTTCTCAAAAATACCACTTTGTACTCTTCTACTTTCCAAGACATTTGGAATTCTATTGAATTTAATTTTTTGAATTTGCTTTTGAATTAATAGAGAATCTAATTGACTTGCTAGCTTTGAGAATAAAGCTGACCTCCAAGGGGACTTGAGTTTTATTAATGATCCATTTTCATCTTCAGTATCAGAGCAGAATCGTGGCTCATCAAATATGGACGCTTCATCTTGATTAACATTAAATGATAGCAATGTCTCTGAGCGATTTGATGATAACTGAATATTAAATAACATCAATTGGTGTAAAAATCAATCACAAATAAAATGAAAACATACTTTTTTACGCCACCTTGATTTCTGCTTCTGACTGGCTTTTTTTGAAAGTGCTTCAGGAACCAATTTATCATTCTTAAGATCCTCTTGCTTCCCTCTGAACCAGCGCATTAGTATTAAAGACTTATTATTATGTGTATTATCCTTTGGATTTATCAGGAATATTTTCAATTCTCCTTGTTCGTGTAGATAGTTCCAGTGCTTGAGAACAAATTTTGCAAATATTTGATTCCATTTTGATTTCCAACATTGATTCCAAGCAAAGGTTGACATTGGGAAACCTGATTTGAAGAGATCCTCTAGAAAAATAGCTTTGTACATTGGTGAAATTAATATTCTGGGGTTTATAGACGGTCTATCCCCTCCTGAGCTGTGATTATGGGGATTTGTAATTGGATTATTAGTGCAAGAAAAGGGTAATTTCTCAACAATTTTGAGACTTTCTTCTGATGGAAGAGATTTCCAACTATTTATATCAGATGAAGATTGGAAATAGTTGATTTCCATGATCAACCAGCATAATTGATTTATGGATCTTGATATTGCACTGGTAGGTAGTGGGATGATGGGATGTAATATCTTGTTGATAGTCCTGTTTGATTGGGGTATAGAGGTCTCAAAAAAGTAATGTGAAGCTTTAGGCATAGTAAAACAGGTTAATTAAAGTCAGATTTCTGGGCATAGGTGGAAGAATCAAGAGAAAGGCTCCTATTTATCATAAATGATAGTATTCTGGAGTCCGGTAGTTATTTCTTACAGTTTGAATGAGCCTGAAAAAAGCCATCTTGTGTAAAAGGAGCTTATTTGGGAAAGTTAGCAATGCCGTATCAGGTGAAGCAAAGTAATCTTAGAAAACTCAAACATGATTTGAATAAAAATCACCCTGTTTTGAAAGAATAAAATTAAATTAAAGAAAAAACTGATCAAATTAATAAGGTGTTTATATTGGCTTTATCAGGGAGATCTAGTACAGGTTGTCCTTCTATGGTATTTTTTTCAAGCCATGCCTCACTGAAGTCCAATACTAAACATTTTGCCATTTCCAATTTTTTTGGAGCAGTGGGAACAAATTCATGGGTTTTTGAGAAAAATGCCTTGTTAAAAATATCCAAAATATATGCATTTGTTCTCTTCCAAATAGGCTCATAAGGCCTTTCCTTAGCAATAACACTATCAGTAACTTCAATCATCTGCAATGCTCCCTTAGCTGAGCTTTTTCTCCAATCTCTTGAGCAAACCATTAAGCCTCTTACCCCAGAAGCAAGAAATGAAGCTAAAATATGATAGCAGGGCTTAACTAAGCCTATTTTTGATTGTAGCTCTGATAAGGTCTTAAGGTGCTCTTTGGACCTTTTATGAGTGAGCACAAATCCATCAGGAATATTGACTGGAAGAGCTTTTGAATGTGCTAGTATCAGGACATATGAGATCATAAGATGTAAAATGGAATCATTGAAAGATATTAAGCTATTCATTCCATAATGAATTGGCTGGTTTTCCTCCTTTTCATCAAGGGTATTTTCAATTTGAGCTGAATGGGATGGTCTTGTGCTGAGGCAGGACACTAGAAATTCCAGGCTGAGTCTTTGAACTAACAAGGGATCATCTTCTGTTGATTTCGTGATTTCAAACTTTTCAGGTTGTATGAGATCTTGTGCAGAAACCGATATTGACTCCAGTATTAGATTGGCCCAGAACTGTTTCTTTTGAAGATTAGGGACAAAGAGGGATTGTGCCAATTGAAAGAGTGGTTGATGTGATTTGGGAATTTTTTGCATTGAGATTGTAGAATCCAAAGTAAAGATAGGGACATTCCAAGCATCAGGATCATTGAAAGGATCATATTTCTTTGGTGAAAAGATATCTAATCCTGAAAAAAGCAAGTAAATATCAATGTTCTGGATGAAACATGAATGAATGTCTTTTGTATTTACCAGATTTATCCAAATCCACTAGCCATTTGGTAATGCTAAGAGATCCAAGACTTTGAAAGTGTATTCCTTTGGGTAGTTTGGTAGAAAATGGCCTTTGGGGAATTTCCTGGAATTGTTCTCTTACTAGATTTTCAACATTAACCTGGCATTTCTTCCATGAGGATACAGAAAGTGGCTGATAATGGCTGATTTTTTCTTCAAAGTGATCTGAGTGAATGGGATTGAATAATCCGGATTGAGGAAGCTTTTTCTTCTTTTGAGATGCTGAAGGCTCTTCATTACTGATTTGCTTTAATTTTGAGGTTGATGGGTTGTTATCTAGAAGTATGAAATCGGAGTTAGGTTTTTCTTTTGAGTGTTTGGTAGATGTAGGTTGTATCAAGGGCTCCTCTATTTTTGATTTTGCTTTTTTTCTCATGGTGGAAGCTGGATAAATTTGTATATTTGATTGATCATTTTGAGAAATACTATTGACTTCAGGGCTGGAATTTGACGTGGATAGGGCTTTTTCAAAATCATTTTGAGGTTGGAATAGTCCTGGTTCTAGATTTTGAGAATCTGACTGGTTTTGTGGGTGTGATTTCTCAGTATCATAATGGCATTCCAATTTCTAAGAAAGAAATGATTCAGGGAATATAGTTTAATCTTTGAGTAAAGCCTAAATAAAATATTGAAACATACTTCTTGATTCTTTTCCTTTACACTTTGATAAATTTTGGCCTTTTTATTACTCATACTAGAAGAAGATATGAAATACCTCTTTATTGATGTTTGAGAGGATGCTGAAATAACAACCTTGGCTTCAGGGGGTAATGATCCACCTAGCTGTACACCTAAATTATGATTTGAATTCCAATCAAAAATGGCTCCATATGGGGAAAAGCTGGAAAAACATACGATACAGATCATCTTCAAGTATTTTGGAGACCTCTTGAATTTTTTTTCTTGCATATTCAGGAAAGTGAGTATCGCAGGTAGCAAGCTTGAGAGAAGGAAGAAATTTGGAGATTTTGGATATGAATTCTGATTTTTCAACTTGCTTTGGCTCTATTTCAAGTAATGGATCCATTTTGGAGCAGTGATTATTTGAAATTGACTGAGGGTTAATTATTATAATTAAGTTTTTAAATTTATTTTTAAAATGAAATTGAAAAAAATAGAAGGTGGGCGTTCTTTATAGTGTTCAAGACAGATTGTACTATTATGGAATGTAGGATTTTGGGAAGGCATATATAATGATAACTTTGGATAAATGTCAATATTTTTGTTTGAGCATTTCTCAATGTATAATAGCTTGGGGACAAATGAAAACCAAAGCAGGCATATATAAGAGGCTTATATATTAAATAATGTTGAGAACCTATAGCACAGTTCAGCTTTGAAAACATTAAATAAATAACAAATTTATGACTGATGGCCATAATTGTGAAAACCCACATTGTGGCTAAATTATAAATTCTGACAATGGGTGACTTTTTAAAATATTTTAAATCATGTTTTCTTTTGAATTACATTTATTACTAAACTCTAAGCTTGGCAAACATATAGGAAACTTCAGCTCTCAAATACACTACAAAGATACTCATTTTATGACTGCCAGTCATTATTTTGAAAGGCATCTTTTGAATTAATTATCAGTTCACTCAATTGGTGAATGGTTAAAATAATTTATCTATAATTATATTTCGGAGTACATCTATTACAAAACTCTAAGCTTGGATACAAAAAGGGACTAGCCATTATTCAGGATTCATATGATTATGACTACTTGAACCAGCTTCAATTCCACTGAGAGAAGATCTTCCTGGCCTCTGTATGATGTGACGTCCCCTTTTTGTCTTGGCCTCAATCTCTAATAAAATATTTTGGAGTCCAATCGGTTCTTTTACCAGTAAGTGGTTTCTTTCAACTTCTGAAATTGTGTTTAAGTATATTGAGGAATAACAATCTAAAGGTAAGCAATGTGGGACATTAGTTAAATCAGAATTATAGTCTAATTTCTCTCCATCCCTATGAAGCATACGTTGAACTCTATTCTTTTCAAGCTGGGTTTTGGCACCAAGGGTCATTGCTAGATCCAATTGCCTTGTACACAAGGTCAAAGCTTCACTACGCCAAACTGGAACAAGTCTTTTGGGTGCTTTTCCAAAGTCAGAATTATCCTCTACATCGGAAGTTGCTTTTATATCAGTATATATTGCAGAGAAATCGTTGTTTTGAGGAAATAATTGACGTGCTATTTTGAAACGGGCAGCTGTCACCTAAATATAAAAGTAATATTAGAGTTTGGTGTATGTCTAACTAAAGAATAAGCACGTACATTCTGCCTCCCTCTAGTGTTTTTGGATTTCTTAGCTTTTTGAAATTTAACCTCCTCTGCAGCCTGGCCAAGTTTTGAAAGCTTTTTCATTTCTTTACCCCTTCCATTAACCCAACGTTCAATTAATAGGTTTAGTTGATCAGGATGGGTGATATTTAAGCTGGGTTGAGTCTGGCTCCAATTGAAAAAATGTTTGGAGATAATGTCGGCTATGGCTGCATTCCAAGTGGAGTTATTGAATGCGGTCCCCCATTGGAAGGTAATTCTCTTGAGGCCTACTAGCTGGCATTCCTTTTCACAAGCACGCTTTTCAACTATGGAGACCTTGATCTTGTTATTGAGAACATCACAACTTTGTTTAAATTCAGGTGGCTGCAATCGTTGAGATATAGAGGTGATTTCTTGTTTGACCAGAATTTGGCGCTCACTAATTGGACGATCTCTCAGTCCATATTCAAAGGTTTCCAAATGGGTCTTGATGTGTTTAGCTCGGTTTTTGACCCAATGAATGTGAAATTCCTCTTCATCATTGGTAGGATTGGGTGGGAAGTGATCTACAGAAGGTGGCATACCCATTAAGAAGTAGATAAATTCTCGCAGGTGGACTGATTCAGTGGATGCCTGACTTGGAAGATTGTTCTTTGTTACCAATCTTGTAATGCGGTTATTTCTCTGTTGCAATATTTTCTTATTATTTCTAGCCCTCTGTTGGTCCTCTTCTTGTTGAATCCTGAATTCAACTCCAACAACTGAAAACCAAATCAGTTAGTAATTTTCAATCAGCTTTGGGAAAGATACTCACCCGCGGATGTTATTTCCTCTTGTCCCTCCTGACTGGCATTCTGTGAAACAGCATCCTCTATTCCAAGTCTTTCCAAATCTTGCAGAAAGATGGATTTCTGTCCAGTAGAGTCAGTATGGATGCTTTCGTGGTTTTCTTCATCTGAGTGAATTATTGAGTCACCCTCTGTTGGTGGGTTTTGTGATGAGGATCCAGAATTTTCTCTGTGGAATGCAGAGGGGGAACCACCCAGTGCATGGGAAGACATTGTAATATCAATTTAAACAAGTGGAGTTGAATTGAGGAAAATGAGGTAATTATATTAATGAAAATTTGAGTATGTTAAACAGAGTTGGAGTAAGAACTCAACATATGATAATGAACTTGGTGGATGAGAAAGCTCAGGAAAACTTAAAGCAGTTTGGTGAAGTGGAAATACAGACATTTTGGTGGAGAAGAGATAGTTTATATACAGATTTGTTCAAACCTGTTCTATCCAGCACCAAAAAGCCAAATTATGTCTTGAAAGATGTTTGAGAGGCTTAAATATGGTAGATTGACAATTTAAATCTCTTTTAAAAGGGATTGGAGTGAATTTTTCTAAAAAAAACTTCATTTAATAGCATATAACAATATCAACAAAGGAAAAAGTATTGTTTTTCCTCCAAAGAAATATTTAGTGCGCATTGATGAGGAAACCTAAGGCTGAAAGGGGTGCGGTGCTTCAATCACCTATCCATTGCTGGCAAGGTTTGAAAGGGAATGGTAAGAAACTGTTAAAATATATGAGATAATGAGTGGCAGTCCATGGAATCACTTACTGATGAATGTAGAGATACCAAGCAGAGTGTAGCCTGATCAATTCCAAAGCTTCCAGGAGGATTCTTTAGGCTTGCAGCATGACCCAAAACTGATTGGGAGTTGATGATTATGGCATCCTCTGTCTGGTCTAATAGAATAGAACAATTGAGATCTGGAAAAGGATGGAAAGGGTCTTTTTCTATTTCATTATTTTCAAGCTTCTTGAAAGGTTTGATTATTAGCCACCATATGTCAGGATCACCTCCAACTAATGTGACAATATTATCAATATGGCCCAATGATTTCTCATTATTAATGCTATACTCTATGATACTGTCTTCAACATGTGATTTTACATTACAATACCTTTTTTTTTCAAAAATTATTGACTTTTTGCATTCAAAGAGGTTTACAACATCCCTTAAATCTCTTGAAACTAGTAGTTTCCACTGTTGGAAAATATCATCATGCAATTGAATTGTATGACTGGGACTGAGATTTGGTGATTGATTCAGAGAAATGAGGGGATTGTTCCTACCAACTCTTTGTTGAAGATTAGGCAAATTTGAAATCCATTGATATTGTACTTTAGATATCCATCTTTTCAGTATTGTTTGGGAGATCTCAGCTACAATTGGTTAGATGTGGGTAAGTATTGTGAGGGTGATTTTTTGACATAAAAATATATAATTCAAACTCAACATGGCTTATTATTCCGTGGTATGTCCCCAAATGTACGGTTCATTCTTTCGTATGCCCACACAGCTAAGCTTCTTGGTGGCCCTAGCTCCTTTATAACCTTTGGTAAATGTTGTGTTAGGTGTAGATTAGGTTTGGAGTTTATCATGGACCAACCCAAACGAAGTGTTTGACGATAGATCTTTGTAGTACTTTCAATCTTATCTAGGTCTTCTTCATGAATGCTTTTTCTGAGTAACATGTTTGTTAATGTAACTAATGAAATTAGCGATTTGAGTAGAAGATCCTTATGGAGATAGTTCCCTGGGCATTTGACCCTTTCCTCCCTGTGAGGTATTAGTGAACTCCATAGTGGTACAAGTGCCAAAGGTAAATACAATGTCATCAAGATTTGCCACTCCGCTGCTTTGAGTGTCTGAAAGTTTTTGAAACCAAATTTTCTGGGTAGACGAGAAAGCCATGACGGGACTCTTGTTTGATTGATGACTTTTTGAAGTACCTCTAATTCGTCTTTTTTTAATCTTGGAGTTTCATCCCCCATTGGATTTAAATACTGATTATCATCAGAAGATAAATCAGAGGGGACCAATGAATCACTACCATGTGTAAAAGGTAATAAGTTGAGTACTGTAGATGTGGTTGTCTGGGATCTAAGGGAATACCTGGAGTTTAAAGTTCTGTTGCTTTTTGCAGTTTGATCACTTTTGGTCCTGGAGGCTTCACTAGAGCCTTTGTGCCTTTGGGATGTACGAGGTCGAATGCGGGCAAGGTTAGCTCTTGTAAGGTTTTGTTTCTTGGGTCTACTTGTTTTTTCAGAATCATTGTCATCTTCATTTTTCCTTTTTCTTGGTCTCCCCAATAAACAAAAAGGATTTTTGGATTGATTTGAGGGTGCCAAAAAACTTTGCTTTTTCCTTTGAACCTCTAACTCATGACCAGCCAACCCCACCTTGAGGAATGATATGCAATAGTCTTTGATATCCCCTAAAATCAAACAATGCATAATATCTATGCCACAAAAGTCAATTGGTCTCCAGTAATCTAGCTTATTTAGAATACTCCACCGGACACCATGTGATTTTACAAATTCATCTTGTTCCTTTTTGGTTTGAAGTTGGAGCCATTCATTTGCCTTGGAAATATGGTTTTCATGTGTTCTTGTTTCAAATTTTAAAAAATCTATTTCATTGATGTCCACCCTTGTAATATTACAAAAGGAGCAAAATCGATTGGCTGAATGAGAGGCAAATCCAGCCACTTTACGTAGAGCAGGAAGATCTGCTATTAAAGGTAATAAAGCCACTCTAATAAGTCTACCCTGTGGAAAGTCGTGGGTATTGGAAAACCAAATACCATTCCATAGCATTTGAAGCTCAATCACAAGAGGCTCCAAGATTGAATTCATTTGATCAAGAGATGGCTCTTTGGGACCAGGAATTATGGCCTATAAAAACATGTTCTCCTCTTTGTGACGTTCACTTGGAGGCAGATTCAAACAAGTGAGAATAATTGACCCAATTGAGATGGATTTTGCAGCCCCTTTGTTACTGAATGGATTGAACCAATCTACGTATAAGCTAAATATCAAATTACCTGTTCTATTGGTGAAAGCTTGTTTACTACGTGGGGAAGATTTGAATGTGTGCCAAATTTTGCTATGCCAAATATCAGAAATAACTTTAGGGTCTGCTTGAGAATTATGGGTATGGTGAGCATTTAATAGCTTTTCAAAGCCAGGAATCCACATATGGGAGGCCAACCATTTTTTCAAGGATTGATATGTAAAGGTACAGATTGGTTTTTGAAGTAAAGTATCATTCTTGTCATCAGTTTTAAATAAAAGAGAACCACATTCTTTTCTTGCAAGAGATCCTAATTTGACAATGGAGGAAGGAAAAGGTTGAATAAATTTGGATGTACACTGTTTGTTGATGTGCCCCGTTTCAGTCAGATCATACAAGCTGAAGCATTCTGGACAGCAAATCTTTTTTTCAAAGTCCATGGATATGCCCAGCTGAACAAAAATAGTTTCAATTGAAAGTGGAATTTCTTTAGAAATGGATAATCCATCAAAATTTAATTTGTCTCCAAGGCTGGTTATCTTTTCCCTTTCTGATAGAAGAAATTGTTTGATACTATCTCTGGACATTCCATTTTTGAGGTATAGGCTGGAAGCTTGAACCAAAACTTTAAGAGCATGAGAGTCAATGAATTTGAAGGTCTTGTTTTCATATTTTTTGGTATCAAAAAGTAAATTTCTTTCATTATTCTGATGACATATCTGTTCAATTTGAGAGAATCCAGGGGTTTTCTGTGTTGGCTGCACCGAAGGATTGTGGAAAATTAGATGTAAGTAATGATGAATAATTGTAATGGGGGAGGGAAAGAGTCCTTACATTTTTGCTATTTTGGGCTAAAAACATCTGATCAACCAAAGTCTGGGGTCTCCTGAGTTTTGCTAGTTCCAATTGATGTGTCTTCCAAGCTGGGTCAGACATAGGTTTTCCATGCTGAACAATATTGTTCAAATCTTCATAATATTGATTGCAACAGCCAAGCTCATGACAAGTACAAATTTTTTTGGGGCGACCCATTTTTTGCACCATGGAAATTTGTGGGGAATGAGCAAAAAGGGCCCAGAAATTGATATGGAGTAGGGCGGTTATGAGGAATGCTTTGGGGGGCAAAGTGAACTCAAAAGATCTTTCAAGTGGACACAAGCATAGCTTTATTTATATTTGAGCATCTTTGATTTTGCAAACATAGAAGCCAATTACACCCCTATAGACCTCATTGATAATAAAGTTTTGTCTGTATCTGAGTGGGTCTGACAAAATTTCCAAGAGACAAACCAATTACGGCCGTAATTGGTTTGCATATGGTACAAATTATGACCAGCGGTCATAATTTGACCACCTGTGTACACTTACAGCCCAAGCTGTATTTTCAGTGGACCTCATTAAGATACAGTTTTTTCTGTATCTGTGTGGGTCTGACAAAATTGCAAAGAGACAAACCAATTACGGCCGTAATTGGTTTGCATATGGTACAAATTATGACCGGCGGTCATAATTTGACCACCTTTGTATTATTACAGCCAAAGATTCATTGTGGCTGGACCTCATTCAGATACAGTTTTTTCTGTATCTGAGTGGGTCTGACAAAATTTCCAAGAGACAAACCAATTATGGCCGTAATTGGTTTGCATATGGTACAAATTATGACCGGCGGTCATAATTTGACCACCTGTGTACACTTACACCCCAAGCTGTATTGTCAGTGGACCTCATTCAGATACAGTTTTTTCTGTATCTGAGTGGGTCTGACAAAATTTCCAAGAGACAAACCAATTACGGCCGTAATTGGTTTGCAAGTGGTACAAATTATGACCGGCGGTCATAATTTGACCACCTGTGTACACTTACAGCCAAAGCTGTATTTTCAGTGGACCTCATTAAGATACAGTTTTTTCTGTATCTGAGTGGGTCTGACAAAATTGCAAAGAGAAAAACCAATTACGGCCGTAATTGGTTTGCAAGTGGTACAAATTATGACCGGCAGTCATAATTTGACCACCTGTGTACACTTACAGCCCAAGCTGTATTTTCAGTGGACCCCATTCAGATACAGTTTTTTCTGTATCTGAGTGGGTCTGACAAAATTTCCAAGACACAAACCAATTACGGCTGTAATTGGTTTGCAAGTGGTACAAATTATGACCGGCGGTCATAATTTGACCACCTTTGTATGATTACAGCCAAAGATTCATTGTGGCTGGACCTCATTCAGATACAGTTTTTTCTGTATCTTAGTGGGTCTCCTTACAGCCCAAGCTGTATTGTCAGTGGACCTCATTCAGATACAGAAAAAACTGTATCTGTGTGGGTCTGACAAAATTTCCAAGACACAAACCAATTACGGCCGTAATTGGTTTGCATATGGTACAAATTATGACCGGCGGTCATAATTTGACCACCTGTGTACACTTACACCCCAAGCTGTATTGTCAGTGGACCTCATTCAGATACAGTTTTTTCTGTATCTGAGTGGGTCTGACAAAATTTCCAAGAGACAAACCAATTACGGCCGTAATTGGTTTGCATATGGTACAAATTATGACCGGCGGTCATAATTTGACCACCTGTGTACACTTACAGCCCAAGCTGTATTTTCAGTGGACCTCATTCAGATACAGTTTTTTCTGTATCTGAGTGGGTCTGACAAACCAATTACGGCCGTAATTGGTTTGCATATGGTACAAATTATGACCGGCGGTCATAATTTGACCACCTTTGTATGATTACAGCCAAAGATTCATTGTGGCTGGACCTCATTCAGATACAGTTTTTTCTGTATCTGAGTGGGTCTGACAAACCAATTACGGCCGTAATTGGTTTGCATATGGTACAAATTATGACCGGCGGTCATAATTTGACCACCTTTGTATGATTACAGCCAAAGATTCATTGTGGCTGGACCTCATTCAGATACAGTTTTTTCTGTATCTGAGTGGGTCTGACAAAATTTCCAAGAGACAAACCAATTACGGCCGTAATTGGTTTGCATATGGTACAAATTATGACCGGCGGTCATAATTTGACCACCTGTGTACACTTACACCCCAAGCTGTATTGTCAGTGGACCTCATTCAGATACAGTTTTTTCTGTATCTGAGTGGGTCTGGCAAAATTGCAAAGAGAAAAACCAATTACGGCCGTAATTGGTTTGCAAGTGGTAAAAATTATGACCGGCGGTCATAATTTGACCACCTGTGTACACTTACAGCCCAAGCTGTATTTTCAGTGGACCCCATTCAGATACAGTTTTTTCTGTATCTGAGTGGGTCTGACAAAATTTCCAAGACACAAACCAATTACGGCCGTAATTGGTTTGCAAGTGGTACAAATTATGACCGGCGGTCATAATTTGACCACCTTTGTATCATTACAGCCAAAGATTCATTGTGGCTGGACCTCATTCAGATACAGTTTTTTATGTATCTTAGTGGGTCTCCTTACAGCCCAAGCTGTATTGTCAGTGGACCTCATTCAGATACAGAAAAAACTGTATCTGTGTGGGTCTGACAAAATTTCCAAGACACAAACCAATTACGGCCGTAATTGGTTTGCAAGTAGTACAAATTATGACCGGCGGTCATAATTTGACCACCTTTGTATGATTACAGCCAAAGATTCATTGTGGCTGGACCTCATTCAGATACAGTTTTTTCTGTATCTTAGTGGGTCTCATTACAGCCCAAGCTGTATTGTCAGTGGACTTCATTCAGATACAGTTTTTTCTGTATCTGAGTGGGTCTGACAAAATTTCCAAGAGACAAACCAATTACGGCCGTAATTGGTTTGCATATGGTACCTATTATGACCGGGGGTCATAATTTGACCACCTGTGTACACTTACACCCCAAGCTGTATTGTCAGTGGACCTCATTCAGATACAGTTTTTTCTGTATCTGAGTGGGTCTGACAAAATTTCCAAGAGACAAACCAATTACGGCCGTAATTGGTTTGCAAGTGGTACAAATTATGACCGGCGGTCATAATTTGACCACCTGTGTACACTTACACCCCAAGCTGTATTGTCAGTGGACCTCATTCAGATACAGTTTTTTCTGTATCTGAGTGGGTCTGGCAAAATTGCAAAGAGAAAAACCAATTACGGCCGTAATTGGTTTGCAAGTGGTAAAAATTATGACCGGCGGTCATAATTTGACCACCTGTGTACACTTACAGCCCAAGCTGTATTTTCAGTGGACCCCATTCAGATACAGTTTTTTCTGTATCTGAGTGGGTCTGACAAAATTTCCAAGACACAAACCAATTACAGCCGTAATTGGTTTGCAAGTGGTACAAATTATGACCGGCGGTCATAATTTGACCACCTTTGTATCATTACAGCCAAAGATTCATTGTGGCTGGACCTCATTCAGATACAGTTTTTTATGTATCTTAGTGGGTCTCCTTACAGCCCAAGCTGTATTGTCAGTGGACCTCATTCAGATACAGAAAAAACTGTATCTGTGTGGGTCTGACAAAATTTCCAAGACACAAACCAATTACGGCCGTAATTGGTTTGCAAGTAGTACAAATTATGACCGGCGGTCATAATTTGACCACCTTTGTATGATTACAGCCAAAGATTCATTGTGGCTGGACCTCATTCAGATACAGTTTTTTCTGTATCTTAGTGGGTCTCATTACACCCCAAGCTGTATTGTCAGTGGACCTCATTCAGATACAGTTTTTTCTGTATCTGAGTGGGTCTGGCAAAATTGCAAAGAGAAAAACCAATTACGGCCGTAATTCGTTTGCAAGTGGTACAAATTATGACCGGCGGTCATAATTTGACCACCTGTGTACACTTACAGCCAAAGCTGTATTTTCAGTGGACCTCATTAAGATACAGTTTTTTCTGTATCTGAGTGGGTCTGACAAAATTTCCAAGACACAAACCAATTACGGCCGTAATTGGTTTGCATATGGTACAAATTATGACTGGCGGTCATAATTTGACCACCTGTGTACACTTACACCCCAAGCTGTATTGTCAGTGGACCTCATTCAGATACAGTTTTTTCTGTATCTGAGTGGGTCTGACAAAATTTCCAAGAGACAAACCAATTATGGCCGTAATTGGTTTGCATATGGTACAAATTATGACCGGCGGTCATAATTTGACCACCTGTGTACACTTACACCCCAAGCTGTATTGTCAGTGGACCTCATTCAGATACAGTTTTTTCTGTATCTGAGTGGGTCTGACAAAATTTCCAAGAGACAAACCAATTACGGCCGTAATTGGTTTGCATATGGTACAAATTATGACCGGCGGTCATAATTTGACCACCTGTGTACACTTACAGCCCAAGCTGTATTTTCAGTGGACCTCATTCAGATACAGTTTTTTCTGTATCTGAGTGGGTCTGACAAACCAATTACGGCCGTAATTGGTTTGCATATGGTACCTATTATGACCGGCGGTCATAATTTGACCACCTGTGTATGATTACAGCCAAAGATTCATTGTGGCTGGACCTCATTCAGATACAGTTTTTTCTGTATCTTAGTGGGTCTCATTACAGCCCAAGCTGTATTGTCAGTGGACTTCATTCAGATACAGTTTTTTCTGTATCTGAGTGGGTCTGACAAAATTTCCAAGAGACAAACCAATTACGGCCGTAATTGGTTTGCATATGGTACCTATTATGACCGGCGGTCATAATTTGACCACCTGTGTACACTTACACCCCAAGCTGTATTGTCAGTGGACCTCATTCAGATACAGTTTTTTCTGTATCTGAGTGGGTCTGACAAAATTTCCAAGAGACAAACCAATTACGGCCGTAATTGGTTTGCATATGGTACAAATTATGACCGGCGGTCATAATTTGACCACCTGTGTACACTTACAGCCCAAGCTGTATTTTCAGTGGACCTCATTCAGATACAGTTTTTTCTGTATCTGAGTGGGTCTGACAAACCAATTACGGCCGTAATTGGTTTGCATATGGTACCTATTATGACCGGCGGTCATAATTTGACCACCTGTGTACACTTACACCCCAAGCTGTATTGTCAGTGGACCTCATTCAGATACAGTTTTTTCTGTATCTGAGTGGGTCTGACAAAATTTCCAAGAGACAAACCAATTACGGCCGTAATTGGTTTGCAAGTGGTACAAATTATGACCGGCGGTCATAATTTGACCACCTGTGTACACTTACACCCCAAGCTGTATTGTCAGTGGACCTCATTCAGATACAGTTTTTTCTGTATCTGAGTGGGTCTGGCAAAATTGCAAAGAGAAAAACCAATTACGGCCGTAATTCGTTTGCAAGTGGTAAAAATTATGACCGGCGGTCATAATTTGACCACCTGTGTACACTTACAGCCCAAGCTGTATTTTCAGTGGACCCCATTCAGATACAGTTTTTTCTGTATCTGAGTGGGTCTGACAAAATTTCCAAGACACAAACCAATTACGGCCGTAATTGGTTTGCAAGTGGTACAAATTATGACCGGCGGTCATAATTTGACCACCTTTGTATCATTACAGCCAAAGATTCATTGTGGCTGGACCTCATTCAGATACAGTTTTTTATGTATCTTAGTGGGTCTCCTTACAGCCCAAGCTGTATTGTCAGTGGACCTCATTCAGATACAGAAAAAACTGTATCTGTGTGGGTCTGACAAAATTTCCAAGACACAAACCAATTACGGCCGTAATTGGTTTGCAAGTAGTACAAATTATGACCGGCGGTCATAATTTGACCACCTTTGTATGATTACAGCCAAAGATTCATTGTGGCTGGACCTCATTCAGATACAGTTTTTTCTGTATCTTAGTGGGTCTCATTACAGCCCAAGCTGTATTGTCAGTGGACTTCATTCAGATACAGTTTTTTCTGTATCTGAGTGGGTCTGACAAAATTTCCAAGAGACAAACCAATTACGGCCGTAATTGGTTTGCATATGGTACCTATTATGACCGGCGGTCATAATTTGACCACCTGTGTACACTTACACCCCAAGCTGTATTTTCAGTGGACCCCATTCAGATACAGTTTTTTCTGTATCTGAGTGGGTCTGACAAAATTTCCAAGACACAAACCAATTACGGCCGTAATTGGTTTGCAAGTGGTACAAATTATGACCGGCAGTCATAATTTGACCACCTTTGTATCATTACAGCCAAAGATTCATTGTGGCTGGACCTCATTCAGATACAGTTTTTTATGTATCTTAGTGGGTCTCCTTACAGCCCAAGCTGTATTGTCAGTGGACCTCATTCAGATACAGAAAAAACTGTATCTGTGTGGGTCTGACAAAATTTCCAAGACACAAACCAATTACGGCCGTAATTGGTTTGCAAGTAGTACAAATTATGACCGGCGGTCATAATTTGACCACCTTTGTATGATTACAGCCAAAGATTCATTGTGGCTGGACCTCATTCAGATACAGTTTTTTCTGTATCTTAGTGGGTCTCATTACATCCCAAGCTGTATTGTCAGTGGACTTCATTCAGATACAGTTTTTTCTGTATCTGAGTGGGTCTGACAAAATTTCCAAGAGTCAAACCAATTACGGCCGTAACCAATTACAGCTGTAATTGGTTTGCAAATGGTACAAATTATGACCGGCAGTCATAATTTGACCACCTTTGTATGATTACAGCCAAACATGCATTGTGGCTGGACTCCATTCAGATACAGTTCTTGCTGTATCTCAATGGGTCTGATTGAATTTCAAGGAGCCTAGTGGTACGGATTATGACTAGAACTCATAATCTCACTCTGATGACATTCTGTGGACACAAATTTATTGCAGTCATAACTGATTTACATTTTGAATAAATTATTACTGGTGGGCTAAATCTCTCACCCACCTACAGGTGTGACTGTACCATCTAACCTAATCACCCATGTATTTGAAGGAGTATTCTAAAGATACACATATCCTGACACACAATTCTTTGCTAAATGTGTAATTGTGTTTTATGTCTAGAGGATCTGCAGCTTTCTTTCCTTTGAAACCACCAAACTCATTTCTGCTCTATTTCAATGGGCTACACCCCCACTTCATTTCATTGGGACCTGCAATATAAATAGAGCTGTTTTTCCTGTGTTTTCCCTAAGTTCCTCTGTTTTTAACTTCTGTTGGCCATTTAAATCCCTCTCCCCCCAATATAATACCCAATACTATGAATCCACCCCAACCACCTGATTCCGATGTCTCATTTGATGAAATGTTTCATAGGTTTTTTTCAAATAACACAGATTTGAATTCATCTTTATCTTCTCAAAATGAGGCACCATCTCATTCATCCATCAATTCATTGTCCACTCCAAACCAAAGTGCTGAACCCCAGGAATGTTACGATCTTTTTCACTACCTCAATTCTCCCAATATAGTCCCACCAGCTCCCATTAGTCATCCTCACATCTTGCCCTGCCCCCCACCAAACAACATAAATAGAAGCCCCTTTCAACTTGGTAAATTTTTTCTTCCCCACGTAATCTCATCCCCAACCTTTATTAATAATATATTTTTGCAAAAATTTCTTAGATATCATAAACACACCAAACATGAGTTTATGTAACCCACCCCCAAATACTCCACGAACCCTTCCACCCCCCTCATTCATAGAATTCGACATGAATAACCCACCAGCTCAAGTACACTCTATCTCACCAATTCTTTCTTCTGAGATAACTCGCCTCTCCCGTGAAGAATTTTCTCTCAATCACCACCGTATCAAGAAAATTCTCAATAATGCCCTTTCCAAAGCTGAAAAGAATCCTGTCTCAATTGAGATTAAGGATTATTTGAAAAAGGGCCTTACATTGATTTCTCAAAAAGAACATGGTAATTATTATTCTTCATGTCTGTCCTCAATTCTGTATTAATTTCATCTCCCTTCTTGTAGAATTGTCTTCATCGCAAGCAATTGGTCTCATAGATGGCAATGTTGAAGTTATTGAGAGAGAAGTTCCTTCCATACGCTCATCCCAATCATCCTCTTTGGAGGAGGTTGTTCCTGATGGAAATCACAAGAAAAAACGGAAAATTCAAAACAAACCACCACCAAATATTCGTAGGTTTATGCAGCAAACTGTTAGCTTTAATAATACTCAAGACGTAGTTTCCATGAATATGTCTTCTACTACATCAAACCTTCGTACCAATTCTACCCCCCCTGAAACGATCAACCCCCAATTGTTATTGAACACCCAATCAAATGACCTCCCCTATTCTTTACCATCTACCATTGTCGAACCCCCTGTTCCCTCAACCATCCCACTTGAGACTCCCACCACCCCCCCAGTTATTACTGAGGAACAAATTCCCGAACATCCACCAAATGTCACCCCCAGCAGATCTCCACAACGTGAATCTCCTCATTTCAACAATGACCACTCTTTGGAAGTACCAGCCAATAACATCCCCGATTCTCCAGCTCAGGTTCATCCACCGACTCCAACAAATGAAATTATTCAAGAAGAATTACATGTTTCAATAGCAGAAAATAATAGTAGTCCAAATGTTCCTTCCCAAATGCCTTCAAATACACCCACTCCAATTAATGCCACGACACCCCATGTTGTATCGTCACCAATCCAAATTAACCATGTAAAAAGCTCCCATACACTATCTGCTCCTCATCTTGAAAATCCAGAAAACAATCATCCGACCTCTCAATCAAATCCATCTACACCATCTCATGCTCCAACTCCTGGAATTAGGGACCCATCTAATCATCTCTGCCATGTGGGCCCATCTCCACCCGTTTTGCATGAACCTCACCAAAATCCTCCTTTGTCACTCATGCCTGCAGAACCACAGCCTCTTGACTCCCCCAATGATCAATTCTCTATTTTCACTGATGAATTTCGATCAAAATTTTATGAGATTTTCAAAACATTCACCCATGGACGCCCCACCCAGGCCCAATACCAAACCACATTTGAAGCAATTGACTCACTCGTTTCCTGGCGCCACCAAAACTTGGGCTCCGAACAGCCTGCAAAGGGGAATTTCAATTTTAAACAGTGCTCTTCCTCATATAGCAAATGGATTGATGAACTCTGCGATAATAGTCAGTTTAAAATTATACTACTCCCATGAACTAATGCTTATAATAAATTTCTCCAGGTGCCCCATTTCTCAATGCCACTAAAGAAGAATTTTATGTTACATCCTCAATCTTTAAGATGCCGATCTTTGACCAAGTCACTGCGCCTGAAATTCAGATTTCACTACCATTTTCACCTGACCCCAGCATTCGTAATGAAAAGCACCCTGAAACTCATTTTGTGCGTCATCTAATCTATATGTCGCAGCCCAGATCATTCACCATCACTGCTTGGGCAAAAGTCATAGCAGCTTCAGTCTCAGCAACCATGGATGAATTTTGCATACCAAAACCTCCTGTACCCCCTCAAGCACAAATTGATGAGGTCAACATTTATCTGGACATGATTTCATACTTCGAAGGCCTCAAAAGACCCTCAATTTCACCGATGGAACTGATTTCCATGGCACATCAAAGTCCAGGTGGCTCAAACAATGCTCAAGAATCATACAATATTTCCTCCGACTCAGATCAACAGTTAAAGATTTTTCAAGACCTCATTTTAGATGTCATGATTTCGTATGTGATATTCAAAGCACAAGCCTCCCTTGACGATGTTTCCCCTAACCACACTGAACAATCTAAACGTGTCAAAAGAAGAAAGGCCCTCCGTTCTAATAACCAAATCTCTTCCGTAATAATTCACTCAGCTCCTCAAGCGGTAACCTCTAATACTGACAATGATCTCCAAGTTGAAACTGCCAAGAAGAAGTTGGTTGAATACCGTAGCCGTCATAATTTCCTTCCTTTTGTTTACTATTTGATATTAGGTGTCAAGGGATTATTCACTGCACAAAAGGATCATCGGAATTTTTCAATTTCCAATGCCATGCTCATACTATGCTCCTTTCATCTTATTCACCAACATGTTAAGCCACCTCCACCCGAAGATCCAGTTTGGAAAAATCTATCTTTTCATCTTAAATCTTTTTTTTCTAAGGGCATGAAACCATTCACTGATGTCCAACTTGTTCACCCACCTTCACGACATCAATTGGCTCAATATCTTACAAGTGATTTTTTAAACCAATGGGAAGCACAAGCCACTGTGACATCACTCCTTCCACCCTCACAAATCTGATGCTTTACCTCCTGTTTCTAATTTACTTACACATGATAATCGAACCATTGTAATTAATTTCCTATTCCAAGAACCTGTTAAATCTTTTTTGGTTTTATAATGTCCATGCTTTTAATTTTAGAATAGTTTTATTTTGAAACTACCTTTTCATTCATTAGCTATGGCATTTGTTCTTAAATAAGACTTGACTCAGTGCAACAAGAAAATCCTGTGTTTTCAACATTCCTCAACAACTCAAATCAAAAATATTATCCTTCACTACAATATACTCATACTAATAACATCCTCACTGTCCTTATTTTCAATTGCCATCCAAAAAACTTGTCTTTTATAATGACAATACCATGCATACTTGACTTGCATGATTGCCAATAAGTTAAGTTAATTTCATGCTTATGTTTATTTACTCTGTAGGAAAAACTATATTCCCATCTAATATTTCTTGCTATTAAATCTTTACCCTCTTTTCAATATCTTACTCCACATTTTCCAACCCCAAATCAACTTCCAAATAAACTCTGAAATACACCTGTAATTTTTTTGCGTCTAACATTTATTTTCAATAAATCATTAGTACTTTCTCATTTTAAAACAGTTTATTATCATTTTCTTTTAATTAGACCATTAATTTATAATATCTAAAAAATTTTCAATTTTTTTTAAAAAACCATAATGAAACTATTAGTATGATTACTTTGAGTTTATAACAACTCAAATTCATAAATTTAGCATTTCACATAATCAATTCATTTAATTTTTGAATTAATAAATTTAATGAACTCACTTCAATAATTTAAATTAATCCATTTTGATTTAATTTGAATTGTAATGCTCCATTAAATCAATTTATAAAATTTCCTTTTCACATACCCAATTTTTTTTTCAATTACTTACATTTCATTTTCAATTGTTAAATTTCATTTCCAAATAATTAAATTTGATTCTCAATGAATCAATATAATTACTTAATTGATTTCTTGAAATTAATTAATTAAATTACTTGATTGATTCATTGAAATTAATTAATTAATTGATTGATTCAATGAAATTCATCAATTAATTAAATTAATTGATTGATTCATTGAAATGAATTAATTGATTCATTGAAATTCATTAAGTAATTAAATTAATTGATTGATTCATTGAAATGAATTAATTAAATCCATTAATTAATAGATTCATTGATTTATTCATTGAAATGAATTAATTGATTCATTGAAATTAATTAATTAAATCAATTAATTAATTGATTCATTGAAATGAATTAATTGATTCATTGAAATTCATTAATTAATTAAATTAATTGATTGATTCATTGAAATTCATTAATTAATTAATTGATTGATTCAATGAAATTCATCAATTAATTAAATTAATTGATTGATTCATTGAAATGAATTAATTGATTTATTGAAATTCATTAATTAATTAAATTAATTGATTGATTCATTGAAATGAATTAATTGATTCATTGAAATTCATTAATTAATTGAATTAATTGATTGATTAATTGAAATGACTTAATTGATTCATTGAAATTCATTAATTAATTAAATTAATTGCTTGATTCAGTGAAATGAATTAATTGATTCATTGAAATTAATTAATTAAATCAATTAATTAATTGATTCATTAAAATTAATTAAGTAAATTAATTAATTGCTTCATTGAGATTAATTCATTAATTAAATTGATTAATTGATTTATTGAAATTAATTAATTCATTTTGAAATTTATCTAATTAATTAACTTATTTGATTTAATACAATTTCAAATTGATTGAATTAATTCTATCAATTCAATTTAAAATTAATACATGTTTGTTATTTCTTTTGGGTTGCTGTATCACCAGTCAGCCAATTTCAGAATATATTTTTTTCTTCAAAACAATACAGTCACCTGGGGCTTGTTACAGACCCTCCAGGCATGTTTTACAGCCCCCCACTGCCAAAGACAGTCATACAGAGCAGTGGGGGCCCCTGGAATTCAATTGAGGTATGGTTTCATCATTTTGAAGCTCCGGTGATGACCGCCACCTCAGAACTAACAGATTTCGCACCAAATCATCTTTTTGTGCTATTTCCACCAAATCCACTGCTTCTCTTTGATTTTCAGCCTTCCTACTAGCAAAAAATACTTTTCAACTCATTTCTTAATTAATTACTACAATAATATTCATTAAATAAATTTTTTAAAACTGAATGGATGCGTGCTTGTCAAAGATTGGCTAAACTCATAATTTTATGAGGCTATAAGATCGTTATTCAGCTTTTTTAAAATTTATTTTTTGAATTTTATTACTCTCTTCAAATTTCAAAATGCCTAGAGCAATGAAATCAAATAGATATCTCAAAAAAAATTTAAACAATTCTCAGAAATCTCATCAACTCCACCGTCAAAATAAAAAAAATAAATTAGGATGTAGTTATGAAACTCCTTATTTCAGAACATGTAATTTTTTACATGAATCTTTCTTTGATCCAATTCCTCATAATGATTTTGATAGAAAAACTTTAAGACCAATTTTTTTAACAAAAACTCACTCTTACAGAACTTATATTAAAAAAAAATATTTTTCTATAAATTTTGGATTTACAATTTTAGATGATAAATCACTTCTTCATTCACCTGATAAAACTTTTGCAATAATCCAATTTATTCCTTTTAGAAACCTGAATGATTATGAAAAATCTCAAATAAACTTTTTATCCACTTTTTTATTTAAATATAAACTTTTTCTTAACAAATTACAAGAATCTGGAAACAAGATCACCGGTTCCATGTATGCAATTGGATGGAGACCACCTCGACTTGGTGACTTTACGATTGGGCGTTATATCAATTCCACTTCTATTTCTAATAACCCAGAACTTTATAGTTCTTTATCACTTCAACTCTCTCAATTACAAATTATTATTCAAAATCTCTTTCAAAAATTATCATCAACAGTTTTCGAAATGAATTCAAATCAAATGAAACAATTCAACATTCCAGGATTTGAGATTTTAGACTTTACTGATTTTTATTCTTCTTCATTTGCAAATCAATTAACATTTACTTTAAATAACTTTTCTAACTTTCCTCATATTGATCAAACAGACTCTTCGGAGTTTGCTTATTTTCTTTCAATCCCAATTTCTACAAGTGATGGCACCTTAATCTTTGATAACTTTGATTTATTTAATGAATTTTTTGTCTTTCCAGACCACTCTATTAATATTGATTTAACAGGTAAAGAACCTGGTATTGTACAAATGGTCTGGAAAGCAAAAAGCACTCAACATTTTACTCTTTATCCAGATGGCGGTGATAGTAACTCTTTTACCAGATTATCCATGTCATTACAAATTTCAAAAAAAGCCTACAACTTATTCAAAAACTTACAAAATGGTAAGATTGATAAATTTACAGTAGATGATCATACTTCTATCCTCAACAGGCTTGCTTCCACTTCTAAATAGTCAAAATCATTTTTTTCTTCTTACATTAATCTAATTCTCAATATTGGTTCTTCAAAAATTCTTAAAAAAATTCAAATTAATTTTTAATATGATGAAAAAAAAATATTAATTTTGGTCATCTAAATCTCTTCATTCAACTTCAAATTAAAATACAAAAAGCTTCAAAAATAATAATAAAAATAAAAATAATAAAAACAATATGAATTAAGATTCCTTATATTTAAAATTTTATTTTATAATTACCATCTATATTGTTTTAATTTTAAAACCCAAAGATTTCGACGAAAATTAGAAAATGTAAATCCAATTATCAATTGGATCTACAAGATTTAGATTTTCATAACTTTAGTTCACTTTTTCTAATCAAAATTAATCTAAATACAAATTTTCCGCTTAATTTTTGATGTTAAACCCTCATCCTCAAACATTAAGTCTTTGATGCTCCATTCAATCCATCCATAGTATTAAAAACCCAGAATTCTTTTTTTTTCAATATTTTTATAATTTTTAAACAATTTAATCTTAAAAATCATAGCTTCACGACTCAAATGCTTTTTCAACTAAACTCATCATGTTTACACTCAACCTCTACTCAACTTTCAATCACTCCTTTCCTTCAAACTCAATTCAACTCAATCTTTTTACATCATTGTCAATGGTTTTTCTTTTGGTTTAAACAATACATTCCATTTGGTTAACAACATGAAGCTCGATCTTAATCAATGGTCATTCTTTATCATTAAATCAAATAATTTGGATATCTCTGGATAAGTGAGTCATCAAATTAATATTTCTATTTTGAAATTTTAAATATCATCTTCATCTTTGATTTGATGTCCATCTTTTTCTAATTCCTTTATTGTTTTTGGATTTTTTAGATCAATTTTACCCAATTATAATCTAATTCAATTCAATAATGATCATAATCAAATCGATTCAATCAAAATTTCAAATCAATTTTTACTCTCTCGTGTTAGTCTACTAACTTTTTAAGCTTACTAAATTATCAATTCATTCACTTGAGTACTACTCTCAATTTAAAATATAATTTCTCATTCAATCACTATTTTACTCACTATACTCTACACTGTACATGTATGTCTACAGCACAATCAAACTAATCTTTATTTTATTTCAAAACTCTCGGAAAGCCTTAGCACTTATGGCGTCACAACTAGTTTTGGTGCTTCTGCTACAACGTGCACTGCTTCCACAAATAAAATTCAAGTTTCAATCATAGAAAATCTTTTGGCTGGTTTCACATCCCTCGATTTCACTAAAACATCCGTTCAATCTATCTCTCCACCTCAAAATTTATCACATCCTTTAACTCATCATATCATACTCAAATCCATAGTAAGAGCCGCTATCCTTGATCGAATTGATACTTTAGCTTGGTATGCTCAATTTAATTCACTTTCAAAATCTTCATATTGTCAACCTTTCATTCTGATCTACATCTTTTTTCTTTTTTTTAGTGGTCATTTGGCTGTTGATTTAGAACTTTGAAATGGCTTAATCCCACTCTTGTCAAATTCTATCACTCCAATCATCCCTCTTTGTGGTACAATTAGTGCTTCCGGTGATCTATCACCAGTTAAGCCTTATTATCTTTTCATCTATCAAACTCTATCTATTTGCTTAATTCTTCTTTAATAATCCTTTTAATTTAGGTAGATTATATTGCTGGTGCTGTAATTGGTCATTACGATGTGTTTGTCATTGATTGCAGGTGGGTCATCAAGTGGAAAACACTTCAATATTGATTCAGGCTCATACCACGCCACTAGTCCTTAGAATTTTGTACAGAGACTTTTTATTAATATATTCAGTTTACTGTAAAGCCCTTGATTTCTCGCACGCACCTCACCAAGGAAAAAACCAAAAGGATTCAACGCCCACAACACCCAAAACCATTTTCAAAAGCTTGTCACCTCGCTCCCCATTGAAATGTGTGTCGTTGATAATGCGGACTCCATCATACGCCAGCCCTACAACATTGGTAAATGCTGATGTTTTTTTGTCAACTTTTTCAACACACTAATTATGAATTCATCAATTATATTTCCTGGTGGCTTATGTTCTGTACCCATTGAGGCGGCATATCATCAAAGAATCAAAATTCGGCCCGATCGTCAGTTCTCACATGGCGATTTTTATAATAAAGATTGCTGAGTGATATTCAATGTCTGTATCAGCTGGATTTGGCTTTAAGTGGTGCAAAGAAGCATTGACTTGGAAAGACCTAGTGAAACATCCAGTCCGCACCATAACATGTCAATCTATCGACCTTGAAGAACCTGCCTGGTGTTTTACTGCTGCTACCATTTATGATGAAGAAGATAGCACTGTTCGGTGAGCAATTTTCAAAACTTAAGCCTCTCATTTTACCTGCAAAACTAAGTAGAAATTGATAGGTACTATCTGAAAATCACTTTGTAATTGCAGGCTCCGATTGAAATTGAAAATTTGCTACCGTTTAATATTCAATCTTATGTATACATGACCACGCAAGAGCATACATATGCAAATTTTTTGAGAAGAGGAGTCTCATCTCCAGTTCATATTGTGGATACAATGGATCTCTTATTACTGGGGGTTGAATTCCAGGATGATGGTTTTGTGGGCTTGAAGCACAGTGAATATGCCATTGTCAATACAAACAACCCTGAAGGTTTCCCTGTAGAGAATCGGTTGATAATGGAAGATGAAGATGGCCTCAAAATTAAATTAGGCCTTCACTGTATGTTGGTTCCCTTATGTCACAGTATCTACATGATCCAATGCTGACTATTCGTTCGTTTTTGGGGCTGTTTAGGCATTATCCCCTCTCAGGAGGTGCTTTTAAGATCCAAATTTATTGCCCTTATGTAATTATTAGTAAGCACCTATGCTCCTATTTTTATCTGTCTGTTTCTTGGTATTTGTTTATTTGACATGGGTTGTGGCAATTTTTTTAGATAAAACGGGGCTCGATTCTTCAATAAGTTCTAAGCCTCTTATGCGTTCGCCCAAAAGCGTAGCTGATCATAACTTATGTGGCAGTAAGCGCAATTCCGCTCATTGAAGAGATGCCAAAAATGTTATAAAAGACATTGATACTGCTTGCCATAGATGCCAGCCGTCGTAAAGAGCCGCTTCCTTTTCTATTTTCGCATCTAGAAGACGACAAAAGGAATTGAGCTGTTTTGCGAGTGGGAGATTCCAACTGGTCAAAGGTTGGCGGGCTATTTTGATAAACAAAAACTATTTAATCACCTACTTTTAATCAAACAGGCTATTAACTTTGACGTTGTGGGAGCAAATCAGCAAGTTACGATGCAAACTTCAACTAAAACGTCAGAGTACCGTGTTTGGCTTGAATGTTTCGGACCGACTTGGAAAGGTAAGCGAGGCTTAGCGCATTACTTTTCGCAAAATTTTGTTGTATCAAGGGATATGACCATTTCTTGCTTTTAGTATAATCTCACAAAAGTTGTCATCATTTATCCTCGATTTATCACTGAAACATCTTCCTACTAGAGAGCTTTGGCAACGGCGGTACAACATATCTATTAACAACTAAAGCAAGGTTCCCATATCAAGCTCGATTATTAAAGACTGCCAATGTTCATGTCATGATTCAAATACCTTCAAGCTCAATCAATTGTGGCTCTAATCATACCATTCATTTTGTTGCCGCGGCTTCTTTTCCAAAATCTGATACATTGTCTTTTAATTATCATACATTGAATCCTCAAGGTTTAGTGGAAGCAAGAATGCTATTAGAAGGATGGATCATGGAAACTTTGGATTCTTATTCTTCAAGCTCTCATGAAATACCCTTGACGCGATGTACTTATTTCAACTCAATTGATTATGGAGGCTCAATTCCAGTTGCCTTCAACTCATTACTTGATTCAAGTTTTCCACAAGTTATCAAGGCAATGGCTCAACTTACAAAATCACCTGGACCTTTACCCAAACTCTGCCGACCAATCTTTGGACTTTGAATGGACAACTCACTGGGAGCTCATGAATTTGATGATTGGAAATGGAAATTGAGCAAGCCTGAGTGCTCAAGCATTGTCATATTGATTGATGCGGCTCATCAAATGGATTTTCAAACCATCTTTTTAGTGCAGAAGGGAGCCAATGAAATTGGTTTTAATAACTCGCCCACATCAGTAAAGGGATCAGTCAGTTCAACAAATACTCAACCTACACCTAGGCATGAAAACGTTTGACAATTAGGGGGTTCACCCATGATGTTGCAGGAAGCTCGACATTTGTAAGAAGATGTTAATGAAGTTGGAGAATCAGAAGTAGTGGGAATAAAGAATCAAGATGGTTTAACCAACATTTTGGTAAGCTATAATTAAAAGGCAGAAAGATTAACAAATAATATTATTGACGTAAGTTAAATTTGGCATGCAATAGACTCTAGACGTAAATAATCAAATCAAAAATAATAGATTAGACTGGGTTTTTAAAGACATTTTACAAAATGAAAAATTAAAAAGGACTTTAATGAATTTTACGTTTATAAAACAATTAAAGACAATTAGAACTAGAACTTATAAAGCTGAAAATTTAATTTTAATAAGTTTAATTTCGTTTCTGTTGGGCTCCATATTGAGATCATTTTTACTTCCGAATGATTTTATCATATTTATACCCTCATCAGCATCATCGCCAACATTAAAACAATTAAATGCTCATGATGAAGACTCGTTATCATCAGAAACCAAGTTCAATCAAATTTTATTAGAAAGAAATAATTGGAAAAATATTAAAAGACTAATTGAGCTCAAAATTAAATTGAAAAATTTAAATGTAAACTGGAATATTAGAAATTAATGTGGTATTTTTAATATTGATTTGATTTGTTTGTTTATAATCAAAACCTTTGTCAAGTTGACCAGATATATACATATACATATGTATCGTATAAAACATAAGGTTTTTTGTTTTGCTTACAAGAAATTATTTACCAATTTCAAACGTTTTGATTATACTTTCTGCCCTTTGTAAAATTTTGTTGCTATTACTATTAAAATCATGAGAAAACTCATTGCCCAGTGAAATAATTGATTGCAGAACTTTTTCATCACGTTTTGTTTAATTTTTTATCATTGTCTTTTATTGTTGTTTTTTTTGTACCATCTCATATCACATTTTGTCATTGGGTGTTCTTAACCTATGGAATCATGACTGAAAATTGAGTTAACTTGAGCTCAGCCATTTATTTATTCATTTATTTCAAAAATCCTTATATACTTATATGAAAGACAAAAAAACAAGTTAACCAATTTCAATAATGATGAAGATAAAGATAATAGTGAGGGTCTCAAGTTTTTGCTTAAAAGGAGAAAACTTTAATATGTATATATAATTAATAAAAAAAACTAAAAATTTTATTTTATTTTTTCCATTATTTATTTATTGTTTTCATGCAATAAAAAAGATTAAAATATGTATATATTGAAAATAAAAGAATAAATAAAGATGATAAGTCTTAAAAACTTCAAGAAGAGATCAATTTGAAACAGAAATAATCATAAAATTATCGTACAAATTAATTGATTCATAAAATTCACATGAGGAAGTCCTTGTTTGCTATTTCAATTGAAAATAGGGAAAATAAAGAATAATAAACTATATTTCTCCCCCTCCCACCTTGCAAAAAGAGCAGGAAAAGAACTAAAAAAAAATCTCTAAAAAGCCCAAGCCCAAGATTCAAACATTTCATTTTATTCATTTTAAATTACTCAATTTTTTTTCATTCCAAATTACTACTGTACACTTATTCCCTCCCATATTTTCTCCATGTGCCCTTTTGTTTTTTTGCACTCAAAAGTCTTTCATCACTCAATAAAAATTCAATCCAACTCATTTTCCAACACATTTTACCACCCTTTAACTCTCTTTTATTTTATTTATTTTCTCATAAATATTTTTCAACCATCCTTTTTAAATTTACAAAATGTTTTTTTTTGTGGGGTATTTTGTTAAGTTTACAAATATTAACTATATTTTTTTGTTTTATTTGATGTTTGATCTAATTTGAATTAAATAATTTGACTTAAAAACACTGCTTTTCATTACAATAAAATTTTTGACTTATTTTCCTATAATAGAACTAATGAGGGGTTTTTGAGGGTAATTCAAATTAAATTTAATAAAAATGAAATAATTATCTACTTTATATTTGACTAATTAATATTTCTTTAAATTAGATTTGGTTTATGGGAATGATACTAAATAAAACTCCTTATCTATTTTTTTAGGGTAAAAACCAATATAGACAGAATAATTTTTTCATATTCCTAACCAATCCAGGATTACTTACTTAAATGAATTTTCTTTTTTTTTAAAAAAATAAATAAATTCAATTGACCAATTTTGGCATGAAAAAATGTTTAAGGTTATTTTCTCATTTTATGTGATTTGAATAATAATTAAATTGTTTTTTTTAATAAAAATTGAAAAATTAATTATGTTAATAAATTTTCAATTTTTTGAGTAATTTCATTTAGAGTTAAAGAGATAATTAAACTGTGAAAGGAATCTCAAAAGAATCAAATTAGATTTATTCCTGACCCATGCATGAAGGTAGAAACCAAAATATATGGGTTATTACATTTGACCTTCCCTAACACATATTCCCTTGCTAACCCATAGGCTATGGGCTGAAAATATGTCTTTTTCTCATGGTTCATTAAGGAAATCTCCATAGAGATAATTTTAACATGATATATTTCTCCAAAATAAGGTTCACAGTACTACTATACAATGTAGTAATAAAAGGAAATAATATGAAGTAAAGTATCAACCTTAGCCATTAGGAAGAATTTTCAGCTCAAAAAATATCATTAATTATAATTTTTTGAGAATTTACCATTTAAAAGAAGTCTAGCTCACAAAAATAAAGTTCAAGAAAATTATGAATCTGTCTGGTCTGGTTGACTTGAGCTCTCATTGTTTAGATAATTTATCAGAAATGATATCTCCTTCTGAGACTATTTTTCTTTTAACTTGAGAGCTCAACCATCCACCTCAGTTTCTTCATGGGAACCATTCAAGTATTCTTGAAGTGAGATTCTATTTTCTTCTAAATTAATCTCAAATATTTCATCAGGAGGTCATTTTTCAAAAAAATTTCACACATTGTGGATTAAGAATTTTTTCCAAGATAATCATATTCTTTGAATTGATAGTATCT
This sequence comes from Austropuccinia psidii, assembly GCA_023105745.1. Classification (NCBI taxonomy): domain Eukaryota; kingdom Fungi; phylum Basidiomycota; class Pucciniomycetes; order Pucciniales; family Sphaerophragmiaceae; genus Austropuccinia; species Austropuccinia psidii. The sequence continues at coordinate 9,609,361 of JALGQZ010000006.1, read as the reverse complement.
AGATTTAGAAGATTAGTAAGTTCCAATTCATCTTCTTTCACAGCTTGTGAGATTTTTTTGGTCTAGAATTGACTGTTCATCTGTTGTATTTAAAAAGGTAGGAAGAATATTTGTATGATTACCATAGTTGGCAATTGTATATGACAAAATAGAAGCTCAAGAAAGTCTGAAATTTTATTTCTGGTAGCTGGCTGAAATTTAAGCTTTTTAAAGGTTGTTTTGAACTGAAAAAGATAGGAATAAGAATTGATAATGGGCCTTGAACATTCTTATAATCCCATCATTATTCCATCAATGAGTGGTTGAATATGAGCTGTCAAGTTTTTTGAACAAAAGTTTACACAGATATTGGTGATACCTTCTGATAAAATCTTACCCTTCAAGGTATTGAAATGCATAACAATTGTTTTCCTGGAGCCATGTAGACTAGTGGCTTACATCCTTTAGAGTCTAGAGTACCTGAAATTATTGTTGCCAGATTATCACTTGATATTAAATTAGTAAATTAGCTGGTGAAGGATTCTCCAAAGTGGAATTAGATCTTATATATAAGATTCAATATTGATTGAATAGGAAAATAGAAAAAATAAATCCTTATCATCTTAAATAGTAATGATAAATATCTCCCATAGATTTTTCTGGTGTCTATTTATTATCTATTGGTTTCATTAGTGTATTATAAATTGAAAGAATCATGGGGTTTATTTGAGCTCATTGAGTGAATTTTTGAGTGATCTATTTAAGGAGGTTTATTATTTATAAACTAAGGCTTGAAGATAAGGAACAAAAAGGTACAGATTCTAAAAGGTTATAGAGATTTTTTTGAGAACAACTTAAGAAATAAAAATAAAATCTAAAATTTACTGCAAGAATCATGTAGAATGAGATTTAGCTTGGTTTGTATTATTAATATCTTGATGGCTCTTTATTTAATATTTGTAATGAATATAATATAAATAGAATTTTGGAAGGTTTTATCTTTCTTTGATTATAAAACCACATCTCCAAGAATTCAAGACAAAAAAGCTTAAAAATTGCAGATATTTGTAATTTTACAATATGGTCCCAATTTAAACAAAAACCTTTTGATGATTTCCAAATTTTAATTCACTGTGAGTATTAATTAATAAAATAATCTTAAGTAAATATAATCTCTGTATAAACAAAAACTAATGTACACTTAGAAAGTTTATACTCAAAAGAGTTGATATTCAGTTCCTTTGTATATTTACAATAAAGGTTTGACCAAGTAATGAATCAAAATAAATATTTTTAAAAATTATAAATCAAAAAAGCACACTTAATAAGAAAGAACATCAATCAATATGGCATGGTACTATGTGTATTTGATCTGGAGAATATTTTTTTATCATAATAACTATTAAATTTATATAATTGTCTCTTGAAGCTATATTTAATGAAGGCAGAAATCTTATCACCTGAATATAAGAGTTCATATAATGTGAAGGTATATGGAAGGATTCATTTATTCTGTTAAAATAAATATTCTAATGTCTCTTTGATGTGACTCAGTATTATTTGACAATGGATGAGAAATTTGAAGCTCTTTAATAACAAAAATAGAAATAAAAACTTTAATATAGCTCCATGAAATGATTTTGATTAATTTTCAGATTAAATGGAGATACAGGCTCAGAGAAAGTGGAAAAATCCTTGAATCAAGCTTGTAATAAATATAAAGATCTCATTTCCTAAATTTTCATTTTCATGGAAGATATCTGTTAGTATTATTTTTGTATAGTAGGGAAAACGCACCCTAATCCTTTGGCTTCTAAGTAGAGAATGGGTAAAAATTCCATCTCAAGTTGAGATATTAATTAAGTTAAGAAAGAGTTACTTTGAAGATACATATGGAGATATTAATGAAGTTAATGATTAGTTGGCTTTGATTTAAACATAAAGATATTTTGTGAGTTAATGCTGAGTTAACTTGGAGACATCAGCCAAGATCCTTGTAAGGGACCTGCAGGCAAGTCCAAGTCAAATCCCCCCAGTGTATATTCCCTGAATCATTTCTTTCTTAGAAATTGGAATGCAATTATGATACTGAGAAATCACACCCACAAAACCAGTCAGATTCTCAAAATCTAGAACCAGGACTATTCCAACCTCAAAATGATTTTGAAAAAGCCCTATCCACGTCAAATTCCAGCCCTGAATTTAATAGTATTTCTCAAAATTATCAATCAAATATACAAAGTTTTCCAGCTTCCACCATGAGAAAAAAAGCAAAATCAAAAATAGAGGAGCCCTTGATACAACCTACATCTACCAAACACTCAAAAGAAAAACCTAACTCCAATTTCATACTTCTAGAGAACAACCCATTAACCTCAAAAGTAAAGCAAACCAGTAATGAAGAGCCTTCAGCATCTCAAAAGAAGAAAAAGCTTCCTCAATCCGGATTATTCAATCCCATTCACTCAGATCACTTTGAAGAAAAAATCAGCCATTATCAGCCACTTTCTGTATCCTCATGGAAGAAATGCCAGGTTAATGTTGAAAATCTAGTAAGAGAACAATTCCAGGAAATTCCCCAAAGGCCATTTTCTACCAAACTACCCAAAGGAATACACTTTCAAAGTCTTGGATCTCTTAGCATTACCAAATGGCTAGTGGATTTGGATAAATCTGGTAAATACAAAAGACATTCATTCATGTTTCATCCAGAACATTGATATTTACTTGCTTTTTTCAGGATTAGACATCTTTTCACCAAAGAAATATGATCCTTTCAATGATCCTGATGCTTGGAATGTCCCTATCTTTACTTTAAATTCTACAATCTCAATGCAAAAAATTCCCAAATCACATCAACCACTCTTTCAATTGGCACAATCCCTCTTTGTCCCTAATCTTCAAAAGAAACAGCTCTGGGCCAATCTAATACTGGAGTCAATATTGGTTTCTGCAAAAGATCTCATACAACCTGAAAAGTTTGAAATCACGAAATCAACAGAAGATGATCCCTTGTTAGTTCAAAGACTCAGCCTGGAATTTCTAGTGTCCTGCCTCAGCACAAGACCATCCCATTCAGCTCAAATTGAAAATACCCTTGATGAAAAGGAGGAAAACCAGCCCATTAATTATGGAATGAATATCTTAATATCTTTCAATGATTCCATTTTACATCTTATGATCTCACATGTCCTGATACTAGCACATTCAAAAGTTCTTCCAGTCAATATTCCTGATGGATTTGTGCTCACTCATAAAAGGTCCAAAGAACACCTTAAGACCTTATCAGAGCTCCAATCAAAAATAGGCTTAGTTAAGCCCTGCTATCATATTTTAGCTTCATTTCTTGCTTCTGGGGTAAGAGGCTTAATGGTTTGCTCAAGAGATTGGAGAAAAAGCTCAGCTAAGGGAGCATTGCAGATGATTGAAGTTACTGATAGTGTTATTGCTAAGGAAAGGCCTTATGAGCCTATTTGGAAGAGAACAAATGCATATATTTTGGATATTTTTAACAAGGCATTTTTCTCAAAAACCCATGAATTTGTTCCCACTGCTCCAAAAAAATTGGAAATGGCAAAATGTTTAGTATTGGACTTCAGTGAGGCATGGCTTGAAAAAAATACCATAGAAGGACAACCTGTACTAGATCTCCCTGATAAAGCCAATATAAACACCTTATTAATTTGATCAGTTTTTTCTTTAATTTAATTTTATTCTTTCAAAACAGGGTGATTTTTATTCAAATCATGTTTGAGTTTTCTAAGATTACTTTGCTTCACCTGATACCGCATTGCTAACTTTCCCAAATAAGCTCCTTTTACACAAGATGGCTTTTTTCAGGCTCATTCAAACTGTAAGAAATAACTACCGGACTCCAGAATACTATCATTTATGATAAATAGGAGCCTTTCTCTTGATTCTTCCACCTATGCCCAGAAATCTGACTTTAATTAACCTGTTTTACTATGCCTAAAGCTTCACATTACTTTTTTGAGACCTCTATACCCCAATCAAACAGGACTATCAACAAGATATTACATCCCATCATCCCACTACCTACCAGTGCAATATCAAGATCCATACATCAATTATGCTGGTTGATCATGGAAATCAACTATTTCCAATCTTCATCTGATATAAATAGTTGGAAATCTCTTCCATCAGAAGAAAGTCTCAAAATTGTTGAGAAATTACCCTTTTCTTGCACTAATAATCCAATTACAAATCCCCATAATCACAGCTCAGGAGGGGATAGACCGTCTATAAACCCCAGAATATTAATTTCACCAATGTACAAAGCTATTTTTCTAGAGGATCTCTTCAAATCAGGTTTCCCAATGTCAACCTTTGCTTGGAATCAATGTTGGAAATCAAAATGGAATCAAATATTTGCAAAATTTGTTCTCAAGCACTGGAACTATCTACACGAACAAGGAGAATTGAAAATATTCCTGATAAATCCAAAGGATAATACACATAATAATAAGTCTTTAATACTAATGCGCTGGTTCAGAGGGAAACAAGAGGATCTTAAGAAAGATAAATTGGTTCCTGAAGCACTTTCAAAAAAAGCCAGTCAGAAGCAGAAATCAATGTGGCGTAAAAAAGTATGTTTTCATTTTATTTGTGATTGATTTTTACACCAATTGATGTTATTTAATATTCAGTTATCATCAAATCGCTCAGAGACATTGCTATCATTTAATGTTAATCAAGATGAAGCGTCCATATTTGATGAGCCACGATTCTGCTCTGATACTGAAGATGAAAATGGATCATTAATAAAACTCAAGTCCCCTTGGAGGTCAGCTTTATTCTCAAAGCTAGCAAGTCAATTAGATTCTCTATTAATTCAAAAGCAAATTCAAAAAATTAAATTCAATAGAATTCCAAATGTCTTGGAAAGTAGAAGAGTACAAAGTGGTATTTTTGAGAAAGAAGCCAAAGTTCCAATTGGACTTCCAGAAAATCTTTATTCAAATGATTATATTTTCAAGCTTACTAATGATGAGAAGCTAATGTTAAAAGCAAAGCCATGTATAGATATTGATCATTTACTTCAACTATCTGAAACCTAAAAAAATAATTCATGATTTTTCTATTGTTTCCACAATCAATTTTTCCAATTCATGATCCACAGTACCTAAATGTCCAATGCTCAACCTGAAATGAAATAAAGAATTTTTAGCTACTAAAAAAGATAAATATTGGTTGAGTATAAACTATCTTACATCTGAAGCTGCTGTTTCTTCCTTCTAACTTGCTGAATATTCACCTCAATACTACCAACAGTTATATAGTGAAATACATGAACTTCTTTCTTTTGACCTAGCCGATAAAGCCTATCAACTGCCTGCTCATCAGCTGAAGGGTTCCAACCTGGTTCCTAATTTAAGTAATTGGAATAATATTAGATTAAGCCTCAAGTGTATGTAAATACTGTCTTACCATTATGTAGACATTTTGAGCACATCTTAGATCAATGCCAACACCACCTGTGCCTTTTGTTGTAAGAAGAACTTGAGAATTTGGATTTTTTCTAAATTCTTCAAGGATTTGTATCCTTTGATCATTTTTGAGCATTCCATGCATCATCAAATTGGATATTCCACTTTCATCCAGTGCAATTTCAATACTTTTTACAATATTTGATCAATAAAATCATTCAAATGACAGGTAGTAGAAGGATTTGAGCTCACATATCAAGAAACCTTTTGTGATCTGAAAAAACAACTGCTTTGGGATATCTTAAGCCTGGCTCCTTCTGAAAAAACTCCTTGAGATGGCTAACAAGATGCACCACTTTGGATCCTTCATTCCAGGTATATTTCCTTCCCCCTTCTTCCCTTTCTATTAGTGCTGGATGATTGCAAAGCTGCCTCAAATCTGATAATCTGGAGAAAAATTCTGATGAATCCCATTGAACTGCTTTGGACCTCTGTTTTCCATAAAATGCACTAAACTCTTCATGCTTTTGAAAATAAAGTGTTTTCCATGGCTCATAGATCTCAATTCCAACTCCATGTTGCACTTTCTTGGGAAGATCCAGTAGGTTGGCTTTCAATCTTCTCAAGGTGAGTGTTTGCATTATAAGCTGTAATGATTGGATTGCCATTTGATTCCCAGATGATATTTGTTTGATTATGCAATTTTCCCATAAAGGCTTGAGATTCCATGGTTCTACTTGTAAGAACCTCAACAGACTATGAAGATTCCAAAGATTGTTTTGTAATGGTGTTCCTGTGAGGCATAACTTTCTTTCAGATTTTAAATTCAATATTGTGAATGATCTATGAGTAGATTGTTCCTTTATGTAGCTAATTGATGTAAAAATCTCAGTACTTTTTCATTTAAGAATCCCAAAGTGAAGCTTACTGTGCTTCATCCAACACTATTCTGAACCAATTCACCAAAAGAGGATTTATTCTCATCCCATGAAGATCATCAACATTATAGCCAGCAATAACATCATATGTGGTGATGATAATTGCATTCTGCTTCAAATTTTGGAATGAAATGAAATTGCGATTGGAACCATGGAATATTGAATATGGTAAACTACCAACATGAAAATGTAGCCTTATTTCATTCTCCCAGTTATGCAAAGTAGAAAGTGGTACAATGATCAAAGTAGCTGGGACATGGTTCTTAGATATGTTTGAGTACTTGATTGCTTCATGTTGTGTTTTTTTAATCAAGCATAAAGTTGTCAACAATTTTCCAAGTCCCATATCATCAGCCAATATTCCACCCCTACTTTTGCACATAATATCTTGTGGTATCAGCCCATTTTCAACAGCATTAGAAAACACTTTTTTAATCCATAAGTTATCTGGATGTTTCCATAAATTTTCACAAATTTTTTCCATATTATTTTCAATATTTAGAAGAAAGGAAATACCCTGGATTTGGTGCAATGAAAGATCGGTTTGACAATTAGGTATTGAAGTAACAGAACTAGTTAAACTTGAATTGTTGGAAGCTTGATAAAGATCACACTGTTGAGGAATATCAATAAATAAAGGTGAGCTATAGTTTCCAATATGCCTCAGAGCCATGTTTGCATTCTTGAAAGCCTCTCTTGTTTGGAAAATATTCCCTTTATCCACAAAAACACATCCATGTAATAGGATATTTTTATCTTTATTCTTGAAATTTATGAACGAATTTATAAAAAGCACTTTATTATTGTTTTTGTATTTTTTATATGTTTCAGGATTCAAGCCTTCAGCCACTCCTCCAAAAATATCAAGCAGTGGACCCAGATGGAAACTCTGGAAAGAATTAAGGCTCCCAAGATGCCTTAAGTCAGATTCTAATAGTATATGAATAGAATTAAATACTCTTCTGAATATTACTGAGCTCAGAGAGGTTGGAAAGGATTGTTCAATATTGTTTTTTTTTCAATTTGAATAATAAAAAACCCAAGACAAAATATTGAAATCATACTCTAAATTTTTAGAATGAAAATTTAATATATCAGTGTGATATGATTTTTTAGGACAAATGGAACCTAAATGATAGGATTGCATGGGTTATATAGTGGAAAGACCCCCAGTGATTTTGTAAGTGATTTTGATAAGCTAAAGATTTAGCCCCTAAATTTTTCTTGATAGTGTAAAAAATGAATTATATTTTGAAACTTAGTTTATTAATGGACATAAATATATTCCAAATCTGCAGATCAATTACATTTCTTACTACTGTTGTCCCAAATCCTTGGATTTTGATTTTAAAAGAAATTATCTATGAGGAGACAAGTTCCTTTCCAAATGTGGAGTTCCCTCCAAGAAGATTAATTTGTATGGAAAAATCTTTTCCAATAATTTTCACCAATTTCTATGATGATAATCATCACTCAAGGAGAGGTATTTTACTTATTATAAAATTATTGGATCTTATTTATCCAAAATATTCATAATTTTAAGGAGGAACACCCATTTTTAATTTAAATTTGGACAGGATTCCCTCAAAATAATTACCATTATAATTTTCAAATTCATCATTACTTATTATTATCCTTGTGTGAAATCAATTAAAGCTTAATTTTTAGTTCATCTGAAAACAAGCATTCTGGTAAATAGAATTTCTTAATTCTTAAGTTATCCTCATTCTTTAAGCCAACATGAAAGATAAATTAAAATCAAGGCAGTGGAATGAAAATAAGATCAAAAAAGCAATTAATGCTACAAGTATCAAAGAATTCCTTTTCAAGGCTCCCCATATAGCTGGATAAACTTTCAAAATCCACAAGCATTCATGAAGTGAATTGTAAGGAACTAAATTGATGAGAGGATTTGAAGGTTATTCTACTAACTATAAGCATCATGAGGGAATTTCAATGTTCTCAAAATCCAAAAATTGAATAAGATTCATTACCTATGTTTGTTGCCAGTGTATATATTAGGTTCATAAAATATTAATAAAAATTAAAGGGGGAGTAAAAATGTCAGAATACAATGAATGTGAGTTAAACTAGGGATAATTTCAGAGATACACTCAGACATAAGCTGAAGATACTGTAAAGGACCTGTATGCAAGTCCCCAGTCTTTTTCTGTGGTGCTTCTAGACAATAGCTTGACTGAATTGATTTGAGTCGGACCAAGGAATCCTGTCAAAGTGGTTGTCAAAGTTCAAACTGCCCAGGAGACCACTGTAAGAGATGGATCAACTCCCACCGGTCTTATCAATCAGTTTATCTCAATTCCAAAAGTTGAATGGAACATTCCACAAGGCCAATCATGTTTTTGCAATCAAACCAGGAATTAGAATATGTCGGTTGGTTTGAGATTTTATTTTATTTCCACCCCAAGTTAATTGATGACGTTCAGCCCTCATCAGTCATGGTTCATAAAGTATTTCTTCAGATTACCTCTGAATTAAGGCAATTAATCTAAAGCCTGATCCTTATTTGGTAGCTCAAGATGACACTATTAGCGGAGATGGTCTGAACATCACTAAGTATTTTGATGTCAGTAAATTTAATGACAAGGTCAAAGATATTGTCAAGAAGGATCAAGAATTAACTCATTGTGTCAGTTTTTAAGTTCAATATTGCTTGCTTTGAAAAAAAATGACCTCAATACTAACAAATTTGTCTCTTATTGAACTGCGGATGTATTTTCTAGTCTGTTAAAGCCTTTGTGTCTTATATCCAGCTTTACTCAAAGCATGAAGCTTCTTATATATTTCAAATAAGCCAACTGGACATTCTAGCCCTCACATTCAAAGTATTTTGGTTAATCAAGATACCCAAGATGCCTGAGCTGAAGAAATGTCAGAAAGACGGTGGACTGTTAATGCCTGATGGCTTTGGTGTAGCTAATGCTGATTTTGATGTTAGTATTAATTCAGGTTATCAAGAGAACTCTTTATGCCAATCGTATCAAATTGTTTGCTGCTTATTTTTGCAGATCAATTTGCTTAATCAACAGTGGGAAAATCATTTGTATCTACACAAAGCTGTTTTTTGGCTTAAGTGAACAATGTTCCTTTTTGTTTTTAGAATACTTTCCTTCTGCAAAACATATGCTGGAAGCCCTCAGTGGACTTGGTCAAAGAAGGGTGTTGCTTAAGGCTTTGCCTCTCTATGTGGGTGCACATGCATAGAGATGGCTTGAGGCTGTAACACCTTGTGGTGACTGATACGCTGAGGGCTTGGGTCAACAGATCCTCAAAAGAGGAGCTTTCCAGGCCAAGAGGGCTGGTGCCTCTTTTGAAAGTGCCTGGAACAATAAAGAGTGAAACACCACTATAACATTAGATGAAGTCAGATTTTTAAAAAAATACTTATTCTTTGTGTTTTTAATAAACAAATTAGTTAATTTTTCTGTCAAGTCATGGTGGGGGCCCACACCATGACTAGTTTTTGTATTCCTTTAGAATTGTGAGATTTGGGGGAATCGCTGCCTGATTTTTCTAATTTTGAAATATATAATCAATATAGATTAAATAGAATTTTCATTACATTTTAATCAATTCTGATAGTTTTTGATTAATTTTATCTTAACTAATCTTTTTTATTTTTAATTTTCAAGTTAATTAAATTTTATGCATCATTCTTCATTATAATCTTAATTAAGATGAGTTGATTTTCTGAAATTTTGAATGAATGTCAATTTTTAATTACGTTCAGATATTATTCAATTTCAATGAAGCTCAATAAATTTTGATTTTTATTTGATAATTTTCACTCTTTTCAATGAATTATAATTAATTATACCTTTTATTGAATTATTCTTAAATAACATTAATTGATTTCAATTAATTGAATAATCAATACATGAATTATAGTTAAAATCAATGGAAAACAAATAAATGAATAATAATCCAATAATAAAGAAATTATAAAAATATTAAAAAATATTATTCATTGGGTATGATATAAAATAAAGAAACCAAAAATTCACAATAAATAAAGATCAAAAGTAATAAATTAGCAAAACAATTGATCAATGAATAGATAATAAGTAAAACATAAATAAATAAAATTTGTAATAGTCAAATTCATGAATAACTTACAGTTCATAATTTCAATACATGAGTTGCCATAATCAAATGAAAGAACAAAAAATTCACCCATGAATTATAAGAAATAAAGAAATAAAACATAAAAACCAAAAAATAAATCAATAATAAAAAGGAAGACATTAATAAATGAAGGAATAATGATTAAACACTACATAAATGAAACATAAATAATAAACAGTCAATGAATCATTGTTAAATTATTCAATCATACTAGTGATGCATCAACAAGTTGAATTCAAATTCATGCATCATTTATAATTGACAAGTGCAATGAACAAGTCATCATATGAAAATAAATTATTCATAAAAAATAAATAATAAAAAGAAATAACAAACTTTTGGGCCATCAATAATAAAAAATGAAGGAATAATTAATCTAAACTAATAAAACATGATAAAAGGAATCAGAATGATTCATTATTAAATTATGAAGATATAGAAAGTATTAATCAATTAATTATATCCAAATTAATTCATAATTTATCATTTATGAGCTCAATAAGTAAACCCTTATGTAAATATAAGTAAATAATAGATAATAGATAAATAATGAATAGAAATAACAAACTATCTATCCATCAAAAATCAAAAATAAAACTAATAAATAATAAATTAGTTAAATTAAGAATTTAATCAATAAATTAATAAATTTGAAAATAGTGACTAAATAATAAATGAATGATAATGAAATAAGATATAAATAATAAAAAACCCATGAATCATTTCTTAAGCATAAAATTATAATTGTGTTTCATATAATACAGAGTAAATCAATAAGATAATTAATTAAAAATAGATAAATAATACATTGATAATGAAGAGATAATAAATTATTAATCAATAAATTACAAATTAGAAATAAATCATAAAATGAATAATTTAATGAATAATAACAAATAGTTTTCAATACAAATAAATCATGAATTATAAATAATAAATAAATATGGAAAACCAAAAACAGAAGATTAAGCAATAAAGATTAAAAGTAAACAAATAGTAAAAATGATGAAAAGTAAGCAATAAATAAATAATAAAAGCTAAAAAATACATTGTAGTTAAGTTTTACAAATTCTAGTTAGTTATATTTAGTTTTAATCAGTTTGAATTGCCTTAAATTCCAATCTATTTTGATGATTTTTTTTGTTATTTAATTTTATTGAATTGTATGCATTTTTATTAAATATAATCTTAATTCAGATTGATTAATTTTCTAAAATGCTTAATGAATCTCCATTTTTAATTAAGTTTAACCAATTTTGATTAACTAATTTTAACAGATCTTAGTAAATTTTATTCGATTTCAAGGATTTCCGTTTTTTGTTTTTTAATTTAAATTATTTTAAATGAATTATAATAATAAATGCATAAATAATAAGTAAATAAATGAATAAATTTGTCATATCCAAATTCATGATTTACTTATAATTTTTAGCTTCAATAAATAAGTAATTATAAAAATATAAATAAATAATAAAATGAAATAAAAAACATTTCATCCAAAAAAGAATATATAATAAATCCAAATAAAAAGCACATAGTTAATAAAGGAATAAACTATAAGACATTATTTTAAAATTGAAAATAACCGATACAAATATAAATAAATAATAAAATGAGATAACAAGCAACCAACCGATAAATAATGAAAAATAAAAAATAAAAAAATAAAAACTCAAAAAAAAGGAAGGAACTAATAAATAAATGAATAAATAATAACTAAACTCTAAATAAATGAAATATAAATAATAAATTAATAGTGAATCATTATTAAATTATTCAATTATAATAGTGATTCATCAATAAGCGATATTCAAATTCATCCATCATTTGTAATTGATAAGTGCAATGAATAAGTCATCATAGAAATATGAATAAATCCTTAATAATAAATTATGACCGGCGGTCATAATTTGACCACCTGTGTACACTTACAGCCCAAGCTGTATTTTCAGTGGACCTCATTCAGATACAGTTTTTTCTGTATCTGAGTGGGTCTGACAAACCAATTACGGCCGTAATTGGTTTGCATATGGTACCTATTATGACCGGCGGTCATAATTTGACCACCTGTGTATGATTACAGCCAAAGATTCATTGTGGCTGGACCTCATTCAGATACAGTTTTTTCTGTATCTTAGTGGGTCTCATTACAGCCCAAGCTGTATTGTCAGTGGACTTCATTCAGATACAGTTTTTTCTGTATCTGAGTGGGTCTGACAAAATTTCCAAGAGACAAACCAATTACGGCCGTAATTGGTTTGCATATGGTACCTATTATGACCGGCGGTCATAATTTGACCACCTGTGTACACTTACACCCCAAGCTGTATTGTCAGTGGACCTCATTCAGATACAGTTTTTTCTGTATCTGAGTGGGTCTGACAAAATTTCCAAGAGACAAACCAATTACGGCCGTAATTGGTTTGCATATGGTACAAATTATGACCGGCGGTCATAATTTGACCACCTGTGTACACTTACAGCCCAAGCTGTATTTTCAGTGGACCTCATTCAGATACAGTTTTTTCTGTATCTGAGTGGGTCTGACAAACCAATTACGGCCGTAATTGGTTTGCATATGGTACCTATTATGACCGGCGGTCATAATTTGACCACCTGTGTACACTTACACCCCAAGCTGTATTGTCAGTGGACCTCATTCAGATACAGTTTTTTCTGTATCTGAGTGGGTCTGACAAAATTTCCAAGAGACAAACCAATTACGGCCGTAATTGGTTTGCAAGTGGTACAAATTATGACCGGCGGTCATAATTTGACCACCTGTGTACACTTACACCCCAAGCTGTATTGTCAGTGGACCTCATTCAGATACAGTTTTTTCTGTATCTGAGTGGGTCTGGCAAAATTGCAAAGAGAAAAACCAATTACGGCCGTAATTCGTTTGCAAGTGGTAAAAATTATGACCGGCGGTCATAATTTGACCACCTGTGTACACTTACAGCCCAAGCTGTATTTTCAGTGGACCCCATTCAGATACAGTTTTTTCTGTATCTGAGTGGGTCTGACAAAATTTCCAAGACACAAACCAATTACGGCCGTAATTGGTTTGCAAGTGGTACAAATTATGACCGGCGGTCATAATTTGACCACCTTTGTATCATTACAGCCAAAGATTCATTGTGGCTGGACCTCATTCAGATACAGTTTTTTATGTATCTTAGTGGGTCTCCTTACAGCCCAAGCTGTATTGTCAGTGGACCTCATTCAGATACAGAAAAAACTGTATCTGTGTGGGTCTGACAAAATTTCCAAGACACAAACCAATTACGGCCGTAATTGGTTTGCAAGTAGTACAAATTATGACCGGCGGTCATAATTTGACCACCTTTGTATGATTACAGCCAAAGATTCATTGTGGCTGGACCTCATTCAGATACAGTTTTTTCTGTATCTTAGTGGGTCTCATTACAGCCCAAGCTGTATTGTCAGTGGACTTCATTCAGATACAGTTTTTTCTGTATCTGAGTGGGTCTGACAAAATTTCCAAGAGACAAACCAATTACGGCCGTAATTGGTTTGCATATGGTACCTATTATGACCGGCGGTCATAATTTGACCACCTGTGTACACTTACACCCCAAGCTGTATTTTCAGTGGACCCCATTCAGATACAGTTTTTTCTGTATCTGAGTGGGTCTGACAAAATTTCCAAGACACAAACCAATTACGGCCGTAATTGGTTTGCAAGTGGTACAAATTATGACCGGCAGTCATAATTTGACCACCTTTGTATCATTACAGCCAAAGATTCATTGTGGCTGGACCTCATTCAGATACAGTTTTTTATGTATCTTAGTGGGTCTCCTTACAGCCCAAGCTGTATTGTCAGTGGACCTCATTCAGATACAGAAAAAACTGTATCTGTGTGGGTCTGACAAAATTTCCAAGACACAAACCAATTACGGCCGTAATTGGTTTGCAAGTAGTACAAATTATGACCGGCGGTCATAATTTGACCACCTTTGTATGATTACAGCCAAAGATTCATTGTGGCTGGACCTCATTCAGATACAGTTTTTTCTGTATCTTAGTGGGTCTCATTACAGCCCAAGCTGTATTGTCAGTGGACTTCATTCAGATACAGTTTTTTCTGTATCTGAGTGGGTCTGACAAAATTTCCAAGAGTCAAACCAATTACGGCCGTAACCAATTACAGCTGTAATTGGTTTGCAAATGGTACAAATTATGACCGGCAGTCATAATTTGACCACCTTTGTATGATTACAGCCAAACATGCATTGTGGCTGGACTCCATTCAGATACAGTTCTTGCTGTATCTCAATGGGTCTGATTGAATTTCAAGGAGCCTAGTGGTACGGATTATGACTAGAACTCATAATCTCACTCTGATGACATTCTGTGGACACAAATTTATTGCAGTCATAATTGATTTACATTTTGAATAAATTATTACTGGTGGGCTAAATCTCTCACCCACCTACAGGTGTGACTGTACCATCTAACCTAATCACCCATGTATTTGAAGGAGTATTCTAAAGATACACATATCCTGACACACAATTCTTTGCTAAATGTGTAATTGTGTTTTATGTCTAGAGGATCTGCAGCTTTCTTTCCTTTGAAACCACCAAACTCATTTCTGCTCTATTTCAATGGGCTACACCCCCACTTCATTTCATTGGGACCTGCAATATAAATAGAGCTGTTTTTCCTGTGTTTTCCCTAAGTTCCTCTGTTTTTAACTTCTGTTGGCCATTTAAATCCCTCTCCCCCCAATATAATACCCAATACTATGAATCCACCCCAACCACCTGATTCCGATGTCTCATTTGATGAAATGTTTCATAGGTTTTTTTCAAATAACACAGATTTGAATTCATCTTTATCTTCTCAAAATGAGGCACCATCTCATTCATCCATCAATTCATTGTCCACTCCAAACCAAAGTGCTGAACCCCAGGAATGTTACGATCTTTCTCACTACCTCAATTCTCCCAATATAGTCCCACCAGCTCCCATTAGTCATCCTCACATCTTGCCCTGCCCCCCACCAAACAACATAAATAGAAGCCCCTTTCAACTTGGTAAATTTTTTCTTCCCCACGTAATCTCATCCCCAACCTTTATTAATAATATATTTTTGCAAAAATTTCTTAGATATCATAAACACACCAAACATGAGTTTATGTAACCCACCCCCAAATACTCCACGAACCCTTCCACCCCCCTCATTCATAGAATTCGACATGAATAACCCACCAGCTCAAGTACACTCTATCTCACCAATTCTTTCTTCTGAGATAACTCGCCTCTCCCGTGAAGAATTTTCTCTCAATCACCACCGTATCAAGAAAATTCTCAATAATGCCCTTTCCAAAGCTGAAAAGAATCCTGTCTCAATTGAGATTAAGGATTATTTGAAAAAGGGCCTTACATTGATTTCTCAAAAAGAACATGGTAATTATTATTCTTCATGTCTGTCCTCAATTCTGTATTAATTTCATCTCCCTTCTTGTAGAATTGTCTTCATCGCAAGCAATTGGTCTCATAGATGGCAATGTTGAAGTTATTGAGAGAGAAGTTCCTTCCATACGCTCATCCCAATCATCCTCTTTGGAGGAGGTTGTTCCTGATGGAAATCACAAGAAAAAACGGAAAATTCAAAACAAACCACCACCAAATATTCGTAGGTTTATGCAGCAAACTGTTAGCTTTAATAATACTCAAGACGTAGTTTCCATGAATATGTCTTCTACTACATCAAACCTTCGTACCAATTCTACCCCCCCTGAAACGATCAACCCCCAATTGTTATTGAACACCCAATCAAATGACCTCCCCTATTCTTTACCATCTACCATTGTCGAACCCCCTGTTCCCTCAACCATCCCACTTGAGACTCCCACCACCCCCCCAGTTATTACTGAGGAACAAATTCCCGAACATCCACCAAATGTCACCCCCAGCAGATCTCCACAACGTGAATCTCCTCATTTCAACAATGACCACTCTTTGGAAGTACCAGCCAATAACATCCCCGATTCTCCAGCTCAGGTTCATCCACCGACTCCAACAAATGAAATTATTCAAGAAGAATTACATGTTTCAATAGCAGAAAATAATAGTAGTCCAAATGTTCCTTCCCAAATGCCTTCAAATACACCCACTCCAATTAATGCCACGACACCCCATGTTGTATCGTCACCAATCCAAATTAACCATGTAAAAAGCTCCCATACACTATCTGCTCCTCATCTTGAAAATCCAGAAAACAATCATCCGACCTCTCAATCAAATCCATCTACACCATCTCATGCTCCAACTCCTGGAATTAGGGACCCATCTAATCATCTCTGCCATGTGGGCCCATCTCCACCCGTTTTGCATGAACCTCACCAAAATCCTCCTTTGTCACTCATGCCTGCAGAACCACAGCCTCTTGACTCCCCCAATGATCAATTCTCTATTTTCACTGATGAATTTCGATCAAAATTTTATGAGATTTTCAAAACATTCACCCATGGACGCCCCACCCAGGCCCAATACCAAACCACATTTGAAGCAATTGACTCACTCGTTTCCTGGCGCCACCAAAACTTGGGCTCCGAACAGCCTGCAAAGGGGAATTTCAATTTTAAACAGTGCTCTTCCTCATATAGCAAATGGATTGATGAACTCTGCGATAATAGTCAGTTTAAAATTATACTACTCCCATGAACTAATGCTTATAATAAATTTCTCCAGGTGCCCCATTTCTCAATGCCACTAAAGAAGAATTTTATGTTACATCCTCAATCTTTAAGATGCCGATCTTTGACCAAGTCACTGCGCCTGAAATTCAGATTTCACTACCATTTTCACCTGACCCCAGCATTCGTAATGAAAAGCACCCTGAAACTCATTTTGTGCGTCATCTAATCTATATGTCGCAGCCCAGATCATTCACCATCACTGCTTGGGCAAAAGTCATAGCAGCTTCAGTCTCAGCAACCATGGATGAATTTTGCATACCAAAACCTCCTGTACCCCCTCAAGCACAAATTGATGAGGTCAACATTTATCTGGACATGATTTCATACTTCGAAGGCCTCAAAAGACCCTCAATTTCACCGATGGAACTGATTTCCATGGCACATCAAAGTCCAGGTGGCTCAAACAATGCTCAAGAATCATACAATATTTCCTCCGACTCAGATCAACAGTTAAAGATTTTTCAAGACCTCATTTTAGATGTCATGATTTCGTATGTGATATTCAAAGCACAAGCCTCCCTTGACGATGTTTCCCCTAACCACACTGAACAATCTAAACGTGTCAAAAGAAGAAAGGCCCTCCGTTCTAATAACCAAATCTCTTCCGTAATAATTCACTCAGCTCCTCAAGCGGTAACCTCTAATACTGACAATGATCTCCAAGTTGAAACTGCCAAGAAGAAGTTGGTTGAATACCGTAGCCGTCATAATTTCCTTCCTTTTGTTTACTATTTGATATTAGGTGTCAAGGGATTATTCACTGCACAAAAGGATCATCGGAATTTTTCAATTTCCAATGCCATGCTCATACTATGCTCCTTTCATCTTATTCACCAACATGTTAAGCCACCTCCACCCGAAGATCCAGTTTGGAAAAATCTATCTTTTCATCTTAAATCTTTTTTTTCTAAGGGCATGAAACCATTCACTGATGTCCAACTTGTTCACCCACCTTCACGACATCAATTGGCTCAATATCTTACAAGTGATTTTTTAAACCAATGGGAAGCACAAGCCACTGTGACATCACTCCTTCCACCCTCACAAATCTGATGCTTTACCTCCTGTTTCTAATTTACTTACACATGATAATCGAACCATTGTAATTAATTTCCTATTCCAAGAACCTGTTAAATCTTTTTTGGTTTTATAATGTCCATGCTTTTAATTTTAGAATAGTTTTATTTTGAAACTACCTTTTCATTCATTAGCTATGGCATTTGTTCTTAAATAAGACTTGACTCAGTGCAACAAGAAAATCCTGTGTTTTCAACATTCCTCAACAACTCAAATCAAAAATATTATCCTTCACTACAATATACTCATACTAATAACATCCTCACTGTCCTTATTTTCAATTGCCATCCAAAAAACTTGTCTTTTATAATGACAATACCATGCATACTTGACTTGCATGATTGCCAATAAGTTAAGTTAATTTCATGCTTATGTTTATTTACTCTGTAGGAAAAACTATATTCCCATCTAATATTTCTTGCTATTAAATCTTTACCCTCTTTTCAATATCTTACTCCACATTTTCCAACCCCAAATCAACTTCCAAATAAACTCTGAAATACACCTGTAATTTTTTTGCGTCTAACATTTATTTGCAATAAATCATTAGTACTTTCTCATTTTAAAACAGTTTATTATCATTTTCTTTTAATTAGACCATTAATTTATAATATCTAAAAAATTTTCAATTTTTTTTAAAAAACCATAATGAAACTATTAGTATGATTACTTTGAGTTTATAACAACTCAAATTCATAAATTTAGCATTTCACATAATCAATTCATTTAATTTTTGAATTAATAAATTTAATGAACTCACTTCAATAATTTAAATTAATCCATTTTGATTTAATTTGAATTGTAATGCTCCATTAAATCAATTTATAAAATTTCCTTTTCACATACCCAATTTTTTTTTCAATTACTTACATTTCATTTTCAATTGTTAAATTTCATTTCCAAATAATTAAATTTGATTCTCAATGAATCAATATAATTACTTAATTGATTTCTTGAAATTAATTAATTAAATTACTTGATTGATTCATTGAAATTAATTAATTAATTGATTGATTCAATGAAATTCATCAATTAATTAAATTAATTGATTGATTCATTGAAATGAATTAATTGATTCATTGAAATTCATTAAGTAATTAAATTAATTGATTGATTCATTGAAATGAATTAATTAAATCCATTAATTAATAGATTCATTGATTTATTCATTGAAATGAATTAATTGATTCATTGAAATTAATTAATTAAATCAATTAATTAATTGATTCATTGAAATGAATTAATTGATTCATTGAAATTCATTAATTAATTAAATTAATTGATTGATTCATTGAAATTCATTAATTAATTAATTGATTGATTCAATGAAATTCATCAATTAATTAAATTAATTGATTGATTCATTGAAATGAATTAATTGATTTATTGAAATTCATTAATTAATTAAATTAATTGATTGATTCATTGAAATGAATTAATTGATTCATTGAAATTCATTAATTAATTGAATTAATTGATTGATTAATTGAAATGACTTAATTGATTCATTGAAATTCATTAATTAATTAAATTAATTGCTTGATTCAGTGAAATGAATTAATTGATTCATTGAAATTAATTAATTAAATCAATTAATTAATTGATTCATTAAAATTAATTAAGTAAATTAATTAATTGCTTCATTGAGATTAATTCATTAATTAAATTGATTAATTGATTTATTGAAATTAATTAATTCATTTTGAAATTTATCTAATTAATTAACTTATTTGATTTAATACAATTTCAAATTGATTGAATTAATTCTATCAATTCAATTTAAAATTAATACATGTTTGTTATTTCTTTTGGGTTGCTGTATCACCAGTCAGCCAATTTCAGAATATATTTTTTTCTTCAAAACAATACAGTCACCTGGGGCTTGTTACAGACCCTCCAGGCATGTTTTACAGCCCCCCACTGCCAAAGACAGTCATACAGAGCAGTGGGGGCCCCTGGAATTCAATTGAGGTATGGTTTCATCATTTTGAAGCTCCGGTGATGACCGCCACCTCAGAACTAACAGATTTCGCACCAAATCATCTTTTTGTGCTATTTCCACCAAATCCACTGCTTCTCTTTGATTTTCAGCCTTCCTACTAGCAAAAAATACTTTTCAACTCATTTCTTAATTAATTACTACAATAATATTCATTAAATAAATTTTTTAAAACTGAATGGATGCGTGCTTGTCAAAGATTGGCTAAACTCATAATTTTATGAGGCTATAAGATCGTTATTCAGCTTTTTTAAAATTTATTTTTTGAATTTTATTACTCTCTTCAAATTTCAAAATGCCTAGAGCAATGAAATCAAATAGATATCTCAAAAAAAATTTAAACAATTCTCAGAAATCTCATCAACTCCACCGTCAAAATAAAAAAAATAAATTAGGATGTAGTTATGAAACTCCTTATTTCAGAACATGTAATTTTTTACATGAATCTTTCTTTGATCCAATTCCTCATAATGATTTTGATAGAAAAACTTTAAGACCAATTTTTTTAACAAAAACTCACTCTTACAGAACTTATATTAAAAAAAAATATTTTTCTATAAATTTTGGATTTACAATTTTAGATGATAAATCACTTCTTCATTCACCTGATAAAACTTTTGCAATAATCCAATTTATTCCTTTTAGAAACCTGAATGATTATGAAAAATCTCAAATAAACTTTTTATCCACTTTTTTATTTAAATATAAACTTTTTCTTAACAAATTACAAGAATCTGGAAACAAGATCACCGGTTCCATGTATGCAATTGGATGGAGACCACCTCGACTTGGTGACTTTACGATTGGGCGTTATATCAATTCCACTTCTATTTCTAATAACCCAGAACTTTATAGTTCTTTATCACTTCAACTCTCTCAATTACAAATTATTATTCAAAATCTCTTTCAAAAATTATCATCAACAGTTTTCGAAATGAATTCAAATCAAATGAAACAATTCAACATTCCAGGATTTGAGATTTTAGACTTTACTGATTTTTATTCTTCTTCATTTGCAAATCAATTAACATTTACTTTAAATAACTTTTCTAACTTTCCTCATATTGATCAAACAGACTCTTCGGAGTTTGCTTATTTTCTTTCAATCCCAATTTCTACAAGTGATGGCACCTTAATCTTTGATAACTTTGATTTATTTAATGAATTTTTTGTCTTTCCAGACCACTCTATTAATATTGATTTAACAGGTAAAGAACCTGGTATTGTACAAATGGTCTGGAAAGCAAAAAGCACTCAACATTTTACTCTTTATCCAGATGGCGGTGATAGTAACTCTTTTACCAGATTATCCATGTCATTACAAATTTCAAAAAAAGCCTACAACTTATTCAAAAACTTACAAAATGGTAAGATTGATAAATTTACAGTAGATGATCATACTTCTATCCTCAACAGGCTTGCTTCCACTTCTAAATAGTCAAAATCATTTTTTTCTTCTTACATTAATCTAATTCTCAATATTGGTTCTTCAAAAATTCTTAAAAAAATTCAAATTAATTTTTAATATGATGAAAAAAAAATATTAATTTTGGTCATCTAAATCTCTTCATTCAACTTCAAATTAAAATACAAAAAGCTTCAAAAATAATAATAAAAATAAAAATAATAAAAACAATATGAATTAAGATTCCTTATATTTAAAATTTTATTTTATAATTACCATCTATATTGTTTTAATTTTAAAACCCAAAGATTTCGACGAAAATTAGAAAATGTAAATCCAATTATCAATTGGATCTACAAGATTTAGATTTTCATAACTTTAGTTCACTTTTTCTAATCAAAATTAATCTAAATACAAATTTTCCGCTTAATTTTTGATGTTAAACCCTCATCCTCAAACATTAAGTCTTTGATGCTCCATTCAATCCATCCATAGTATTAAAAACCCAGAATTCTTTTTTTTTCAATATTTTTATAATTTTTAAACAATTTAATCTTAAAAATCATAGCTTCACGACTCAAATGCTTTTTCAACTAAACTCATCATGTTTACACTCAACCTCTACTCAACTTTCAATCACTCCTTTCCTTCAAACTCAATTCAACTCAATCTTTTTACATCATTGTCAATGGTTTTTCTTTTGGTTTAAACAATACATTCCATTTGGTTAACAACATGAAGCTCGATCTTAATCAATGGTCATTCTTTATCATTAAATCAAATAATTTGGATATCTCTGGATAAGTGAGTCATCAAATTAATATTTCTATTTTGAAATTTTAAATATCATCTTCATCTTTGATTTGATGTCCATCTTTTTCTAATTCCTTTATTGTTTTTGGATTTTTTAGATCAATTTTACCCAATTATAATCTAATTCAATTCAATAATGATCATAATCAAATCGATTCAATCAAAATTTCAAA
This sequence comes from Austropuccinia psidii, assembly GCA_023105745.1. Lineage (NCBI taxonomy): Eukaryota > Fungi > Basidiomycota > Pucciniomycetes > Pucciniales > Sphaerophragmiaceae > Austropuccinia > Austropuccinia psidii. The sequence goes on along the minus strand of JALGQZ010000006.1, from coordinate 9,586,650 downwards.
TCAATTTTTACTCTCTCGTGTTAGTCTACTAACTTTTTAAGCTTACTAAATTATCAATTCATTCACTTGAGTACTACTCTCAATTTAAAATATAATTTCTCATTCAATCACTATTTTACTCACTATACTCTACACTGTACATGTATGTCTACAGCACAATCAAACTAATCTTTATTTTATTTCAAAACTCTCGGAAAGCCTTAGCACTTATGGCGTCACAACTAGTTTTGGTGCTTCTGCTACAACGTGCACTGCTTCCACAAATAAAATTCAAGTTTCAATCATAGAAAATCTTTTGGCTGGTTTCACATCCCTCGATTTCACTAAAACATCCGTTCAATCTATCTCTCCACCTCAAAATTTATCACATCCTTTAACTCATCATATCATACTCAAATCCATAGTAAGAGCCGCTATCCTTGATCGAATTGATACTTTAGCTTGGTATGCTCAATTTAATTCACTTTCAAAATCTTCATATTGTCAACCTTTCATTCTGATCTACATCTTTTTTCTTTTTTTTAGTGGTCATTTGGCTGTTGATTTAGAACTTTGAAATGGCTTAATCCCACTCTTGTCAAATTCTATCACTCCAATCATCCCTCTTTGTGGTACAATTAGTGCTTCCGGTGATCTATCACCAGTTAAGCCTTATTATCTTTTCATCTATCAAACTCTATCTATTTGCTTAATTCTTCTTTAATAATCCTTTTAATTTAGGTAGATTATATTGCTGGTGCTGTAATTGGTCATTACGATGTGTTTGTCATTGATTGCAGGTGGGTCATCAAGTGGAAAACACTTCAATATTGATTCAGGCTCATACCACGCCACTAGTCCTTAGAATTTTGTACAGAGACTTTTTATTAATATATTCAGTTTACTGTAAAGCCCTTGATTTCTCGCACGCACCTCACCAAGGAAAAAACCAAAAGGATTCAACGCCCACAACACCCAAAACCATTTTCAAAAGCTTGTCACCTCGCTCCCCATTGAAATGTGTGTCGTTGATAATGCGGACTCCATCATACGCCAGCCCTACAACATTGGTAAATGCTGATGTTTTTTTGTCAACTTTTTCAACACACTAATTATGAATTCATCAATTATATTTCCTGGTGGCTTATGTTCTGTACCCATTGAGGCGGCATATCATCAAAGAATCAAAATTCGGCCCGATCGTCAGTTCTCACATGGCGATTTTTATAATAAAGATTGCTGAGTGATATTCAATGTCTGTATCAGCTGGATTTGGCTTTAAGTGGTGCAAAGAAGCATTGACTTGGAAAGACCTAGTGAAACATCCAGTCCGCACCATAACATGTCAATCTATCGACCTTGAAGAACCTGCCTGGTGTTTTACTGCTGCTACCATTTATGATGAAGAAGATAGCACTGTTCGGTGAGCAATTTTCAAAACTTAAGCCTCTCATTTTACCTGCAAAACTAAGTAGAAATTGATAGGTACTATCTGAAAATCACTTTGTAATTGCAGGCTCCGATTGAAATTGAAAATTTGCTACCGTTTAATATTCAATCTTATGTATACATGACCACGCAAGAGCATACATATGCAAATTTTTTGAGAAGAGGAGTCTCATCTCCAGTTCATATTGTGGATACAATGGATCTCTTATTACTGGGGGTTGAATTCCAGGATGATGGTTTTGTGGGCTTGAAGCACAGTGAATATGCCATTGTCAATACAAACAACCCTGAAGGTTTCCCTGTAGAGAATCGGTTGATAATGGAAGATGAAGATGGCCTCAAAATTAAATTAGGCCTTCACTGTATGTTGGTTCCCTTATGTCACAGTATCTACATGATCCAATGCTGACTATTCGTTCGTTTTTGGGGCTGTTTAGGCATTATCCCCTCTCAGGAGGTGCTTTTAAGATCCAAATTTATTGCCCTTATGTAATTATTAGTAAGCACCTATGCTCCTATTTTTATCTGTCTGTTTCTTGGTATTTGTTTATTTGACATGGGTTGTGGCAATTTTTTTAGATAAAACGGGGCTCGATTCTTCAATAAGTTCTAAGCCTCTTATGCGTTCGCCCAAAAGCGTAGCTGATCATAACTTATGTGGCAGTAAGCGCAATTCCGCTCATTGAAGAGATGCCAAAAATGTTATAAAAGACATTGATACTGCTTGCCATAGATGCCAGCCGTCGTAAAGAGCCGCTTCCTTTTCTATTTTCGCATCTAGAAGACGACAAAAGGAATTGAGCTGTTTTGCGAGTGGGAGATTCCAACTGGTCAAAGGTTGGCGGGCTATTTTGATAAACAAAAACTATTTAATCACCTACTTTTAATCAAACAGGCTATTAACTTTGACGTTGTGGGAGCAAATCAGCAAGTTACGATGCAAACTTCAACTAAAACGTCAGAGTACCGTGTTTGGCTTGAATGTTTCGGACCGACTTGGAAAGGTAAGCGAGGCTTAGCGCATTACTTTTCGCAAAATTTTGTTGTATCAAGGGATATGACCATTTCTTGCTTTTAGTATAATCTCACAAAAGTTGTCATCATTTATCCTCGATTTATCACTGAAACATCTTCCTACTAGAGAGCTTTGGCAACGGCGGTACAACATATCTATTAACAACTAAAGCAAGGTTCCCATATCAAGCTCGATTATTAAAGACTGCCAATGTTCATGTCATGATTCAAATACCTTCAAGCTCAATCAATTGTGGCTCTAATCATACCATTCATTTTGTTGCCGCGGCTTCTTTTCCAAAATCTGATACATTGTCTTTTAATTATCATACATTGAATCCTCAAGGTTTAGTGGAAGCAAGAATGCTATTAGAAGGATGGATCATGGAAACTTTGGATTCTTATTCTTCAAGCTCTCATGAAATACCCTTGACGCGATGTACTTATTTCAACTCAATTGATTATGGAGGCTCAATTCCAGTTGCCTTCAACTCATTACTTGATTCAAGTTTTCCACAAGTTATCAAGGCAATGGCTCAACTTACAAAATCACCTGGACCTTTACCCAAACTCTGCCGACCAATCTTTGGACTTTGAATGGACAACTCACTGGGAGCTCATGAATTTGATGATTGGAAATGGAAATTGAGCAAGCCTGAGTGCTCAAGCATTGTCATATTGATTGATGCGGCTCATCAAATGGATTTTCAAACCATCTTTTTAGTGCAGAAGGGAGCCAATGAAATTGGTTTTAATAACTCGCCCACATCAGTAAAGGGATCAGTCAGTTCAACAAATACTCAACCTACACCTAGGCATGAAAACGTTTGACAATTAGGGGGTTCACCCATGATGTTGCAGGAAGCTTGACATTTGTAAGAAGATGTTAATGAAGTTGGAGAATCAGAAGTAGTGGGAATAAAGAATCAAGATGGTTTAACCAACATTTTGGTAAGCTATAATTAAAAGGCAGAAAGATTAACAAATAATATTATTGACGTAAGTTAAATTTGGCATGCAATAGACTCTAGATGTAAATAATCAAATCAAAAATAATAGATTAGACTGGGTTTTTAAAGACATTTTACAAAATGAAAAATTAAAAAGGACTTTAATGAATTTTACGTTTATAAAACAATTAAAGACAATTAGAACTAGAACTTATAAAGCTGAAAATTTAATTTTAATAAGTTTAATTTCGTTTCTGTTGGGCTCCATATTGAGATCATTTTTACTTCCGAATGATTTTATCATATTTATACCCTCATCAGCATCATCGCCAACATTAAAACAATTAAATGCTCATGATGAAGACTCGTTATCATCAGAAACCAAGTTCAATCAAATTTTATTAGAAAGAAATAATTGGAAAAATATTAAAAGACTAATTGAGCTCAAAATTAAATTGAAAAATTTAAATGTAAACTGGAATATTAGAAATTAATGTGGTATATTTAATATTGATTTGATTTGTTTGTTTATAATCAAAACCTTTGTCAAGTTGACCAGATATATACATATACATATGTATCGTATAAAACATAAGGTTTTTTGTTTTGCTTACAAGAAATTATTTACCAATTTCAAACGTTTTGATTATACTTTCTGCCCTTTGTAAAATTTTGTTGCTATTACTATTAAAATCATGAGAAAACTCATTGCCCAGTGAAATAATTGATTGCAGAACTTTTTCATCACGTTTTGTTTAATTTTTTATCATTGTCTTTTATTGTTGTTTTTTTTGTACCATCTCATATCACATTTTGTCATTGGGTGTTCTTAACCTATGGAATCATGACTGAAAATTGAGTTAACTTGAGCTCAGCCATTTATTTATTCATTTATTTCAAAAATCCTTATATACTTATATGAAAGACAAAAAAACAAGTTAACCAATTTCAATAATGATGAAGATAAAGATAATAGTGAGGGTCTCAAGTTTTTGCTTAAAAGGAGAAAACTTTAATATGTATATATAATTAATAAAAAAAACTAAAAATTTTATTTTATTTTTTCCATTATTTATTTATTGTTTTCATGCAATAAAAAAGATTAAAATATGTATATATTGAAAATAAAAGAATAAATAAAGATGATAAGTCTTAAAAACTTCAAGAAGAGATCAATTTGAAACAGAAATAATCATAAAATTATCGTACAAATTAATTGATTCATAAAATTCACATGAGGAAGTCCTTGTTTGCTATTTCAATTGAAAATAGGGAAAATAAAGAATAATAAACTATATTTCTCCCCCTCCCACCTTGCAAAAAGAGCAGGAAAAGAACTAAAAAAAAATCTCTAAAAAGCCCAAGCCCAAGATTCAAACATTTCATTTTATTCATTTTAAATTACTCAATTTTTTTTCATTCCAAATTACTACTGTACACTTATTCCCTCCCATATTTTCTCCATGTGCCCTTTTGTTTTTTTGCACTCAAAAGTCTTTCATCACTCAATAAAAATTCAATCCAACTCATTTTCCAACACATTTTACCACCCTTTAACTCTCTTTTATTTTATTTATTTTCTCATAAATATTTTTCAACCATCCTTTTTAAATTTACAAAATGTTTTTTTTTGTGGGGTATTTTGTTAAGTTTACAAATATTAACTATATTTTTTTGTTTTATTTGATGTTTGATCTAATTTGAATTAAATAATTTGACTTAAAAACACTGCTTTTCATTACAATAAAATTTTTGACTTATTTTCCTATAATAGAACTAATGAGGGGTTTTTGAGGGTAATTCAAATTAAATTTAATAAAAATGAAATAATTATCTACTTTATATTTGACTAATTAATATTTCTTTAAATTAGATTTGGTTTATGGGAATGATACTAAATAAAACTCCTTATCTATTTTTTTAGGGTAAAAACCAATATAGACAGAATAATTTTTTCATATTCCTAACCAATCCAGGATTACTTACTTAAATGAATTTTCTTTTTTTTTAAAAAAATAAATAAATTCAATTGACCAATTTTGGCATGAAAAAATGTTTAAGGTTATTTTCTCATTTTATGTGATTTGAATAATAATTAAATTGTTTTTTTTAATAAAAATTGAAAAATTAATTATGTTAATAAATTTTCAATTTTTTGAGTAATTTCATTTAGAGTTAAAGAGATAATTAAACTGTGAAAGGAATCTCAAAAGAATCAAATTAGATTTATTCCTGACCCATGCATGAAGGTAGAAACCAAAATATATGGGTTATTACATTTGACCTTCCCTAACACATATTCCCTTGCTAACCCATAGGCTATGGGCTGAAAATATGTCTTTTTCTCATGGTTCATTAAGGAAATCTCCATAGAGATAATTTTAACATGATATATTTCTCCAAAATAAGGTTCACAGTACTACTATACAATGTAGTAATAAAAGGAAATAATATGAAGTAAAGTATCAACCTTAGCCATTAGGAAGAATTTTCAGCTCAAAAAATATCATTAATTATAATTTTTTGAGAATTTACCATTTAAAAGAAGTCTAGCTCACAAAAATAAAGTTCAAGAAAATTATGAATCTGTCTGGTCTGGTTGACTTGAGCTCTCATTGTTTAGATAATTTATCAGAAATGATATCTCCTTCTGAGACTATTTTTCTTTTAACTTGAGAGCTCAACCATCCACCTCAGTTTCTTCATGGGAACCATTCAAGTATTCTTGAAGTGAGATTCTATTTTCTTCTAAATTAATCTCAAATATTTCATCAGGAGGTCATTTTTCAAAAAAATTTCACACATTGTGGATTAAGAATTTTTTCCAAGATAATCATATTCTTTGAATTGATAGTATCTAGATTTAGAAGATTAGTAAGTTCCAATTCATCTTCTTTCACAGCTTGTGAGATTTTTTTGGTCTAGAATTGACTGTTCATCTGTTGTATTTAAAAAGGTAGGAAGAATATTTGTATGATTACCATAGTTGGCAATTGTATATGACAAAATAGAAGCTCAAGAAAGTCTGAAATTTTATTTCTGGTAGCTGGCTGAAATTTAAGCTTTTTAAAGGTTGTTTTGAACTGAAAAAGATAGGAATAAGAATTGATAATGGGCCTTGAACATTCTTATAATCCCATCATTATTCCATCAATGAGTGGTTGAATATGAGCTGTCAAGTTTTTTGAACAAAAGTTTACACAGATATTGGTGATACCTTCTGATAAAATCTTACCCTTCAAGGTATTGAAATGCATAACAATTGTTTTCCTGGAGCCATGTAGACTAGTGGCTTACATCCTTTAGAGTCTAGAGTACCTGAAATTATTGTTGCCAGATTATCACTTGATATTAAATTAGTAAATTAGCTGGTGAAGGATTCTCCAAAGTGGAATTAGATCTTATATATAAGATTCAATATTGATTGAATAGGAAAATAGAAAAAATAAATCCTTATCATCTTAAATAGTAATGATAAATATCTCCCATAGATTTTTCTGGTGTCTATTTATTATCTATTGGTTTCATTAGTGTATTATAAATTGAAAGAATCATGGGGTTTATTTGAGCTCATTGAGTGAATTTTTGAGTGATCTATTTAAGGAGGTTTATTATTTATAAACTAAGGCTTGAAGATAAGGAACAAAAAGGTACAGATTCTAAAAGGTTATAGAGATTTTTTTGAGAACAACTTAAGAAATAAAAATAAAATCTAAAATTTACTGCAAGAATCATGTAGAATGAGATTTAGCTTGGTTTGTATTATTAATATCTTGATGGCTCTTTATTTAATATTTGTAATGAATATAATATAAATAGAATTTTGGAAGGTTTTATCTTTCTTTGATTATAAAACCACATCTCCAAGAATTCAAGACAAAAAAGCTTAAAAATTGCAGATATTTGTAATTTTACAATATGGTCCCAATTTAAACAAAAACCTTTTGATGATTTCCAAATTTTAATTCACTGTGAGTATTAATTAATAAAATAATCTTAAGTAAATATAATCTCTGTATAAACAAAAACTAATGTACACTTAGAAAGTTTATACTCAAAAGAGTTGATATTCAGTTCCTTTGTATATTTACAATAAAGGTTTGACCAAGTAATGAATCAAAATAAATATTTTTAAAAATTATAAATCAAAAAAGCACACTTAATAAGAAAGAACATCAATCAATATGGCATGGTACTATGTGTATTTGATCTGGAGAATATTTTTTTATCATAATAACTATTAAATTTATATAATTGTCTCTTGAAGCTATATTTAATGAAGGCAGAAATCTTATCACCTGAATATAAGAGTTCATATAATGTGAAGGTATATGGAAGGATTCATTTATTCTGTTAAAATAAATATTCTAATGTCTCTTTGATGTGACTCAGTATTATTTGACAATGGATGAGAAATTTGAAGCTCTTTAATAACAAAAATAGAAATAAAAACTTTAATATAGCTCCATGAAATGATTTTGATTAATTTTCAGATTAAATGGAGATACAGGCTCAGAGAAAGTGGAAAAATCCTTGAATCAAGCTTGTAATAAATATAAAGATCTCATTTCCTAAATTTTCATTTTCATGGAAGATATCTGTTAGTATTATTTTTGTATAGTAGGGAAAACGCACCCTAATCCTTTGGCTTCTAAGTAGAGAATGGGTAAAAATTCCATCTCAAGTTGAGATATTAATTAAGTTAAGAAAGAGTTACTTTGAAGATACATATGGAGATATTAATGAAGTTAATGATTAGTTGGCTTTGATTTAAACATAAAGATATTTTGTGAGTTAATGCTGAGTTAACTTGGAGACATCAGCCAAGATCCTTGTAAGGGACCTGCAGGCAAGTCCAAGTCAAATCCCCCCAGTGTATATTCCCTGAATCATTTCTTTCTTAGAAATTGGAATGCAATTATGATACTGAGAAATCACACCCACAAAACCAGTCAGATTCTCAAAATCTAGAACCAGGACTATTCCAACCTCAAAATGATTTTGAAAAAGCCCTATCCACGTCAAATTCCAGCCCTGAATTTAATAGTATTTCTCAAAATTATCAATCAAATATACAAAGTTTTCCAGCTTCCACCATGAGAAAAAAAGCAAAATCAAAAATAGAGGAGCCCTTGATACAACCTACATCTACCAAACACTCAAAAGAAAAACCTAACTCCAATTTCATACTTCTAGAGAACAACCCATTAACCTCAAAAGTAAAGCAAACCAGTAATGAAGAGCCTTCAGCATCTCAAAAGAAGAAAAAGCTTCCTCAATCCGGATTATTCAATCCCATTCACTCAGATCACTTTGAAGAAAAAATCAGCCATTATCAGCCACTTTCTGTATCCTCATGGAAGAAATGCCAGGTTAATGTTGAAAATCTAGTAAGAGAACAATTCCAGGAAATTCCCCAAAGGCCATTTTCTACCAAACTACCCAAAGGAATACACTTTCAAAGTCTTGGATCTCTTAGCATTACCAAATGGCTAGTGGATTTGGATAAATCTGGTAAATACAAAAGACATTCATTCATGTTTCATCCAGAACATTGATATTTACTTGCTTTTTTCAGGATTAGACATCTTTTCACCAAAGAAATATGATCCTTTCAATGATCCTGATGCTTGGAATGTCCCTATCTTTACTTTGGATTCTACAATCTCAATGCAAAAAATTCCCAAATCACATCAACCACTCTTTCAATTGGCACAATCCCTCTTTGTCCCTAATCTTCAAAAGAAACAGCTCTGGGCCAATCTAATACTGGAGTCAATATTGGTTTCTGCAAAAGATCTCATACAACCTGAAAAGTTTGAAATCACGAAATCAACAGAAGATGATCCCTTGTTAGTTCAAAGACTCAGCCTGGAATTTCTAGTGTCCTGCCTCAGCACAAGACCATCCCATTCAGCTCAAATTGAAAATACCCTTGATGAAAAGGAGGAAAACCAGCCCATTAATTATGGAATGAATATCTTAATATCTTTCAATGATTCCATTTTACATCTTATGATCTCACATGTCCTGATACTAGCACATTCAAAAGTTCTTCCAGTCAATATTCCTGATGGATTTGTGCTCACTCATAAAAGGTCCAAAGAACACCTTAAGACCTTATCAGAGCTCCAATCAAAAATAGGCTTAGTTAAGCCCTGCTATCATATTTTAGCTTCATTTCTTGCTTCTGGGGTAAGAGGCTTAATGGTTTGCTCAAGAGATTGGAGAAAAAGCTCAGCTAAGGGAGCATTGCAGATGATTGAAGTTACTGATAGTGTTATTGCTAAGGAAAGGCCTTATGAGCCTATTTGGAAGAGAACAAATGCATATATTTTGGATATTTTTAACAAGGCATTTTTCTCAAAAACCCATGAATTTGTTCCCACTGCTCCAAAAAAATTGGAAATGGCAAAATGTTTAGTATTGGACTTCAGTGAGGCATGGCTTGAAAAAAATACCATAGAAGGACAACCTGTACTAGATCTCCCTGATAAAGCCAATATAAACACCTTATTAATTTGATCAGTTTTTTCTTTAATTTAATTTTATTCTTTCAAAACAGGGTGATTTTTATTCAAATCATGTTTGAGTTTTCTAAGATTACTTTGCTTCACCTGATACCGCATTGCTAACTTTCCCAAATAAGCTCCTTTTACACAAGATGGCTTTTTTCAGGCTCATTCAAACTGTAAGAAATAACTACCGGACTCCAGAATACTATCATTTATGATAAATAGGAGCCTTTCTCTTGATTCTTCCACCTATGCCCAGAAATCTGACTTTAATTAACCTGTTTTACTATGCCTAAAGCTTCACATTACTTTTTTGAGACCTCTATACCCCAATCAAACAGGACTATCAACAAGATATTACATCCCATCATCCCACTACCTACCAGTGCAATATCAAGATCCATACATCAATTATGCTGGTTGATCATGGAAATCAACTATTTCCAATCTTCATCTGATATAAATAGTTGGAAATCTCTTCCATCAGAAGAAAGTCTCAAAATTGTTGAGAAATTACCCTTTTCTTGCACTAATAATCCAATTACAAATCCCCATAATCACAGCTCAGGAGGGGATAGACCGTCTATAAACCCCAGAATATTAATTTCACCAATGTACAAAGCTATTTTTCTAGAGGATCTCTTCAAATCAGGTTTCCCAATGTCAACCTTTGCTTGGAATCAATGTTGGAAATCAAAATGGAATCAAATATTTGCAAAATTTGTTCTCAAGCACTGGAACTATCTACACGAACAAGGAGAATTGAAAATATTCCTGATAAATCCAAAGGATAATACACATAATAATAAGTCTTTAATACTAATGCGCTGGTTCAGAGGGAAACAAGAGGATCTTAAGAAAGATAAATTGGTTCCTGAAGCACTTTCAAAAAAAGCCAGTCAGAAGCAGAAATCAATGTGGCGTAAAAAAGTATGTTTTCATTTTATTTGTGATTGATTTTTACACCAATTGATGTTATTTAATATTCAGTTATCATCAAATCGCTCAGAGACATTGCTATCATTTAATGTTAATCAAGATGAAGCGTCCATATTTGATGAGCCACGATTCTGCTCTGATACTGAAGATGAAAATGGATCATTAATAAAACTCAAGTCCCCTTGGAGGTCAGCTTTATTCTCAAAGCTAGCAAGTCAATTAGATTCTCTATTAATTCAAAAGCAAATTCAAAAAATTAAATTCAATAGAATTCCAAATGTCTTGGAAAGTAGAAGAGTACAAAGTGGTATTTTTGAGAAAGAAGCCAAAGTTCCAATTGGACTTCCAGAAAATCTTTATTCAAATGATTATATTTTCAAGCTTACTAATGATGAGAAGCTAATGTTAAAAGCAAAGCCATGTATAGATATTGATCATTTACTTCAACTATCTGAAACCTAAAAAAATAATTCATGATTTTTCTATTGTTTCCACAATCAATTTTTCCAATTCATGATCCACAGTACCTAAATGTCCAATGCTCAACCTGAAATGAAATAAAGAATTTTTAGCTACTAAAAAAGATAAATATTGGTTGAGTATAAACTATCTTACATCTGAAGCTGCTGTTTCTTCCTTCTAACTTGCTGAATATTCACCTCAATACTACCAACAGTTATATAGTGAAATACATGAACTTCTTTCTTTTGACCTAGCCGATAAAGCCTATCAACTGCCTGCTCATCAGCTGAAGGGTTCCAACCTGGTTCCTAATTTAAGTAATTGGAATAATATTAGATTAAGCCTCAAGTGTATGTAAATACTGTCATACCATTATGTAGACATTTTGAGCACATCTTAGATCAATGCCAACACCACCTGTGCCTTTTGTTGTAAGAAGAACTTGAGAATTTGGATTTTTTCTAAATTCTTCAAGGATTTGTATCCTTTGATCATTTTTGAGCATTCCATGCATCATCAAATTGGATATTCCACTTTCATCCAGTGCAATTTCAATACTTTTTACAATATTTGATCAATAAAATCATTCAAATGACAGGTAGTAGAAGGATTTGAGCTCACATATCAAGAAACCTTTTGTGATCTGAAAAAACAACTGCTTTGGGATATCTTAAGCCTGGCTCCTTCTGAAAAAACTCCTTGAGATGGCTAACAAGATGCACCACTTTGGATCCTTCATTCCAGGTATATTTCCTTCCCCCTTCTTCCCTTTCTATTAGTGCTGGATGATTGCAAAGCTGCCTCAAATCTGATAATCTGGAGAAAAATTCTGATGAATCCCATTGAACTGCTTTGGACCTCTGTTTTCCATAAAATGCACTAAACTCTTCATGCTTTTGAAAATAAAGTGTTTTCCATGGCTCATAGATCTCAATTCCAACTCCATGTTGCACTTTCTTGGGAAGATCCAGTAGGTTGGCTTTCAATCTTCTCAAGGTGAGTGTTTGCATTATAAGCTGTAATGATTGGATTGCCATTTGATTCCCAGATGATATTTGTTTGATTATGCAATTTTCCCATAAAGGCTTGAGATTCCATGGTTCTACTTGTAAGAACCTCAACAGACTATGAAGATTCCAAAGATTGTTTTGTAATGGTGTTCCTGTGAGGCATAACTTTCTTTCAGATTTTAAATTCAATATTGTGAATGATCTATGAGTAGATTGTTCCTTTATGTAGCTAATTGATGTAAAAATCTCAGTACTTTTTCATTTAAGAATCCCAAAGTGAAGCTTACTGTGCTTCATCCAACACTATTCTGAACCAATTCACCAAAAGAGGATTTATTCTCATCCCATGAAGATCATCAACATTATAGCCAGCAATAACATCATATGTGGTGATGATAATTGCATTCTGCTTCAAATTTTGGAATGAAATGAAATTGCGATTGGAACCATGGAATATTGAATATGGTAAACTACCAACATGAAAATGTAGCCTTATTTCATTCTCCCAGTTATGCAAAGTAGAAAGTGGTACAATGATCAAAGTAGCTGGGACATGGTTCTTAGATATGTTTGAGTACTTGATTGCTTCATGTTGTGTTTTTTTAATCAAGCATAAAGTTGTCAACAATTTTCCAAGTCCCATATCATCAGCCAATATTCCACCCCTACTTTTGCACATAATATCTTGTGGTATCAGCCCATTTTCAACAGCATTAGAAAACACTTTTTTAATCCATAAGTTATCTGGATGTTTCCATAAATTTTCACAAATTTTTTCCATATTATTTTCAATATTTAGAAGAAAGGAAATACCCTGGATTTGGTGCAATGAAAGATCGGTTTGACAATTAGGTATTGAAGTAACAGAACTAGTTAAACTTGAATTGTTGGAAGCTTGATAAAGATCACACTGTTGAGGAATATCAATAAATAAAGGTGAGCTATAGTTTCCAATATGCCTCAGAGCCATGTTTGCATTCTTGAAAGCCTCTCTTGTTTGGAAAATATTCCCTTTATCCACAAAAACACATCCATGTAATAGGATATTTTTATCTTTATTCTTGAAATTTATGAACGAATTTATAAAAAGCACTTTATTATTGTTTTTGTATTTTTTATATGTTTCAGGATTCAAGCCTTCAGCCACTCCTCCAAAAATATCAAGCAGTGGACCCAGATGGAAACTCTGGAAAGAATTAAGGCTCCCAAGATGCCTTAAGTCAGATTCTAATAGTATATGAATAGAATTAAATACTCTTCTGAATATTACTGAGCTCAGAGAGGTTGGAAAGGATTGTTCAATATTGTTTTTTTTTCAATTTGAATAATAAAAAACCCAAGACAAAATATTGAAATCATACTCTAAATTTTTAGAATGAAAATTTAATATATCAGTGTGATATGATTTTTTAGGACAAATGGAACCTAAATGATAGGATTGCATGGGTTATATAGTGGAAAGACCCCCAGTGATTTTGTAAGTGATTTTGATAAGCTAAAGATTTAGCCCCTAAATTTTTCTTGATAGTGTAAAAAATGAATTATATTTTGAAACTTAGTTTATTAATGGACATAAATATATTCCAAATCTGCAGATCAATTACATTTCTTACTACTGTTGTCCCAAATCCTTGGATTTTGATTTTAAAAGAAATTATCTATGAGGAGACAAGTTCCTTTCCAAATGTGGAGTTCCCTCCAAGAAGATTAATTTGTATGGAAAAATCTTTTCCAATAATTTTCACCAATTTCTATGATGATAATCATCACTCAAGGAGAGGTATTTTACTTATTATAAAATTATTGGATCTTATTTATCCAAAATATTCATAATTTTAAGGAGGAACACCCATTTTTAATTTAAATTTGGACAGGATTCCCTCAAAATAATTACCATTATAATTTTCAAATTCATCATTACTTATTATTATCCTTGTGTGAAATCAATTAAAGCTTAATTTTTAGTTCATCTGAAAACAAGCATTCTGGTAAATAGAATTTCTTAATTCTTAAGTTATCCTCATTCTTTAAGCCAACATGAAAGATAAATTAAAATCAAGGCAGTGGAATGAAAATAAGATCAAAAAAGCAATTAATGCTACAAGTATCAAAGAATTCCTTTTCAAGGCTCCCCATATAGCTGGATAAACTTTCAAAATCCACAAGCATTCATGAAGTGAATTGTAAGGAACTAAATTGATGAGAGGATTTGAAGGTTATTCTACTAACTATAAGCATCATGAGGGAATTTCAATGTTCTCAAAATCCAAAAATTGAATAAGATTCATTACCTATGTTTGTTGCCAGTGTATATATTAGGTTCATAAAATATTAATAAAAATTAAAGGGGGAGTAAAAATGTCAGAATACAATGAATGTGAGTTAAACTAGGGATAATTTCAGAGATACACTCAGACATAAGCTGAAGATACTGTAAAGGACCTGTATGCAAGTCCCCAGTCTTTTTCTGTGGTGCTTCTAGACAATAGCTTGACTGAATTGATTTGAGTCGGACCAAGGAATCCTGTCAAAGTGGTTGTCAAAGTTCAAACTGCCCAGGAGACCACTGTAAGAGATGGATCAACTCCCACCGGTCTTATCAATCAGTTTATCTCAATTCCAAAAGTTGAATGGAACATTCCACAAGGGCAATCATGTTTTTGCAATCAAACCAGGAATTAGAATATGTCGGTTGGTTTGAGATTTTATTTTATTTCCACCCCAAGTTAATTGATGACGTTCAGCCCTCATCAGTCATGGTTCATAAAGTATTTCTTCAGATTACCTCTGAATTAAGGCAATTAATCTAAAGCCTGATCCTTATTTGGTAGCTCAAGATGACACTATTAGCGGAGATGGTCTGAACATCACTAAGTATTTTGATGTCAGTAAATTTAATGACAAGGTCAAAGATATTGTCAAGAAGGATCAAGAATTAACTCATTGTGTCAGTTTTTAAGTTCAATATTGCTTGCTTTGAAAAAAAATGACCTCAATACTAACAAATTTGTCTCTTATTGAACTGCGGATGTATTTTCTAGTCTGTTAAAGCCTTTGTGTCTTATATCCAGCTTTACTCAAAGCATGAAGCTTCTTATATATTTCAAATAAGCCAACTGGACATTCTAGCCCTCACATTCAAAGTATTTTGGTTAATCAAGATACCCAAGATGCCTGAGCTGAAGAAATGTCAGAAAGACGGTGGACTGTTAATGCCTGATGGCTTTGGTGTAGCTAATGCTGATTTTGATGTTAGTATTAATTCAGGTTATCAAGAGAACTCTTTATGCCAATCGTATCAAATTGTTTGCTGCTTATTTTTGCAGATCAATTTGCTTAATCAACAGTGGGAAAATCATTTGTATCTACACAAAGCTGTTTTTTGGCTTAAGTGAACAATGTTCCTTTTTGTTTTTAGAATACTTTCCTTCTGCAAAACATATGCTGGAAGCCCTCAGTGGACTTGGTCAAAGAAGGGTGTTGCTTAAGGCTTTGCCTCTCTATGTGGGTGCACATGCATAGAGATGGCTTGAGGCTGTAACACCTTGTGGTGACTGATACGCTGAGGGCTTGGGTCAACAGATCCTCAAAAGAGGAGCTTTCCAGGCCAAGAGGGCTGGTGCCTCTTTTGAAAGTGCCTGGAACAATAAAGAGTGAAACACCACTATAACATTAGATGAAGTCAGATTTTTAAAAAAATACTTATTCTTTGTGTTTTTAATAAACAAATTAGTTAATTTTTCTGTCAAGTCATGGTGGGGGCCCACACCATGACTAGTTTTTGTATTCCTTTAGAATTGTGAGATTTGGGGGAATCGCTGCCTGATTTTTCTAATTTTAAAATATATAATCAATATAGATTAAATAGAATTTTCATTACATTTTAATCAATTCTGATAGTTTTTGATTAATTTTATCTTAACTAATCTTTTTTATTTTTAATTTTCAAGTTAATTAAATTTTATGCATCATTCTTCATTATAATCTTAATTAAGATGAGTTGATTTTCTGAAATTTTGAATGAATGTCAATTTTTAATTACGTTCAGATATTATTCAATTTCAATGAAGCTCAATAAATTTTGATTTTTATTTGATAATTTTCACTCTTTTCAATGAATTATAATTAATTATACCTTTTATTGAATTATTCTTAAATAACATTAATTGATTTCAATTAATTGAATAATCAATACATGAATTATAGTTAAAATCAATGGAAAACAAATAAATGAATAATAATCCAATAATAAAGAAATTATAAAAATATTAAAAAATATTATTCATTGGGTATGATATAAAATAAAGAAACCAAAAATTCACAATAAATAAAGATCAAAAGTAATAAATTAGCAAAACAATTGATCAATGAATAGATAATAAGTAAAACATAAATAAATAAAATTTGTAATAGTCAAATTCATGAATAACTTACAGTTCATAATTTCAATACATGAGTTGCCATAATCAAATGAAAGAACAAAAAATTCACCCATGAATTATAAGAAATAAAGAAATAAAACATAAAAACCAAAAAATAAATCAATAATAAAAAGGAAGACATTAATAAATGAAGGAATAATGATTAAACACTACATAAATGAAACATAAATAATAAACAGTCAATGAATCATTGTTAAATTATTCAATCATACTAGTGATGCATCAACAAGTTGAATTCAAATTCATGCATCAGTTATAATTGACAAGTGCAATGAACAAGTCATCATATGAAAATAAATTATTCATAAAAAATAAATAATAAAAAGAAATAACAAACTTTTGGGCCATCAATAATAAAAAATGAAGGAATAATTAATCTAAACTAATAAAACATGATAAAAGGAATCAGAATGATTCATTATTAAATTATGAAGATATAGAAAGTATTAATCAATTAATTATATCCAAATTAATTCATAATTTATCATTTATGAGCTCAATAAGTAAACCCTTATGTAAATATAAGTAAATAATAGATAATAGATAAATAATGAATAGAAATAACAAACTATCTATCCATCAAAAATCAAAAATAAAACTAATAAATAATAAATTAGTTAAATTAAGAATTTAATCAATAAATTAATAAATTTGAAAATAGTGACTAAATAATAAATGAATGATAATGAAATAAGATATAAATAATAAAAAACCCATGAATCATTTCTTAAGCATAAAATTATAATTGTGTTTCATATAATACAGAGTAAATCAATAAGATAATTAATTAAAAATAGATAAATAATACATTGATAATGAAGAGATAATAAATTATTAATCAATAAATTACAAATTAGAAATAAATCATAAAATGAATAATTTAATGAATAATAACAAATAGTTTTCAATACAAATAAATCATGAATTATAAATAATAAATAAATATGGAAAACCAAAAACAGAAGATTAAGCAATAAAGATTAAAAGTAAACAAATAGTAAAAATGATGAAAAGTAAGCAATAAATAAATAATAAAAGCTAAAAAATACATTGTAGTTAAGTTTTACAAATTCTAGTTAGTTATATTTAGTTTTAATCAGTTTGAATTGCCTTAAATTCCAATCTATTTTGATGATTTTTTTTGTTATTTAATTTTATTGAATTGTATGCATTTTTATTAAATATAATCTTAATTCAGATTGATTAATTTTCTAAAATGCTTAATGAATCTCCATTTTTAATTAAGTTTAACCAATTTTGATTAACTAATTTTAACAGATCTTAGTAAATTTTATTCGATTTCAAGGATTTCCGTTTTTTGTTTTTTAATTTAAATTATTTTAAATGAATTATAATAATAAATGCATAAATAATAAGTAAATAAATGAATAAATTTGTCATATCCAAATTCATGATTTACTTATAATTTTTAGCTTCAATAAATAAGTAATTATAAAAATATAAATAAATAATAAAATGAAATAAAAAACATTTCATCCAAAAAAGAATATATAATAAATCCAAATAAAAAGCACATAGTTAATAAAGGAATAAACTATAAGACATTATTTTAAAATTGAAAATAACCGATACAAATATAAATAAATAATAAAATGAGATAACAAGCAACCAACCGATAAATAATGAAAAATAAAAAATAAAAAAATAAAAACTCAAAAAAAAGGAAGGAACTAATAAATAAATGAATAAATAATAACTAAACTCTAAATAAATGAAATATAAATAATAAATTAATAGTGAATCATTATTAAATTATTCAATTATAATAGTGATTCATCAATAAGCGATATTCAAATTCATCCATCATTTGTAATTGATAAGTGCAATGAATAAGTCATCATAGAAATATGAATAAATCCTTAATAATAAAAAATAGAAAGAAATAACAAACTATAAACCCTTGAATAATACTAAATAAAAAATTAAAAACTAAAGAATAAAAAAAACATAATAAACATAATAGAAATAAAACAAATGAGTCATTATGAAATTATGAAGATATAAAATTTATTCATCACTTAATTATATACAAACTCATGCATAATTTATAATTGATAAGCTCAAACAATTAGTCAATATAGAAATATAAATAAATCTTAGATCATAGATAAAAAATGAAAATAAATAACAAACTATTGGTACATCAAGAATCAAAAATAAACGAAATTAAGAAATTAACAAATAAAAGAATAATTAGTAATTGATTCCTTATAAATATCATCACAAATACATTGATGTATGATTGATGGATTATTCATATTCAGTTTCATGCTGAATTTATCATTAATTAGTCATCATAATAATATATGAATTAGTCATGAGGAATATCATCAAAAATTCATATTAGAAGGATAATAACTGACAAAAATAACAATCCTTAAAAATTTAATGTAAATTATATTCAAATAGAATATTTATGCTTGTAAATGAGAATATAAGAAAAGACATAATGTTTTGGTAAAGAAATAGAAGTGAAATCTTTTTTTGAAAAAACTCCTCAGGAAATCAAATGTTTTAAAGAATTTGTCAATTTTTCTAGCCATGTCTATTCCATTGTGTTTTGTCATAATTTGTTTTGCAAATTTCCCTGATAAGTTCTTTAAAAAATCTTCCCACTTATGAATTTCCTCATTTTTTTCAAAAAAATGAAGGATTTAATCTTGAGAATAAAAAATAAGAAGCCCATGTTTTTGGGAAACTTCTTGGGTTGAATGATTGTCAAGATGCCATAAATCACATTAATTGCATGAAAAATGGCACAAATTACATGAATGGCATCAAGAATTCCATATGTAACATTAATGGCATCAAGAATTCCATAAGTAACATAAATTGAATCAACAATTCCATAATTAACATGAATGGCATCAACAATTACATAAATTACATTAATGGAATCACAAATGCATAAATAAAACTATTGGCATCAGAAATCTAATTTATGGCATGAAGGAGATTAAAAATACCATGACTTGCATTAACAGTGCCATTGATGGAATAAGAATTCCATTTATTTAATCAACAAGATGCCCCTAGCTTTTCTTATGTGTATTCAATAATTTATGGCAAAAATACTCAAGGGCTGATGTGTTTTTACCATAGGCCCAAAATGATTTAGAATCAATGTATGAGAAAAAATTTACTTTAATCATATATATATTAAAGTGTTCATGTAATTCTTTCTTCCATGATTTGCCCAAACTGACTGCAAAATTTGGTTTTGAATATTTGAAAATTCAAACAGTTGATTTCAAATATTCAAAGGTAGCTCAAATTTGATTCTGAATATTTGGTCAGGTGGAAAATTCAATATTGGCTATTCAATGACCCTCAAAATTTGACAAATCTTTGAAAAGCTATGCATTGAGTGTGAAGATGAGTGCAATAGTTAATATTTTAATTATATCTAGTCTATTCTAAGGGTACTTCTGATGGATGAAAGTTTTGCTATGTAAGAATACTAATGATAAAATGAGGAGGTCTTTTTACAGTGAGGAAAGACCCTATTTTCTCCCTTCTGGGGATTGTAAAGGCCTTTTAAGATATTAAAACATCTTTAGAGTAAAAGCCTTCACTCTGGAGGCTGAGTTGTGGGTGTATATCACCAATTCTGTTGTCAGTATGGTCAGAATTGTGGTTTTGAACTACAAATGGTCCTTCTGGATCAATAAAGGATAATAATCCTCTTCCTAGGTCACATAAGCAATGTTATGATGTAACCATGGTGTTTGTATGACAAATATTAGTAATAATGGGTGAGTGTAAGCCTTAAAGAACGTTTTTTGGGTAAAAGGACAGTACTGGTTGGTACAGCTTTGGTACAGACCAGTATTGGTAAAAAGACTTTCAACCCACATCAATAAGTCATTTTTGACATATCAATAATTAAAGAGTACAGAATTGAAGGGCTCTATGAGCCCTTCATATTTATATAACTCATGTATATCCTTCTCAAAAAAGCAAAGGACATGGGTTTTTGGAGTTTTTAAATTTACCTTTTCAAATCAGTATGTGGCTTCAAAATTTTCAATCCAGTTATCTTTTCCAATTGAAAAAATATGTACTTCATACTTAAAGGTCTTATTGAGATCTACAATTTGGTATAATTTAGAGTACAGCTGAATCAACCTATGGAAAAGATACAGGGGTTTCATGGTATTGCTATTTTCACAACTCCTGTATTTCCAGTAGTAAAGCTTTGAGTCAAGAGCCCTTCTCCAATTTTGAAGATAAAAAGATCTAAAATATCTCAAACTAGAGACATTATCTGGATCTTCAATTTGGTTGAGCTTCTGTAAATTCTTGTATAAGCCCTCCTAGACTTCAAGGGAGATTTTATGGTAAAAAAGTGGTGATAATTTTATTTCCTGAAATAAGAGTGCTACAGGAGAATGTATAGTATCAGTAGATAGCTCTCATTGAGAAATCTAAGAAAATACAATTTTTATGATGGTTGAATTAAATATGAAGAAGCTAGATGGGAGATTGAAATAAGGCTTTTACTTATTTTTGTGTTATCTTTAAGTGGCTGTATCTTTGTTTTTGCTTATTCTATTTATATAACCTGGTATATTATTGCTTGGGTGTTTTACCACAGCACATTTATACCTTTAGGGACATTATTTGTCCAAAATATTCTATACCACTATGAATGGTATTTTGGTTGTCATGCCAGTGCTTGGTTTGGACTCACAGGCTAACAAAAACTGTAAATGGTGAAATATAAATATCTTCTACATTGAGAACAAAAAAATTATCTTTTTAGTACTTTTTTATTCATATTCTTTTATGGCCTCTTTTGATGAAATAAGGGTCAAAGAGGAAAAAAATTGAATAACTCAAAATCTGAAACCTCTGTTATTACTCTTATTACTATAATAACAGAATACTCATAGAAATAATAATTATAATATTGTAATTTTGATAGTTTTTATTATGGAGAGTTTTTTAACTTTATTATTATTATCATTATTGAATTTTCTACTGTAATGATTTCTAAAAAAACTTATGATAAAAAACGGAAAAAATTGCAAAAGGGATTTGATACAGCTAACTGTTATGAAAAAGCACTTTTTGATATCACAATAAAGATAATAATAATTATTATTAGAATTATACTTTTGCAAAATTTATGCTCAAGATGTATTTCAAAAACAATGAGAAAAGAGAAAAAAACTGAATAATTTTAATAAATATTAATTCCTTTCATTTTGTGGTTTTTAGCTTTGAAGTTGTTCCAGGGGGTGTAAGTCCCCCAAATTCCACAAAGGCTACTCCCTAAATCTCTGATCATCGAGAAAGGTTTCAGGGTGATTGGTGATCCGCTATCATACCTCCTGTGGGTGTTGGGGGGCTTTAAGCTCTAGGGCAAACCCTTTGGGCCCAAAAAAGGTATCATTACTCCTTTTTTGATTTTATTTTGTTTTCCTGTAGTGTTGGGCCTATATTTATTACAAATATCTCACAAAAAATGAAGAATGATGGTGATTATCATTTATGTTTTTTAATAAATATTAAAAATTTCAATTATTTCTTTGTTTATGGCTTTTTCTCTTACTTTTTTCCCAATTTTGATCACATGAGACCCAAAAGGAACTGTAAAATTATCATTTTATAATTATCATTTTTTGCTTTTGAAAAAATAGAAGCACTAGTACCTTGGAAATGTTTTCAGATGAGATCATAAAAATATCAGTAAGCTCTATCAAAACCCTTATATTAGCTTATTAGGAGTTTTTGTGATTAATCCATAAGCATTTATTATTTTCAAAACATGTACAGATGGAATCTAGAGGGTTTACCTGTAGTTTTGTCCAAATTTTATGCAGGCTTGTGTTAAAAAAGAGATTTAAAGCACAATAATCACCACAATGGTGTCTTTTGTAAGCTTTAATATTTATTAATGAAAGGTAATAACAAAGAATTTTATTGACAAGGCTTGGAAAGCCAAAGAATTTCATTTCTTGCTGCAGTATCAAAGTGTGATTTAGTTTGTCTAACTATATGAGATTGTGCCTTGGGCACAACCCAATTTCCTTTCTGTTAAGGAAGGTTTAAACTATTTTTTCAAGTAGATTTGAAGCATGTTGAATCCTTTTTTCCTCAAGGTTAAGCCTATGGTAGCTGCCAGAAGGTGCTAGCTCTCTTTCATAGTGAGTATGTGAGCCTTTGAGGTATGACCAAATATTCAAAAAGGTCACAAAATACCCTTATATAAATTATTCAAATAATAATAATTAAGTAAACTATCTTAAAATAGGTGAAAATGCCATAAATATGCATAAATTATTGATTACCTCAGAATATAATGAATAAAAATTTGAAATAAGCTATACCATTTGATTCCTCAGCATAAAATAGACATATGATGTTTTTATGTCATTTCTGTAAAGATGATACTTATAGTGTAATTGTAAGGTTTGACTATGAAACAATAAGTAAAAATTACAAATATTTTACTTATTGTACTATGAATGCCCTTATAAATGATACAAATAAGATAGAAATAATTAGAATAATAAAGAATTATTATTATGGCGTAAAATATTTATATTATTAAATAAATATAATAATATAATAAAATAAATATATTAATATATTTAAAAGCACTTTATTATTGTTACCAACAAATAATAAAGGCGTAAAAAATTGTTTTTTATTAAAGAAAAACAATTAATAACAATAATATTACCAATATTAATGTTATAAATTAATATAAATACAATTTATATTAATTATAGGCTTATTAAGAGTAATAATAGAGAGAAAATTATTATAATAGAAGAAATCACGTACTTTTAATACTTAATATAATACTTGTGGATGAATTTACGCCCAGAAATGTAAATACAACTTATTTAAATTGAAGTTACAATAATGTTCAAGAGAAATTACAAATTTTCTTGATTTTATGTGGAATTGAGGTTTTTAAGAGAATTTTAAACAAAACAATTAAATAATTGTAATAATCACGTCAAAGATGAAGATTATTATAAGATCATCTTTGGTCTTTAATAATATAAAAGTTTTATATATAAAGAATAAAGAAATTACCTTTTTATTTAATGATTTAATGTTTTGTAAGCGTCTGAGGGGAAAACAGAGTAAAAAGAGCTCTATTTATAGGAAATACCTCCCTCCTAGAGTCAAACAGGCTTCTAGTAGACGTGTACTGATCATATCCACTGGAATTTATCAATATTTTACGGTTTGGGGATGATTACATCATGATCAAACCATATTACATCATTATTACACCATTATTTAGAGTTATCACTATAGCTCTACGTTTAATGACATCAAAGGCTTGGAAGAACCCCAAAATTTGTGGATTTTATTTGTTTTGATCATAATATAACATTATTCACCAATTTGATCCCTCATATGACTGTTAAATGTAATTGAAGGTTACAGTGAGTGATCATAAATGATCAAATTAAGCTCAAACTTTGATCCATAATAACTTTAAGGTTTTGCACACCACAACAATTCAGAGAGTGAATTCTAATAGCTTGGCATAACTGTATTATGCTTCCAAGAGAATTTCATTACATCATCAAAAATCTATTTTTGATGATTTTTCTTGTAACTCATCTTTTCTGTCGAAATTTAATATTTTAAACTTCAAACCATGATTTCAAGGGGTTATACCTTGAATATTATAATAAACAATACATCATTCTTCACAAATGAACTAGTAGAATCCAACTGTCTACTTATTTTTAAGTTTGGACCACTTTGACAACAAAGTGGTCAACAGCTGTGTTGATTTTCATCAATAATCTCTTACAGGTTTTAACCTTGTTTATAACTTGTGAAATAAACTTCATTTCTGTATTCCTACAGTAATTTCGTGATGACTTCATTTTTGGATCATCACTCTATCATGCATATTTCAAAAGATATTAGCTAAGATCCTTGAATATATGCATTGACCAAAAAAGTGCATATCTTCAGCTTAATTCCTTAAGTATTGACTTTGGAGCTTAGCTTCTTAATTGTTTTCTATGTGGACTTTTATGAAGAATCCAATGGTACCATTTATTCACATGTTGTTTCATTGGTATTTGAAATAAATAAGGATTTATGGCTTTTATAAGGTATTATTCCTTATAACTCATTAAATATTGATTTTACAGATATGCCATAAAAATGGTATATGTGTATTTTACCATGGGGAATCCAATGGTATAATTTATTTTACATGTTGATTCATTGTTTAATAAGTTAAACCAAGTTTTATGCCAATTTATGGTATTTTTGTAGCTTTAAGGTAATTATTTTTATTGTATAATTATTTTATATATTTCTTGTCACCTTTTTTGGTATGTGGTCATATCTCAAAGGTTCACAGTAATAAGCAAAAATGGCATAAAAAGGCATAAATTCTTTTTTATCTCAGAAAACAATTTGAAAACATGCAAAATAAGTTGAAACTTTTTATTTCCCATGAGAAACTACACATATATAATTTTTTGTCATATCTTTAAAGGCAATACTTGAGGAAATAACCTGAATATATGCACTTTAACAATAAGTGCATATATTCATGGTTTTCATCTTATATCTCTTCAAATATACATGATAAATAGTTGAACCAAAAAATGTTTAAGTGTAATTACTGTAAGAATAAATATATGAGCCTTCTTTGACAACCTATAAACAAGGTAATAGCCTGTAAGGAATTATTGAATAAAATTGCCAAAGCTGTTGACCACTTTGTTTTGAGAATGGCTAAAACTCATAAATAACTGGATATTCAAATTCTCCCAGTGCATATGTGAAAAATGATGTATTGTTTATCATTATATTCAAGGTAAAACCCTCTGAAATCATGGTCTGAAGTTCAAGATAGTAAATCTTGACAGGAAAGATGAGCTACAAGAGAAATCATTAAAAGTAGGGTTTTGATGATGTAATATAATTCCCTTGGAATCTTAATAATTAGATTCCAAGCTATCATGTTTCACTCTATGCATGGCTATCGTGTGTATAAATTCAAAGTTCAAGCTTAAAATTGATCAGTTATGATCACTCACTGTAATCTTATTTGAAGTTTAACAGTAATATAAGTGATAAAGCTGGTTGATACTATTGGATCATGATTAATACTAATAGAATTCACAAATCTTAGGCTTATTCCAATCCTATGATGGAATTGAACTTAGAGTTATAGTGATAACTCTAAATAATGGCGTAATAATGAGATAAGATAGTTTAATTATGCTGTAATAATCACTAAACCTTGAAATATTGATCAATTACAGTGTATACCATCATTAAAAGTCTACTAGAAGCCTTTTGGAATCTAGGAGGGAGGAGTCTTCTCTAAATAGAGCTCTTTATACTCTATTTCCCCCTGAGAAGCAATAAAAACATTAAATAATCAAAACAAAAGGTAAAATATTTCTCCTTTTTATATAGAAATGTTATATATTCAAAGAGTCAAGTTCATCTTCATTATAATCATCAATTTTGACCTGATAAATTCAGTTTTTTTTTTTGTGAATTTTCTCTAAAAATCACTAATTCCAAGTAAAAAAAGAATATTTGTAATTTCTTTTAATTTTCATTTTAAATACAAGTAAATAAGTTGTATTTAGATTTTTTAGTGTCAAATGATTAAAAATTATTATATTAAGTGTTCAATTACATTATTTTCTCTTTTTATAATAATTTCTCTTTATTATTATTATTTTTAAATAATTCTTGAATTAATATGAATAGTATTGATATTAATTCATAACTTTAATATTATTAATATTATTGTTATAATGGTTTTTTACTTGCGAAAAATAGTTTCTTATGCCTTTATCATTTGTTTGTAACAATAATGAAGTGCTATAAATATATTAATTATCATATATTGATATATTTATTTTGTTACATTCATCTTTTTGATATATAATTTATATTATTATATTCATTTAATAGCCTGAACATTTAATGCCATAATTATAATAATTCTTTATTATTATAATTATTTTTAATTTTATTCTTTAATTTTCATAAGTACATTCAGAATAAAATAAGTAAAATATTAGTAATTTTTACTTCTTTTTTCATAGTCAAACCTTACATTTGGGGACCTGGCCATGATATTTACTTAAAAGACCTTTTAAAAAGATTCAAATTGGGTTTATCCAATAGAAATTATAATTATAAGCATAAAATCGTAGAATAAGTTTATATTTATGGATTTTAATAGCTATTGAGGCATTGGGAAGACAATTGTACTGTCTTACACATGGTATTTCACATTCTTAGAATTGCTAGAAATTTCTTTGAGTTACTCTAGTAATTAAGAAAGATATTTAAAAATTAAAAACAAATTTATATTTTAATCTAATTTTAAAAGAATCATCTTAATTCTTATTCTATTCTTTAAAAATAAAAAATATAAAAAATAATAAAAAATTAAAAATTAAAACACAATAAAAAATGTTTTTTTGTTTATTTCTCTTATTTTTCAAAATATAAAAGCAATTTTTACATGGAAATTGCCATATCTTCTCAAAAGTAACATTTCTTATAAAAAAGACTCATATTTATTTCTTCTTTTTAGTGTTTTAAGACAACCCAGCAAAAGACAGCCAGACTACTATTAAAAGATTGGCAGAAGAAGCTTGTGAAAGCTCTCCAAGGCCTGTTTTCAATAAGAAAAAAAATCCAAGAAATCACTCTTTCCAGGACTCTGAAGTTGAGTGCCTATCTTAAAACTTCCATAAAAAGATTTTTAGTGTCCTGAAATTTCTTCTTATTTCTGACTACTATAAGAGGTTCCCAATACTCTATCCAAGAAGATAGAACTGGACTCAGAAGTATAATTAATCCTCCAAAAGCGAAAAGAAAGGGAAAATCCCCAGTGGAACAGAATACACACAAGGAAGTGCCATATTCCAAAGGCAAGTCCCAGAAATGCCTATAATATCTGAGTCAAAGTTGGAACTAAGTATGAGCAACTTTAACAGGTACAAATCACATTCAGAGGGCTCAAATAGAAATATACATGAGTCAGTAAAAGCAGTACTACACAGTGTACAAGGACAAGGATTGGGGAATGTTGCCACAAATACACCAATTAGTGATGAGCTCCTGGCACTCCGGAAAAAGTTCCTCAAAGAGGAAAAAATGGTGAGATAGTACAATGGATGGAATGCACTATCATCCAAACCTCAAATCAAAAAGATAAAGGAGTACCATGTCAAAAAAATGAGGCAAGCCAGGAAGAAGCCCCAGTAGATTTTACCAGAAAGCCTCAAGTCAACCAAACTCCCCAAGAAGGGAAGCAAAACAAGAAAAATAATCGGACAAAACCATTTTCCCCAGTTACAGGATTCCAAAAATACATAAAGATGCCATGGAAAATGTCTTCAACATGGACACAAGATTGATGGAATTGAAGAACAAAGAGGAACAAAGAATGAGACAACCTCATTTCCCAAAGAAATAACTTTGTCTCATGATGCTACAAATAGTTTAACAGAAATTAAAAATATCATTTTACCTCTGAAATACATTAAAAGTAGTTAATTATCTTTACAAGAAATAAATAATAGCTTATCATCTTTAACAAAAATTGTTGTACAAAATAAAAAAGCAATTGACAGCATTGACTTAATGGTTGAAAATAATAAACCAAAAGTCTTAATTGACAATACTCAGAGATTAATACAAGGACAACAAGAATTGTATAAATAAATAAAATATATCAATGAAAAGACTTTGGAAATCAATTATGATGTGAGTATTGATAATCTGATACAAAGATCAAACAAATTAAGCATTTCTGTTGTAAATTTGAAGAAAACACTTAAGCACATCAAAAATATCTTCTATAAAATGTAGAGAAAGGTGATTAATCAACAATTAATCTTTAAGGTGACATTAAAAGTGAAATAAGACTTCTTACTGAGAAAATGGATAAAATAAATGAGGCTAAATTAAATATGCCAAAGTTATCAACCCCATTTTCTCAAATAAGAATTCCTGATCAACCAAAAGAGGAAATAAAAAATCCATTAATATCAGACTTGAGTCATCCAGATAACAATCAAGTCTTAATGAAGGAAGCACCTCAATTGAAATAATAGCCAACATTAACAGGTGAAGGTGAATATGACCATATGTCATTTATTAAAACAATTGACATGCTACAAGGGGATTATTCCATACCAGATCAATTAATCATTGCCAAATTAAATTCATTATTTGAAAATTATGCAAAAATATTGTATTATGGAATAAAACAAACAAAAGGAAAAATTACCTGGTCTTGGAAAAAAGATAAAATCATCACCAGGTGGGTAAATGATTCTTGGAGGTACAAAATAGAAAATGCATTTGAAAATTCCTTCTGACCCAGATAAGGACAAACCTCTGACTTTGTTCTTAAAACAAGCTGGAATATTAAATGAACTGTACCCATAAATTTTACAAAAAATTGTGCATATGAAGATACTCAAAAAATGTGGAGAACTAGAACATGCACTGAGGAGTAGGCTCATAGAGCAATTCTCCACAGAAGAGTACATTAATGCACTAGAAGAAATAGTTACAAGAACCCAGATCGACATAACATAGAAAACATTGGGTAGTAAAAGTCCAAATAAACCATTTATTAAGAAGGATAAACTAAGAAAACCTTTCGAACCCAAAACACCCAGAATCAATGAGAAAATTAAATCCTTTAATTGCCGTGGTATAAGACACTTATGCAATAATTGCCTCAAAAAGAAAAATCAATAAAGTTATGGAAACAGAAGACCACAATTATAAAGAAGATGAATCTGATTTAAAAGAAGACACTGAAGAGTCAGAAACTTCTGGAAGTGATCAAATTGATATAATTAATGCACAAATTAATAATATTGATGTGATATATGAAGTATGGATGTAAATTCAAACTTTTCACAAGTTGGAACATCTGATACAATCCTGAAATACATACAAGATGCCAAACTGCATAGAAACAAGCCTTTAAAAGGACTGGGATATACAGCTGGAAAGTCAAGTATAAGTATTATCATGGTTGAAAACCAAGAAGCAAAAGTAAACCTGGACACAGGAGCATACTGCACATGTGTTGGGGAAAGGTACTTGAAAGAAATTATACCAGATTGGGAAGGAAATATTATACCAATACAAGGGGTTAAATTTAGTAGTTCAAGTGAAAGCATGAAAACCCTTGGAATAATTGACTTAACATTAATTTTTCCTCACCCTTCCCAATGTATAAGAGTGAAAATAGAGTTTTTAGTGATGGAAAACTGTACTAGTAACCACTTTATACTAGGAGATGATTACTTGTCAATTTATGGCATAGATATCTCTAACCATAAAGATAGATATTTTACCCTACCAGAAAATAAAAGAAAGAAATTTGGTTTTTTAAACAATAAGAAACAAATTATTGTAATAAATAATGAAGGGCCAAACCCACAAAAACACTCATTAATAAGTGAACAGCTCACAGAGGCAAAATTCAACCAATAATTATCAGCAAAAATGAAAGAAAGATTGATTGGCCTCTTATTTAAATACAAGAATGCCTTTGCTACTGATAAAGAACCAATAGGGGAAATCATTGGATATGAGGTGGTGATTATTCTTGGTGTGAAAAGTATTATCCAACTCTACTATGAAGACCAGCTTACCCAGCCAGACCAAGAGTTAGTGTGAGCCTTGAGGTATATTTTACATACCCAAATAGGCCACAATTATCTTAAAAATAAATTCTGAATAATGCATACCTCATAAGTCATGCATATATTCAAATTTCATTATTTTTGATTTCAGAAAAGTTGAATAACTTTTTATTGAGTAAGTAAATCCATGGATTTAAGGCCAGATTTGGATTCTACACAAAAATTCACCTAGGGTAGCTCCATAGAGTGAATAAGCTCAAATTAACCCTTTGAAGTGGTAAAATGGAAAATACTTCAACACCACATCATCAATACCACATAAAAGATCCATGAAAATTTTTGTTTTTCTTAATTTCACGCCAAAATAATGGGAATGTGAGGAATCCCATGTTACATATACACTAAGAATAGTGTTATGCATGTTTTGAGCACTTAATATTATGGTATTCTTACATGCACTTTTGGTACACCCAAAGTGGATATCTCACTTTAAGCTTAAATTTCTATTTTGACGTGAAAAATAGGCAAGGGGGACAAAAGACATCAAAGAGAGCCAGGGTACCCAACTTCTGAGGCCCCAGAGGCGTGGATAGCTCCAAAGCTTGGTTCCATGGCTCATCCTAGCCCAATTGGTAAACTAAACCTCTTTGGGAACTTGGTTACCAAGTTACATATACTGTAAATCATAAGAAAATTGCAAATAACCTGCTATTTTGACGTGCCAAGGAGGTAATGAGCTACTTACACTCCTGTAACCATGTCAATTACTAATGAATTTCCATGGATAAACCCCAAAAGAGTAATTAAAACCCTTTTGGGACCCATATTCATTGATTTACCTCATAGCAACCAGCAAAACACTGCTATTTGCAATTCTACGTAGAAATGAGGTAAACACTTCAAAAATTCATTAAAAATACAATTCTTAATGAATCTTTCTGAAACTTTCAGGACTAAAGGAGAACTGTATTATCTAAGATACAACTAAAAAGAATTACAGTTTTACTAGTAAAATTAAAAGTTTTACCTACAGTCTATTTTTGGTTATTCTACGTGAAACACTGAATCTTCAAAAATTCACAGTAATTACAACCTGTGATGAAATTGGCAATAACATTGATAACTTTGAGAAATCAATGATTATTTTAGAATAAAAGAAGATTTACAAATGTTACTCCTTTTATTCTTAACCATATTGGGGTTGGTAGTCACGTAAAAGCATCAAAATAAGTAATTATGATAATGTTACGTGACAAATAATGATGCAATCAATAAACCAAAAGGGTTTATTGTTTTCTCACTCACTGGTTTTTCAGTTTGCTCCATGGCACGCCTCTGTGAGCTGTCTTAGACTTAAAAGAGGCCTCCTCTTGCTGTTTTTTCCATATCATCATCTTATCAATTTATTAAATCATTATTACCAACAAGTAAGTATTAGTTACAGCTATTCTTAAGTGTTTTAAATCTTTCAGAATCAATCAGAAAGACGTGAAATCATAGAATCCAACTATATATTGTTGTAATACTGTTATAAATCCTTTTGATCCCTTGAATCCACAATTTTACGTCAAATTTCTCTACTCTTATGTATCAATAAGTTCTTTGGAGTATTAGTGAGTCATTTATATTTAATTATTAAAGTTTTTCTCTAAAATTAGTTTTCTTCAAGAATTATCTTTATAATTATTCTTGCAAAAGATAATTATATATTAAAATAATTTTATTATTTTAATAAAAGAAGTTTTTATTATTAAATTCTTCTTGTAATTGATTCTTGTAGACAATTACTGCTCACTGTTATAATCACTAGTAGTGTATAACAAGTGAAAGAAATAATTTTATAATTATTTAATTGTGGTTATAATAATTTTATTATTATATTTCATAAGAACAGACATAGTATTGTTGATTAATAGTAATATTATCATCAGTTTCATAGTCACATCTTACATTTGGGGGCCTGGCCGTGTTTTTTGAACCTTGTACCATTAATTAATATATTTTTAAGCTCTAAAATATATTAATTTAATTAATTTTTTTCTTTCAATTTGAAGTTAAAATATTTTCATTTTTGAAATTGTTTTAAAATCTTTTTCATTGTGGAATTTGGTTTAATTTTATATTGTTTTTACACGTGGCTTTTTCACATCCAAAAACTTATAAAATTATTCTTTGAGTTACTCTGAATTAATTTTCATTCAAAATCTTAAATTTTAATTTTTTTCTTTAAAAAGAATAATTTTTTAATATTAAAAAATATAAATCTTATAAAAAATCATTAAAAATATTTTAAAAAGTATAAAAAATAATTTTTTCTCTTTTATAATTTTTTAGTGTCTTTAATCAAATACTGTGCAGCTGGCAACAGACTCAGTAAGAGATATATCACTAGTCCAGAATCTTCAGAAGCAGAATCTGAAGACAGTATTGAGGTGCAAATTGCTAAAAGAGGCACCTTATTCAACTCAGAAAAAGCTAAATTACCACCAAAAGGTGTGTATTTTATCTTATATTTTCACCTTTTATCCTTAAATTGATGTGAAAATGGTGCATACCAGAAATGGAAGCAACTATTCAGTCCAACCAGATGGATGTGGACAAGGAAGAGGCAAGACCAAATCCAGAAGTGCCAAGTCTTCCACAAGAAAGACACATTTGGAGGATGCCAGAGTTGCCCCCCATTCCCCAAGGTCTGTACCAACAGATTTTGACATAAATTCTGAGCCTGAACTAATTTATGATAATATTTCCAGGGCTGAACCATTTTCAAGTGGCAGCAATAGAAATATATCAGAGCCAGTACAAAAATTGGTTCAGAGCAGCCAAAGAAGAGGAGTGGGAAATCTGCCCAAGCCTTTGGCAGGGGGCCATGAACTCCTACTTACACATCAAGAGCTTTCTGGGTCAGGAGAAGACCATAGAACTCTTAGGAGGATGGCACCCCCTGTCTTGCAAAGACAAGGTCAAAAAGATAAAGAATTGGTTGAAGAACCAAAGTCTTTTATCCATAGACCAGAAGAAAGAGTTGGAAAAGACTCCAACTTTGGAGATAGAGGCACCAGTGGCATCTACCAGCTCCAAACCAGCTCCAGAAGCATCCAAGGACAAGCCCAAAGGACCTCAAAAGAAACAGAGAGGTCCCAAGAACCATCAAGGCAAGGGCAAAGGCAAAGCCAATTGGCACAGACCTTACCCACAAGGGTACAGGATCCCCAAATTGGAGCCTTCAGCCATGGACAGTGTCTTCAATATGGCCAGAGCTCTTATGGAATTCACAGCCAAGGAGCAGGAAAGGATGAACAGGACTTTTCCACGCAAAAAACTGATGTACAAAGAAGTATTAATGTAGAAATTGGCAAACTTGAGTCAAAGTTAAAGCAAATTACATTAGACATCAATGATTTAAAGAAAAGTGACAAGAAACATTCTGAATGGCATCAATTGACAACTGTCCCCATTGAGTCAATTGATAATACTTGTAAAAGAATTGAGAACCAATGTCAAGCTCAGAATAATGACATGGAAGATCTTTCCATTTTTAAAAATGAATGATAGACTTAAAGCTCTTGAAGACAATGTCTTACAAATAGTTGAGAATACCAATCAATTTGCTATATATTTAGCAAAAAGTGACAGTGAAAGTCAGAAGCTGAAGAATGAAATAATTGCAAGTGTGGATCAAATTCATAAGAATCATGAACCACATATGCCAAGACATTCTACACCTTTGACTGAAGAAAAACTTTCTGTTAAAGAAAGTTTGACCCCATTCTTAGGAGAAAATGTTATTTCTGCAAAGGATATTCCCAAATTAGAAGAATGGCCAACATTCTCTGGTGAAGGAGAATACAACCATATTGAATTCATCAGGACTATTGATATGTTGCAAGAAGACTTTAATATACCTGATGAAATCATAGTGGGTAAATTACATTGTTTGTTTACCAAGACTGCAAAGAAATGGTATTACAAGATGAGAATAGATCATGGAAGACATGACTGGTCTTGGTGGAAATCTGAAGTGATTACCAAATGGGCCAATAATTCTTGGAGGTTTAAAATGGAAAATGCTTTTGAAAGTGCCATTTTTAACTCAGAAAAACATAAACCACTTACTTGGTTCTTCAAACAAAAATACAGATTATCTGCTTTACATCCAGATATGTCTGACACTATGATTAATATGAAAATATTAAGGAAGTGTGGAGGAGAACTAGAACATGCTATCAAAAGCAGATGTGTGGAACCCTGTTCAACAGAGGACTATATTAATGCTATGGAAGATATCATTACCAGAACAAGAATTGGTAAGACTTGGATTAAAAACCCAATAGAGTCAAGAATGGTCTCAAAGAGTCCTAGAGAGGACAAAAGACCAGAAAGACCTGTCTTGAAGTGTCATAAATGTGGAAGTACTTCACATTTAGCCAACACTTGCCCTAAGAAAATCAATGAAGTCCAAGTCATTGAAGAAATTCAGTGTACTGAAGAGAAAGAAGAATCTGATCAAGATTCTGCAATCTCTGAGGATACACCAGTGGAGGACTATCCCATTGAACACATCACAGCTTTCTTTGAAGTCACAGAAGTCCATACCCACTTGCCACAATATAGTGAAGACTGCTGTAACCTGATCAATATACAGGATGCCATAATGTGTAAGACAAAACCTGCTAAAGGCAAAGGCTACACTGCTCGAGCCTCCTGTATCACATCAATTTTGATGAATGATATTGAAGCCAAAGTAAATTTGGATACAGGGGCATTCTGCACTTGTGTAGGCAAAGTTTATATCCAAATTATACTTCCAGAATGGAAAAACCATCTATTACCAATAGAAGGTGTACAATTTAGTAGTGCTAGTAACAATATGTACCCGTTAGGCATATTGGACACTAATATTGTGTTCCCACATCCTGCAGGAAGTGTAAGGATGAAAACTGAGATTGTGGTAATGGATAATTGCACATCTCAGCACATCATTCTTGGAAATGATTACTTGAATATTTATGGTATTGATATCAACAACCATAAGGACAGATATTTCACAATTGGGGATAACAAAAGACAAAAATTTGCTTTTTCCAATATGCCAAAACAAATATCTGTAGTATCTTCTGTAAAAGATACTTATAAAGATAAATTTGTGTCTAATCAACTTGTTGAAACACAAATTAATCCATCATTGTCACAAAAAATGAAGAATGAACTTATCGATGTGTTATATACATACAATAATGCATTTGCCTCTGATAATGAACCATTAGGTGCTATCAAAGGACATGAAATTGATATTAGTCTTAATATTGATAGACCATATCCTCCAGTACTTAGAAGACCAGCTTATCCAGCCAGTCCCAGAGCTAGAGAGGCCTTGGAAAAACATATCCAAGAGTTAATCCAACTTGGTGTACTAAGGAAAGTAGGCCATAATGAGGAAGTTGAAGTGACAACACCTGTTATTATTGCTTGGCATAATGATAAGTCAAGAATGGTTGGAGATTTCAGAGCATTGAATACCTACACAGTTCCAGATAGGTATCCAATTCCAAGAATTCAAGAAACCCTGACTCAATTGTCTAAAGCCAAGTATATAACATCAATGGATGCATTGAAAGGCTTCCATCAAAATGTTTTGACACCTAAAGCTAAGAAATTACTTAGAATTATCACTCACTGTGGTATTTTTGAGTATCTTAGAATGCCATTTGGCATTAAAAATGCTCCATCTCATTATCAAAGAATGATGAATACCATCTTCCCCACAGAATTGTCTGAAGGATGGCTTATCATTTATATTGATGATATTATCATATGTTCTGATGGTCTTTGCACCTTGAAAGACTTGCAAGAGTACTTCACAAAGTTGCAGAAGTGAATATAAAAATTTCACTTAAGAAATGCAATTTTGGATTTGAAGAACTCAAAGCATTAGGACATGTTGTTTCTGGTTTAAGCCTGGGAATTGACAAAAATAAAGTGGCAGCAGTGTTACTTAAGCCAATACCCCAGAATAAAAAAGAAATGATGTCTTTTCTTGGATTTGCTAGTTACTACAGGCAACACCTGAAGGACTTTGCAATTCTAGCCAAATCACTTTATAGAATCTGTGATCAACAGACTGTATTTGAGATGACACAAGAGAGGATCAAAGCTTATGAGAAGATAAAGAAAGCTCTTACAGAAGCACCTTTACTCCTCATGCCTGACTGGAATATTCCTTTTAAACTGTACATTGATGCATGTGGAGATGGATTAGGGGCAAACCTACATCAAGTCCAAATTATTGATGACAAACCTACAGAAGGACCAGTTTGTTTTATCTCAAGGCAAATCAAACCAACAGAAGCCAGATATGGTGCAAGCCAAATGGAGTGCTTATGTTTGGTATGGGCACTTGAGAAACTGCACTATTATCTTGATGGCAGTGTTTTTGAGGTGATAACTGACTTTAATGCCATGAAATCACTTCTTAACATGAAAACTCCCAACAGACATATGTTGAGATGGCAAATAGCCATTCAAGAGTATAGAGGAAACATGACTATAGTTCATAAAGCAGGAAACATTCACAAGAATGCTGATGGACTTAGTAGATGGGCACTAGCCAACACTCCTGATAACCCAGCTTATGTACCTTTGGAAGCAGAACCACAGATTCCAATTGAAGGCATTAACATAACTGATATTGGGACTGAATTCTTTGAGGAAGTCAGAGAATCTTATAAGCAAGACAAGAATTGCCATATCTTTACTTCTTTATTGGATAAAGACTGCAAAGACACATCTTTGGTTAATGCATTAGATGAAGTTTGGAAAAATTCCTGTTCTGAAGGAAGATTTCACTTGTTTGATGGGATTATTTACCATAGAACAAAACATTCTTGTGTGATGACACTGTGTAGTAGATTGCTTATCAATACCATTCTTCATGAATGCCATGATAGCATTTACTCTGGACACCTGTAAGAAGACAGAACACTTGAAAAAGTGAAGAACTGTGCATGGTGGCCATCTTGGAGAAAAGAAACCATTGAGTATTGCCATACCTGTGATATATGCCAGAAAGCAAACAGGAGTACAGGCAAGAAATTTGGACTTATGATCCATATTCAAGAACCAAAATCCCCTTGGGAAGTTGTTCACATGGATTGGGTCACAGCACTTCCTCCAAGTGGTGACAAAAGTTATAATGCTTGTTTAGTCATTGTAGACAGATATAGCAAAACTCCCATATTCCTACCATGTCATAAAGATGACACAGCTATGGATACAGCTCTTCTTTTATGGAATAGAGTTATTTCCCATACAGGATTATTTAAGAATATCATAAGTGACAGAGATCCCAAGTTCACATCTGCACTTTGGACCAATCTTCACAGATTGTTTGGGACCAAGTTATCATTCTCTACAGCATATCACCCTCAAACAGATGGGCTAGCAGAGAGGATGATTCAAACTTTAGAAGACATGATCAGGAGATTTTGTGCTTATGGGTTAGAATTCAAAGACTCAGATGGCTTTACTCATGACTGGTGCACTCTGATACCTGCACTAGAATTGGCATATAAGACATCAGTCCTTTCTTCCACAGGACAAACTCCTGCTATGTTAGAAAAAGGATGGAATCCAAGACTCCCAGCAGACACACTGAGGAAAGACTTGATTGACATCCATCCTACAGCTTCCAGCTTCAAATTGATGCTTGATAAAGTAAAACATCATGCAAAACAAAGTATGGATGATGCTTTTGATTATGCCAAACAGAAGTGGGACAAGAGTCATAAAGTACCAGACTTCAAAGTAGGGGACTTAGTTTTAGTTTCAACCTTGAATTTTAACAATATCAAAGGCCCAAAGAAACTTAAAGATTCTCATGTAGGACCTTTTGTTATTATTTCCTTACATGGAACCAATGCAGTTCAAGTGGAATTGAGTGGTGAATTGGAAAATAAACACCCCACTTTTCCAGTCAGCTTGATAAAAACTTATCAACCAGCTGATAAAGAACTGTTTCCTTTAAGGAACCCAACTCCTTTAACTGTACCTCCAGTGGAACAGAATGAAGATAAAAATATTAAGAAAGTTATCAAAGAAAGGAGACTCAGGGGTAAAAATCAAAGAGAATATCTTGTCAGATATAGAAATCCAGTACATGAAGATGAATGGCTGGCAGAATCAGATATACCTGACTCAGATAAGCTTTTGAGAAGATTTAGACATGAAAGAAGGCCACAAGCCTGAATATGTCTATAAATGTGCTTTAATTACTTGATCTGAGTAATGTGAAGAGGTTGGACAGTGGACATTAACCCCCTTTGGGACCTTATTCTTTTATCACTAATAAAATTGTAGTACAATTTTATTTTTTGGTGGGAGGGAATGTGAGCCTTGAGGTATATTTTACATACCCAAATAGGCCACAATTATCTTAAAAATAAATTCTGAATAATGCATACCTCATAAGTCATGCATATATTCAAATTTCATTATTTTTGATTTCAGAAAAGTTGAATAAATTTTTATTGAGTAAGTAAATCCATGGATTTAAGGCCAGATTTGGATTCTACACAAAAATTCACCTAGGGTAGCTCCATAGAGTGAATAAGCTCAAATTAACCCTTTGAAGTGGTAAAATGGAAAATACTTCAACACCACATCATCAATACCACATAAAAGATCCATGAAAATTTTTGTTTTTCTTAATTTCACGCCAAAATAATGGGAATGTGAGGAATCCCATGTTACATATACACTAAGAATAGTGTTATGCATGTTTTGAGCACTTAATATTATGGTATTCTTACATGCACTTTTGGTACACCCAAAGTGGATATCTCACTTTAAGCTTAAATTTCTATTTTGACGTGAAAAATAGGCAAGGGGGACAAAAGACATCAAAGAGAGCCAGGGTACCCAACTTCTGAGGCCCCAGAGGCGTGGATAGCTCCAAAGCTTGGTTCCATGGCTCATCCTAGCCCAATTGGTAAACTAAACCTCTTTGGGAACTTGGTTACCAAGTTACATATACTGTAAATCATAAGAAAATTGCAAATAACCTGCTATTTTGACGTGCCAAGGAGGTAATGAGCTACTTACACTCCTGTAACCATGTCAATTACTAATGACTTTCCATGGATGAACCCCAAAAGAGTAATTAAAACCCTTTTGGGACCCATATTCATTGATTTACCTCATAGCAACCAGCAAAACACTGCTATTTGCAATTCTACGTAGAAATGAGGTAAACACTTCAAAAATTCATTAAAAATACAATTCTTAATGAATCTTTCTGAAACTTTCAGGACTAAAGGAGAACTGTATTATCTATGATAAAACCAAAAAGAATTACAGTTTTACTTACAGTCCATTTTTGGTTATTCTACGTGAAACACTGAATCTTCAAAAATTCACAGTAATTACAACCTGTGATAAAATTGGCAATAAAATTGATAACTTTGAGAAATAAATGATTATTTTAGAATAAAAGAAGATTTACAAATTTTACTCCTTTTATTCTTAACCATATTGGGGTTGGTAGTCACGTAAAAGCATCAAAATAAGTAATTATGATAATGTTACGTGACAAATAATGATGCAATCAATAAACCAAAAGGGTTGATTGTTTTCTCACTCACTGGTTTTTCAGTTTGCTCCATGGCACGCCTCTGTGAGCTGTCTTAGACTTAAAAGAGGCCTCCTCTTGCTGTTTTTTCCATATCATCATCTTATCAATTTATTGAATCATTATTACCAACAAGTAAGTATTAGTTACAGCTATTCTTAAGTGTTTTAAATCTTTCAGAATCAATCAGAGAGACGTGAAATCATAGAATCCAACTATATATTGTTGTAATACTGTTATAAATCCTTTTCATCCCTTAAATCCACAATTTTACGTCAAATTTCTCTACTCTTATGTATCAATAAGTTCTTTGGAGTATTAGTGAGTCATTTATATTTAATTCTTAAATTTTTTCTCTAAAATTAGTTTTCTTCAAGAATTATCTTTATAATTATTCTTGCAAAAGATAATTATATATTAAAATAATTTTATTATTTTAATAAAAGAAGTTTTTATTATTAAATTCTTCTTGTAATTGATTATTGTAGACAATTACTGCTCACTGTTATAATCACTAGTAGTGTATAACAAGTGAAAGAAATAATTTTATAATTATTTAATTGTGGTTATAATAATTTTATTATTATATTTCATAAGAGCAGACATAGTACTGTTGGTTAATAGTAATATTATCATCAGTTTCATAGTCACATCTTACAGTTACAGAATCCTTGGAGGTACACATTTAAGAACTAATGGACCTTGAGGTGTTGCGAAATGTAGGACATAATGAGCAGGTAGAAGTCACTAAACCTGTAATTATAGCTTGGAACAATGGAAGAATCAAGGATTTTAAGGGACATTAGAGCTTTAAATACCTATACTATCCCTGAAGGATATCTAATACCCAGAATCCATGAGAAATTAGCACAATTGTTACAGGCTAAGTTCATTACAGCCATGGATGCTCTAAAGGGTTTTCACCAGGATTTCTTAACAGAAAAAGCCAAGAAACTACTGAATATAATGGTCCACTGTGGAATATATGAATATTTAAGGATTCCATTTGGTATTAGGAACTCACCTTCCCATTATCAAAGAATGATGAAGACCATATTTCCTGAAAAATTATCAGAAGGATGGTTAATCTTCTATATTGATGATATCTAGTTTTCTCAGGGACTTGGGAATAGAATTCCAAAATACTGGAAAGATTCTTGCAAAAGATAGCTCAAGTAAATATGCAAATTTCGTTGAAAAAAAGTCACTTTGCATATAATGAGCTCAAAGAAGTGGGACATGCTGTATCTGGATTAAGCTCGGGAATAGACAAAAAAAAGTAGCAGCGGTACTACTAAAGCCAATGCCCCAAACAAAGAAAGAAATGAAATCATTTCTAGGACTTTCTGGATATTACAGGCAGCATATAAAGGATTTTTCAGGATTTTTCAAATCCCTATATAAGCTCTGTGACCAAAATAAAGTCTTTTAAATTACTGAAGAAAGAGTGAAAGCATATGAGTAATTGAAAAATGCCCTCACAAATTCCCCACTTCTTTTAATTCCATATTTGAAACTACCTTTCAAACTGTATATTGAGGCTTGTGTAGAAGTACTAGGTTCTTTCACTACACCAGACACAAATCATTAATGACAAACATATTGAAGGGCCAATTTGCTTTATTTCAAGACAAATTAAATCCACAGAGGAAAGATATGGAGCAAGACAGATGGAATTTTTTTTCTTGGTGTGGGCTTTAGAAAAATTA
This sequence comes from Austropuccinia psidii, assembly GCA_023105745.1. Classification (NCBI taxonomy): domain Eukaryota; kingdom Fungi; phylum Basidiomycota; class Pucciniomycetes; order Pucciniales; family Sphaerophragmiaceae; genus Austropuccinia; species Austropuccinia psidii. The sequence goes on along the minus strand of JALGQZ010000006.1, from coordinate 9,544,889 downwards.
CATTATTACTTGGATGGAACAGTATTTGATGTGATTACAGACTGCAATGCTTTAAAATCTCTATCAAATAGGAAAACTTCAAATAGACATATGCTGAGATGGCAAATTGCCATCCAGGAATATAGAGGAAATCTAATAATAGTTGACAAATGTGGAAATATTCATAAAAATGCAGATGGCTTTAGCAAACACACCTGAAAGGCCAGCATGGGTACCACAGGAATAACATCATATAGAAGGCATATATGTTAAAGATATTGGCACAGAACTCTTTAATCAAGTAAAAGAAAGCTACAATATGGAAACAAATTGTCATATCTTATACCAACTCCTAATCAAATAATTTAAAGACCCATCACTTTCATCCAAACTATATGAAGTAGGGAAAAAGCATATAATGAAGGAAGATTGTGAACCTTTGAGATATGACCACATACCCAAAATACATTAAAAATAATTACCTTCAAGCTACAAAAATAACATAAATTGGCATAAAACTTGGTTTAACTTAAAAACCAATGGATCAACATGTGAAATAAATTATACCATTGGATCCCCCATGGTAAAATACACATATACCATTTTTATGGCATATATGTAAAGTCAATATTTAATGAAGTATAAGGAATAATAGCTTAAAAAAACCTTAAATCCTTATTTATTTCAAAGGCCAATGAAAAAACATGTGAAATAAATGGTACCATTGGATTCTCCATACAAATCCACATATAAAACAAATAGGAAGCTAAGCTCCAAAGTCAATACTTAAGGAATTAAGCTGAATATATGCACTTTTTTGGTCAATGCATATATTCAAGGAATTTAGCTAGTATCTTTTGAAATATGCATGATAGAGTGATGAAACAAAAATACAGTCATCACGTAATTAATGTAGGAATACAGAAATGAAGTTTATTTCACAAGTTAGAAACAAGGTTAAAACCTGTAAGAGATTCTTGATGAAAATCAACAGAGCTGTTGACCACTTTGTTGTGAAAGTGGTCCAAACTCAAAAATAAGTAGACAGTTGGATTCTACTAGTTTATTCGTGAAAAATTATGTATTTTTCATTATAATATTTAAGGTATATCCCCTTGAAATCATGGTTTGAAGTTTAAAATATTAAATTTCAACAGAAAAGATGAGTTACAAGAAAAATCATCAAAAATAGAGTTTTGATGATGTGATGAAATGCTCTTAGAATTCACTCTCTGAATTGCTGTAGCGTGCAAAACTTAAAGGTTTATAAGGATCAAAGTTTGAGCTTAATTTGATCATTTATGATCACTCACTGTAACCTTAAATTAGGTTTAACAATCATATGAGTGATACAATTGGTGAATACTGTTAGTTTATGATCAAAACTAATAAAATCCATGAATTTTGGGGTTTTTCCAAGCCTTTGACGTCATTAAACGTAGAGTTATAGTGATCACTCTAAATAATGGTGTAATAATGATGTAATATGGTTTGATCATGAAGTAATCATCTCCAAACCTTAAACTATTGATCAATTCCAGTTGACATGATCAGTACACATCTACTCGAAGCCTGTTGGACTCTAGGAGGGAGGTATTTACTATAAATAGTGCTCTTTTTACTCTGTTTTCCCCTCAGAGGCTTACAAAACATTAAATCATTAAATAAAAAGGTAATTTCTTTATTCTTTATATATAAAACTCTTATATGATTAAAGACCAAAGATCATCCTATAGTAATCTTAATCTTTGACGTGATTATTACAATTATTTAATTGTTTTGTTTAAAATTCTCTTAAAAACCACAATTCCACATAAAATCAAGAAAATTTGTAATTTCTCTTAAATTTTATTGTAACTACAATTTGAATAAGTTGTATTTACATTTCTAGGCGTAAATGTATTCAAAAGTATTATACTAAGCATTAAAAGTAGGTTATTTCTCTTATTATAATAACTTTCTCTCTATTTTGCTCTTAATAATCCTATAATTAATATAACTTGTATTTATATTAATTTTTAACTTTAATATTGGTAATATTATTGTTATTAATTGTTTTTTATTAATAAAACACAATTCTTTACACCTTTATTATTTGTTGGTAACAATAATAAAGTGCTTTTAAATATATTAATTATCCTATATTAATATATTTATTTTTTGATATTATTTTTTTGTAATATAAATTATATTATTATATTTATTTAATAATAGAAGTATTTTACGCCATAAATATAATAATAATTTTTTATTATTACAATTATTTTTATCTTATTTATTTCATTTATAAGGACATTCATAGTACAATAAGTAAAATATTTGTAATTTTTACTTATTGTTTCATAGTCAAACCTTACATTTGGGGGCCTGGACGTGATATTTACTCTAAAAGACCTTTAAAAAGATTCTAATTGGGCTTATCCAATAATCAATTATAATTATAATCATAAAATTATATAATAACTTTATATTTATTGATTTTTGAAAGCTATTGAGGCATTGGGAAAGCAATTGTACTGTCTTACAATTGGTTTTTCACATCCTTAGACTTGCAAAAACTTTCTTTGAGTGACTTGAGTGATTAAAAAAGATATTTTATAAATTAAAAATAATTTTATATTATAAATTATATTTACAAAAGAATCATATTCATTTTTATTTTATTCTTTAAAAATAAAAACTTAAAAAATATTAAAAAATATTAAAAAACCAATGAAAAAGTTATTTTATTCATTTTGATTTCATTTCTTTAAATATTTTCCCTTTTTAAAAGATCTAAAAGCAATTTTTACATGGATAATTGCCATATCTTACCAAAAATAACACTTTTATATAAAAGACTAATATTTATTTGTCTTTTTTAGTGTTTGAAGACAAACCACTGTTGACAAATTGGTGGAAGAAACTTGTCAAAGTTCTCCAACACCAATAATCACTAAGAAAAAGAAAGCCAAGAAATTGGACTTTCCAGGACCCACTATTCAGGCCTCTGAAGGTGAGTACCTCATTTATAAATTGCCATAAGAAGAATTCCTGTTCTGAAATATTCTTAATTCTTCTTTTTCTTAAAATATGACTACCAGAAGAGGCTCGCAATACTCCATCCAATCAGATTGAGCTGGACTCAGAGGTAGAATTGATTCCTCAAAAGGGAAAAGGAAGGGCAATATCACCAGTGGAACAGAATCCACACAAGGAAGTGCCTTATCCCAAAGGCAAGTCCCAGAAATACCCATAATATCTGACCCAGAATTGGAACTAAGTATGAGTAACTCAAACAGGTACAAATCACATTCAGAGGGCTCAAATAGACATTTACATGAGCCAGTACAAACAGTACTACACAGTGTACAAGGACAAAGATTGGCAAATGTTGCCCCAAATACACCAAGGAGTGATGAACTCCTGGCACATCCTGAAAAAGTTCCTCAAAGAGGAGGAAATAGTGAGATACTCCAATGGATGAAATCCACTATCATCCAAGCCTCAAATCAAAAAGATCAAGGAGTACCATGCCAAAAAAAAGGAGGCAACCAAGGAAGAAGCCCCAGTAGCTTCTACCAGCAAGGCCCAAGCCAACCCACTTCCCCAAGAAGGGAAGAAGAACAAGAAAAAGAATTGGAGAAAACCATATTCCCCAAGCTACAGGATCCCCAAGATCCAAAAAGATGCCATGGACAATGTCTTCAACATGGCCAGAACTTTGATGGAATTCAAAGACAAAGAGGAGGAAAGAATGAGACAACCCCATTTCTCAAAGAAATAACCTTGTCTCCTGATGATTTACATACTCTAAAAGAGCTTAGAAATAGTATTTTACCTCTTAAAGACATTAAAAATAGTTTATTATATTTTCAAGAAATAAATAATAGCTTATCATCTTTAACAAAACTTGTTGTACAAAATAAGAAAGAAATTGATAACATAAAATTTCTGATTCAAAATAATAAACCAAAAGTCTTAATTGATAATACTCAGAAATTGATACAAGGACAACAAGAGTTGTACAAATACATAAGTGATATCAAAGAAACACTTTGACAATCAATTATGACGTGAGCATTGATAATCTTACAGAAAAATTAAACAAATTGAGCATTTCTGTAGAAAAATTTGAAGAAAGGACTTCATCACACCAAAAATTACTTTTGGACCATGTGGCAAAAAGTGATGAAGCAAGGATGAATCTTAAAGATGACATTCAAAGTGAAATAAGGCTTATTACTGAAAAAATGGATAACATTAATGAGGCTAACTCAAACATTCCAAATTATCAACACCATTTTCTCACATAAGAAGCCCTGTTAAGCCAAAAGAGGAATTAAAAAATCCATTCATAACAGATCTGAGTCACCAAGACAATAACCAAGTCTTAATGAAGGAAGCACCTCAATTAAAAGAATGGCCAACATTCACAGGAGAAGGTGAATATGACCATATTTCATTTATGAAAACAATTGGGATTTTACAAGAAGATTATGCCATACCAGATGAATTGATCACTGCAAGATTAAACTCACTGTTTGAGAAATCTGCAAAAAGGTGGTATTATGGCATAAGAAAAACAAATTTCAAAAATACCTGGTATTGGTGGAAACAAGAAATAATCACCAAGTGGGCTAATGATTCCTGGAGGTACAAAATAGAAAATGCATTTGAAAACTCCTTCTTTGACCCAGACAAAAATAAACCTTTGACTTGGTTCTTAAAACAAGTTGAAAGATTAAATTCACTGTACCCAGAAATGTCACAAAAAATGGTACACATGCAAATACTTAAGAAGTGTGGAGGTGAATTGGAACATGCCCTGAGAAGCAGGTGTATAGAGCCATGCTCCACAGAAGAGTATATCAATGCACTAGAAGACAGAGTGACAAGGACAAAAATTGGCAGAATGTGGAAAAAAATTGGACATCAAAAGTCCAAATAAGCCATTTATCAAAAATGATAAATCAAAAGAAGCTTTCAAGCCCAATACATCCAACAATAATGAACAAAGAAAATTCCATAAATGTGGAGGTATTGGACACTTACCCAATAACTGCCTTTAGAAGGCAAAAAACAAATGAAATTGTGGAAACAGAAAACCACAATGAGAAAGAAGAACTTGTTTTAAGAACCAAGTCAAAGGTTTATCTTTGTCTGGGTCAAAGAAGGAGTTTTCAAATGCATTTTCTATTTTGTACCTCCAGGCATCATTAGCCCACTTGGTGATTATTTCTTGTTTCCACCACTACCAGGTATTTTTGAAATTTGTTTTTCTTATGCCATAATACCACCTTTTTGCAGATTTCTCAAACAGTGAGTTTAATCTTGCAGTGATCAATTCATCTGGTATGGCATAATCTTCTTGTAACATCCCAATTGTTTTCATAAATGAAATATGGTCATATTCACCTTCTCCTGTGAATGTTGGCCATTCTTTTAATTGAGGTGCTTCCTTCATTAAGACTTGGTTATTGTCTTGGTGACTCAGGTCTGTTATGAATGTATTTGTTAATTGTCCATTACTACAAACTCTACTTTAATTATGACACATTGTGATGGGTGAGGAAAAATTAGTGTTAAATCAATTATTCCAAGGGGCTTCATGCTCTCACTTGCACTAATAAATTTGACACCTTGTATTTGTATAAGTTTTTCTTGCCAGTCTGGGACAATCGTTTTTAAATAACTTTTCCCAACACAGGTGCAATATGCTCTTGTATCCAAGTTCACTTTTCCCTCTTTGTTATCAACCATAACAATACTTATACTTGGTTTTCCAGCTGTATATCCCATTCCTCTTGCAGGTTTGGCTCTATAAATTTTGGCATCTTGTATATTTTTCAGGTTTGTGTCAGATTTTCCCACTTGTGGTAAGTTTGAGTTAACATCTAGTACTTCATAAATTATATCAATATTATTAATTTGTGCATTAATTATATTAATTTCTTCACTTTCAGAAATTTCTGACTCTTTTGTTTCTTTTTCAGAGTCAGATTCCTCTTAAATGAAGGAAGCACCTCAATTGAAAGAATGGCCAACATTCACAGGAGAAGGTGAATATGACCACATGTAATTTACAAAAACAATTGAAATGCGACAAGAAGATTATGCCATACCAGATGAATTAATCACTGAAAGATTACATTCATTATTTGAAAAATCTGCAAAAAGATGGTATTATTGCATAAGACAAACAAATGGCAAAAATACCTGGTCTTGGTGGAAACAAGAAATAATCACCAAGTGGGCTAATGCTGCCTGGAGGTAAAAGATATAAAATGCATTTGGAAATTCTTTCTTTGACCCAGACAAAGACAAACCTTTAACTTGGTTCTTAAAACAAGTTGAAAGACTTAATGCACTGTACCCAGAAATGTCACAAAAGATGGTGCACATGAAAATACTTAAAAAATGTGGAGGCAAGCTAGAACATGCCCTAAGAAGCAGGTGTCTAGAACCATGCTCCACAGAAGAGTATATCAATGCACTAGAAGACATAGTAACAAGAACAAAAATTGGCAGAACTTGGAATAAGTTGGACATTAAAAGTCCAAATAAACCATTTCTCAAAAAGGATAAATCAAAAGAAACTTTCAAGCCCAATACATCCAACAACAATGAGCAAAGAAAATGCCATAAATGTGGAGGTATTTGACATTTAGCCAATAATTGCCTCAGAAAGGCAAAGATTGATGAAATTGTGGAAACAGAAAACCACAATGACAAAGAAGAGGAATCTGACTCTGATAAAGAGACAGAAGAGTCAGAAATCTCTGAAAGTGATGAAATTAATATAATTAATGCACAAATTGATAATATTGATATAATTTATGAAATACTAGATGTTAACTCAAACTTACCACAAGTGGGAACATCTGACACAAACCTGACAAATATACAAGAGGCCAAAATGTATAGAACCAAACCTGCAAGAGGAATGGGATATACAGCTGGAAAATCAAGTATAAGTATTGTTATGGTTGATAACCAAGAAGGAAAAGTGAACTTGGATACAGGAGCATATTGCACCTGTGTTGGTAAAAGTTATTTAAAAACCATTGTCCCAGACTGGCAAGAAAAACCTATACCAATACAAAGTGTCAAATTTAGTAGTGCAAGTGAGAGCATGATGCCCCTTGGAATAATTTATTTGACACTAAGCTTTCCTCACCCATCAGAATGTGTCAGAATCAAAGTAGAGTTTGTAGTAATGGACAACTGTACTAGTAATCACTTCATACTTGGAAATGACTACTTATCAATTTATGGTATAGATATCTCTAACCAAAAAGATAGATGTTTTACCATAGGAGACAACAAAAGACAAAAGTTTGGCTTCTTAAATAACAAAAAACAAATCACAGCTATTAAGAATGAAGAGAAAATTCCAGAAAAGGAACTTTTTATATCTGAACAACTCAAAGAGGCAGAATCCAATCAAGAATTAACAGAAAAAATGAAAGAAAAATTGATTGACCTCTTATTTAAGTACAAAAAATACCTTTGCAACTGACAAGGAGCCACTAGATGCCATAATTGGGCATGAAGTGGACATAATTCTTAATGTAGAAAAGCCTTACCCACCTTTACTAAGGAGACCTGCTTACCCAGCTAGTCCAAGGGCAAGAGAAGCCTTGGAGGTACACATTAAATAATTAATGGACCTTGGAGTATTAAGGAAAGTAGGACATAATGAACAGGTAGAGGTCACTACACCTGTCATTATAGCTTGGCATAATGGAAAATCAAGGATGGTAGGAGACTTCAGAGACTTAAAAACCTATACCATTCCAGACAGATATCCAATACCCAGAATCCATGAGACATTGACACAATTGTCACAAGCTAGGTTCATTACAGCCATGGATGCCCTAAAGGGTTTTCATCAAAATTTCTTAACAGACAATTCCAAGAAGCTACTGAGGATAATAGTCCACTGTGGGTTTTTTCAATACTTAAGAATGCCATTTGGCATAAAAAATGCACCTTCCCATTATCAAAGATGATGAACACCATATTTCCTGAAGAATTATCAGAAGGATGGCTAATTATCTATATTGATGATATCATAGTTTGCTCAAAAACTTGGCAAAATCACCTTACAAGACTAGAAAGGGTACTACAAAAAATAGTGCAAGTGAATATGAAAATTTCCTTGAGAAAGTGTCATTTTGCGTATAGTGAACTAAAGGCTCTAGGACATGTTGTATCTGGACTTAATCTAGGCATAGACAATAATAAAGTAGCAGCAGTACTACTTAAACCAATGCCCCAAACCAAAAAAGAAATGCAATCATTTCTAGGATTTGCTGGTTACTATAGACAGCATATAAAGGACTTTGCAAAAATTGCTAAATCCTTGTATAAGCTATGTGACCAACAAACAGTCTATGAAATGACAGAAGAAAGAGTCAAGGCATATGAAGAATTGAAAAATTCCTTAACAAATGCCCCATTTCTTCTAATGCCAGATTGGAAACTACCCTTCAAACTTTACATTGATGCTTGTGGAGAAGGACTAGGTGCTGCACTACACCAGACACAAATTATCAATGATAAACCAGTAGAAGGACCAATTTGTTTTATTTCAAGGCAGATAAAGCCAACAGAAGAAAGATATGGAGCAAGCCAAATGGAATTCCTGTGCTTAGTGTGGGCTTTAGAAAAATTACATTATTACTTGGATGGAACAGTATTTGATGTGATTACAGACTGTAATGCTGTAAAATCTCTATTAAATATGAAAACTCCAAATAGAAATATGCTGAGATGGCAAATTTCTATCCAAGAATACAGATGAAATATGACTATTGTTCATAAATCTGGCAATATTCATAAAAATGCAGATGGTCTTAGCAGATGGGCTCTAGCAAATACCCCTGACAATCCAGCATGGGTACCACAGGAAGAGCACCATATAGAAGGAATATGTGTTACAGACATTGGCACAGAATTCTTTAACCAAGTTAAAGAAAGCTATAAGAAAGACAAGAATTTCCATATCTTACGTCAACTCGTAATGAAATACTGCAAAGATCCATCACTTTCATCAAAATTAGATGAAACATGGAAAAGGCATATGATGAAGGAAGATTCCACCTCCTTGATGGAATCCTTTACCATAGAACAAAACACACTTTTTTTATGGCCTTAACAGATAGAACCCTGATAAAAACTATTTTACAGGAGTTTCATGATAGTGTTGCAGCTGGACACCTTTTAGAAGACAGAACACTAGAGAGGGTGAAAACCTGCTCTTGGTGGCCAAATTGGAAGACTGATGTAGCAGAATACTGCCAAACCTGTGACAGATGTCAAAAATCCAACAGAGCCACAGGAAAGGAATTTGGAATGATGATGAAAATCCAAGAACCAAAATCCCCTTGGGAAATAGTTCACATGGATTGGGTAACAGCATTACCTCCAGGAGGAGACAGAAGCTATAATGCATGCCTAGTATTAGTTGACAGATATAGCAAACCTCCCATGTTCCTGCCATGTCACAAAGATGACAAAGCCATGGACACAGCCATAATGATATGGAATAAAGTTATTAGCCATACAGGCTTAATCCAGAATATTATAAGTGACAGAGACCCAAAGTTCACTTCAGCATTATGGACAAATCTCCATAACTTGTTTGGAACAAAACTATCATTCTCAACAGCTTACCATCCTCAAGCTGATGGCTTAGCAGAAAGAATGATACAGACCTTGGAGGATATGATCAGAAGATTCTGTGCCTATGGACTAGAATTCAAAGATTCTGATGGTTTTACCCATGATTGGTGTACACTAATACCAGCTCTTGAACTGGCATACAAAACATCAATCCATTCTTCTACTGGCAAAACACCAGCAAGATAGAAAAAGGTTGGAATCCAAGACTTCCTTATGAAACCCTGAAAAAGGACTTAGTGTATATACATCCAACAGCAAGCAGTTTTAAAATAATGCTTGACAAGGCAAGACACCATGCAAACAGATGTATGCAAGATTCTTTCAAATATTCAAAAGAAAGATGGGATAAAAGTCATAAACCACCTTACTTCAAAATAGGAGACTTGGTACTAGTATCAACCCTTAATTTAAATAACCTAAAAGGTCCAAATAAATTGAAAGATTCCTCTGCAGGACCATTTATGATAAAAGCACTTCATGGACCCAATGCTGTGCAATTGGAACTAACAGGTGATCTAATGAACAAACACCCAACTTTCCCTGTAAGTATGATAAAACCTTACAGCTCAAGTGACAAGGAGCTATTTCCACTAAGAAATAAACCCCCACTTGAAATTCCTCCCTTGGAAGAAGGAGAAGTAAAGAAAATTGTAAAAGTCCTTACAGAAAGAAGGACAAGAAACAAAAAAGAAAGGGAATACCTGGTAAGGTATAGAAATCCAACTCAAGAAGAAGAATGGCTACTTGAGAAAGATATAACAAATGCTGAAAAACTCCTAAGAAGGTTCAGACATGAAAGAAAACCTGAAAAATAGGAAAGTTAGGCATTGTTGAGCGTCAAGACTAACAAAGTCTATTGAAGAGGTAGGACAGTGGATGATACCCTCATTAAACATATCAGATTGTGGTACAATCTTTTTTGGTGGTAGGTAATTTGAACCTTTGAGATATGACCACATACTCAAAAAGGTGACAAGAAATATATAAAATAATTATACATTAAAAATAATTACCTTAAAGCTACAAAAATACCATAAATTGGCATAAAACTTGGTTTAACTTGAAAACCAATGGATCAACATGTGAAATAAATTATACCATTGAATTCCCTATGGTAAAATACACATATACCATTTTTATGGCATATCTGTAAAGTCAATATTTAATGAATTATAAGGAATAATACCTTAGAAAAACCATAAATCCTTGATTATTTCAATGAACAATGAAACAAAATGTGAAATAAATGGTATCATTGAGTTCTCAATAGAGCTCCACATATAAAACAATTAAGAATCTAAGCTTCAAAGTCAATACTTAAGGAATTAAGCTGAATATATGCACTTTTTTGGTCAACGCATACATTCAAGGATTTTAGCTAATATCTTTTGAAATATGCATGATAGAGTGATTAACCAAAAATAAAGTCATCACGTAATTACTGTAGGAATACAGAAATGAAGTTTATTTCACAAGCTATAAACAAGGTTAAAACCTGTAAGGGATTATTGATCAAAATCAACAGAGCTGTTGACCACTCTGTTGTGAAAGTGGTCCAAACTTAAAAATGTGTAGAAAGTTGGATTATCCTAGTTCATTCGTGATGAATTTTTTTTTATTATAATATTCAAGGTATAGCCCCTTGAAATCATGGTTTGAAGTTTATAATATCAAATTTCAACAGAAAAGATGAGTTACAAGAAAAATCATCAAAAATAGAGTTTGCATGATGTAATGAAATGCTATTGTAAGCATAATGAGGTTATGCCAAGCTATCAGAATTCACTCTTTGAATTTTTTGTAGCATGCAAAACTTAAAAATTATTAAGGATCAAAGTTTGAGCTTAATTTGAACATATGTGATCACTCACTGTAACCTTAAATTAAGTTTAACAGTCATATGAGTGATAAAATTGGTGAATACTGTTCGTCTATGATCAAAACTAATAAAATCCACAAATTTTGGGGTTCTGCCAAGCATTTGACGTCAGTAAACTTAGAGGTATAGTGATAACTCTAAATAATGGTGTAAAAATGATGTAATATGGTTTGATCATGAAGTAATCATCTCCAAACCTTAAAATATTGACCAATTCCAGTGGATATGATCAGTACACGTCTACTGGAAGCCTGTTGGACTCTAGGAGGGAGGTATTTACTATAAATAGAACTCCTTTTACTCTGTTTTCCCCTCAGACACTTACAAAACATTAAATCATTAAATAAAAAGGTAACTTCTTTATTCTTTATATATAAAACTCTTAGATTATCAAAGACCACAGATCATCTTATAATAATCTTCATCTTTGACGTGATTATTTCAATTATTTAATTGTTTTGTTTAAAATTCTCTTAAAAACCTCAATTCCACATAAAATCAAGAAAATTTGTAATTTCTCTTTAATTTTATTGTAACTACAATTTGAATAAGTTGTATTTACATTTCTAGGCGTAGATTTATTCAAAATTATTATATAAAGCATTAAAAGTAGGTTATTTCTCTTATTATAATAATTTTCTCTCTATTACTACTCTTAATAATCCTATAATTAATATAAATAGTATTTATATTAATTTATAACTTTAATATTGGTAATATTATTGTTATTAATTGTTTTTTATTAATAAAAGACAATTTTTTACACCTTTATTATTTGTTGGTAACAATAATAAAGTGCTTTTAAATATTTTACTTATCTTATATTAATATACTTATTTTATTATATTTTTTTTTATAATATAAATTATATTATTATATTTATTTAATAATATAATTATTTTACACCATAAATATAATAATTCTTTATTATTATAATTATTTTTATCTTATTTATTTCATTTATAAGGACATCCATAGTACAATGAGTAAAATATTTGTAATTTTTACTTATTGTTTCATAGTCAAACCTTACAAAGATTCCATCTCCTTGATGAAATACTTTACCATAGAACCATACACACATGTGTTATGACCTTGACAGGTAGAAATCTGATAAGCACTATACTAAATTAATGCCATTATAGTGTTGTATCTGGACATCTCTCAGATGATAAGACACTAGAGAGGGTAAAGACCTGCTCTTGGTGGCCAAATTGGAGAAAGGATGTTGCAGAGTAGTGCCAAACCTGTTACAGATGTCAAAAAGCAAACAGAGCTACAGGCAAAGAGTTTGGAATGATGATCCGAATCCAAGAACAAAAATCCCCATTGGAAATAGTTCACATGGATTTGGTAACAGCCTTACCTCCCGGAGGAGACAGGAGTTTCAATGCATCCTAGTAGTAACTGATAGGTACAGTAAACCCCAATTGTCTTACCAAGTCATAAAGGTGACACAGATATGGATACAGCCATAATGATTTGGAATAGAGTCATTACTCATACTGGCTTATTCCAAAACATCATAAGTGTTAGAGATACAAAGCTAACTTCATAATTATGCACAAACCTTCACAACTTGTTTGGGACAAAACTATCATTCTCAATGGCTTACCACCCTCAAACAGCTGGTTTGGTAGAAAGAATGATACAAGCTATAGAAGAAATTATCAGACGATTCTGTTCTTATGGCCTAGAATTCAAATACTCTGATGGTTTTACCTGTGGTTGATGTACCTTATTACCAGCTCTTGAGCTGGCATATAAGACATCAATCCATTCTTCACCTGCAAAAACACCAGAAATGCTACAAAAAGGTTGGAATCCAAGACTCCCTTATGACACTCTCAAAAGGGACCTAGTGGATATTTATCCAACAGCAAGCAGTTTCAAAATTCTGCTTGACAAGGCAAGACATCATGCCAACAGATGCATGCAACATTTTTTCAAATATGCAAAAGAAAGATGGGACAAAAGTCCTAAGCCACATGATCTTGAAGTAGGAGACTTGGTCTTGACATTAACTCTAAACTTTAATAACATTAAAGTCCCAAATAAATTACAAGATTCTTTTGCAGGACCCTTTATAATAAAAGCACTACATGGCCCTAATTCTGTGCAACTAGAATTCACAGGTAAATTAATTAATAAATACCCAAATTTCTCTATAAGCCTACTAAAACCTTACAGCTCAAGTGATAAAGAGTTATTTCCAAGGTTTGGACATGAAAGAAGACCTAAAGAATCAAAAGGTTAAGCATTAGTGAGCTTCAAGACTAATAAAGTTGAATGAAGAGGTAGTACAGTGGAGGATACCCTAATTAACTATATCAGAGTGTGGTACAATCTTTTTTGGTGGTAGGAAATTTGAGCCTTTGAGATATGCCCACATATCCAAGGAGGTCAAAAAATAGCATTAGAATAATTTTTCTAATAATAAGAATTCAAAATATTATCTTAAAATAGGTTAAAATGCCATAAATAGGCATACATTATTGATTACCTCAGAATCTAATTAAGAAAAATGTAAAAGAAGCTATACTATTAGATTCCTCATTGTAAAATACACATATAATGTTTCTACTTCATATCTGTAAGGATAATACTTACTGTTTAATAAGCAAAAATGCATAAAAAGGCAAAATATTTTGTTTATCTCAGAACCCAATGAAGCAACATGTGAAAGAAATTCAAGAATTGAATTTCCCATGTAAAATTACACATATAACACTTTTCTTTCATATCTGTAAAGTCAATACTTAAGGAAATAACCTGAATATATGAGCTTTAATGACCAGTACATATATTAATGGTTTTCAGATTAAATCTCTTGAAATATACATGATAGAGAGTTGAGCTAAAAATAATGTCTACACATAATGACTGTAACAAATAAATATATGAAATTTATCTGACAAGTTATAGAAAAGGTTATAACTTGTAAGGGTTTTCTTGAATAAAATTGCTATAGCTGTTGACCACTTTGTTGTGAAAATGGTCCAAACTTATAAATAATTGAATATTTAGGATCTAAAAGCTCAAACGTGAATAAGGATGTATCTTCTATCATTATATTAAAGGTAAAACCACCTGAAATCATGGTCTGAAGTTTTAATTAGTAAATTTCAGCAGAAATGATGAGCTACAAGAAAAATCATCAAAAATAGAGTTTTTATTATTTGATTAAAATCTCTTGGAAGTTTGATAATGAAATGTCAAACCATTATAATTCACTCTATAAATGGTTGTAGTGTGTAAAACTTAAAAGTTATTAATGATCAAAGCTTAAGTTTAAAATTGATCATTTATTATCACTCACTGTACTCTTATTTTGATTTTAAGAGTCATATAGGTGATGAAACTGGTTAATCTTATTGAATTATGATTAATACTAATAAAATCCACAAATTCTAGGCTTCTTCCAAGCCTATGATGCCATCAAAATCAGATTTATAGTGATAACTCTAAAGAAGGGCTTAATAATAAGATAAAATGGTTAAATTATGATGTAATCATCACTAAGCCTCAAAATACTGATCAATTCCAGTTGATACCATCAGTCAACATCTACTAGAGGCCTGTTGGACTTTAGGAGGGAGTATTTTACTATAAATAGAGCTCCTTTTACTCTATTTCCCCCTCAGATGTAACAAAAAAAATAAATTATTAAAACAAAAGATTAAACCTTTCTTCTTTTGATATAAAACTGTTATATATTCAAAGAATCAGATTCATCTTTATTATAATCATCCATTTTTGACATGATTAAATGAATTTTGAATTTTTTTGTTAATTTTCTATAAAAATCTCTAATTCCAAGTAAAAACAAGAATATTTATAATTTCCTTTAATTTTAATTTTAAATACAATTTAAATAAGTTGTTTTTATATTTTTTCGCATGAAATGATCCAAAATTATTATATTAAGTGTTAAAATTAGTTTTTTTCTCTTTTTATACTAATTTCTCTTTATTATCATTTTTTGAAATAATTCTTAAACCAATGTAAATAGTATTTATATTAATTAATAACTTTAATATTAGCAATATTATTTTTATATTTTTTATTATTATTAAAAACCTTTTTCTTAAACCTTTATCATTTTTTGGAACAATAATAAAGTGCCATAAATATATCAATTATCATATATTAATATATACATTTGAATATATAATTTATATTATTATATTCATTTAACAATATAAATATTCTACACCATAATTATAATAATTCTTTATTATTATAACTATCTTTCATCTTCTTCTTTAATTTTCATAAGAAAATTCATAGTACAATGAGTAAAATATCAGTAATTTTCACTTATTGTTTCATAGTCAAACCTTACAGACTATGTGCATGATCCTTTACATCAACATTTAAGCTAATTCCTCAGCTACCAAGAGGAGTTGATTAATCCTATTTTAACTCCCTTTCTTTTTCTAAAATCTCTTCTCTAAAATCTCTTACTTTTCTTATTCTTATCCTTTACTCTTTCCTTTATATTTTGTTATCTTGTAGCTCAATATAGGTATAGTCTATTAACTCTTTGTTTCTGTTTCTGACCCACACAATGATGCTATAATTTAGTTTTTGTTGATAACAGTTGTTACAATCTTAGCCTTATTTCATTTTCATTTATACACTGGTCATCCACCGTTAGGTAATTATTGTCTCACTTGTAATAATTGCATCTCTTTCAAGTTCTAATTTGATTCACCTCAGCTCTGAAGCTTTTAAACCTTTCAGAAAAATAAAAGACACAACCCAAAACCCTTTTCACAAACAGGGGAGAGAACCTTCCAGAATGAAAAACTTCAGTAAAATGCTAACATAATATAAACTTGCATCTGTAAATTCCTTGAGTCAATTTTTACATATACCTTTGACAGCACACACACATGCATTTTTGTTGCTGTCTCACTTCACTCCTAAACTAATATCATTTTTTCATTTTTAAAGTTGTATTGATTTCATGTATCACACTGATTCTTATATCTGTTATAAAAAAGTGCCCTCAAACATAGATACAAACATAAGCTAGCACACAAAACGTTTGAAGCTCAACTCTTCTCATTCAATTCTATTTTACCCCTCACAATATCCTCAAAATTAACTTTTTTTATTGATTTTGTTGTTTTGATCTCTTTTATAACACAATCAACTCTTTTCTTTTTAAAACCATTTCTATTCACCAGTGTCAAGTTGAAAATGAAATTTTGAAGGATTATAAAACAACTCTCAAGACTCAATATTAAATTTTTCCCAAAATTACAATCCTATTACTTCATTCTCACATATTGATGGGGTGATACTTGCAAGATTTCTTGAGGTGATATTCAGGAAGAAAAAGAGGGGTATAAAATATTCATTTTTCTGAAGATGATTTAATATAAATAAAACTGACTTTATCACTTTTTAAATTTTTAGTAACAAAAAAAGGTTGTGCATTGAATTTTGCCACCAGGAAAAGGAATACTACCAAAAAACTTGAGAATATTCTGAAGAGGTTTACTGTTCTGATTTCAAAGCAAAGACAATTATTTTATGTATTTCCTAATTGATGAGTCAGATTCAAATTAATTAAGGAATAAAGAAAAGACATGTCATACATTTGAGATAGGAAAGTAAAACTAACTGAAAACAGTTTTTCGAATTCTTGGATTTAAGCTTAAAGTTTCACATTCTTCATAAATTTATAAATTTTTTCTAGAACTATAACATTTTATTTACTATCAATATTTAATTCTTACTTTCTTTCTTCTAATAATGTTAACTACTCAAAAAACCTTCTTCACATGCATAGGAATTGTTGGGAGAGTCTAAGGAAAAAAACAAGCCATCAAGTAGTTTTTTTTTTTAAAAAAAAGCATCTATTTCATAGCAGTAGCGCCAAAAAACTAGCAAAGGGTCCAATTTTAGGATTTTCGGGATCTATCATGGAGGAAACTGCACCTCGAGCTATATTTTTTTTAGAGAGGGTGACCTTTGGTTCAAGGGATATGGAATATGAAGGAATCTTATACTGTTCTCCGTATCTATTTCAAACAGCAACGCTATACTTACTGAATTAATATTGATACAATTGTCTAAGTTCTTCAATATTCATGACACATATTCTCAGCCAGCCCTTCTTATCTCAATAGAAAATATTTCAAAAAGATGATGAGTAGTTGACTGCCTTAAACCCTTTCAAATCAAAGAAGAAGCATACCCATGAAAAAATTGATCACAATCAAACAGTTGGAGATGAGCTATTGTACAATGTTTTTTTCAAAGAAGCTTAAACCTACCCTAAATATTTGATTCAAAGAAGGTACAGAATGCCAAAGTCAATTCGTGGGGATAATGAATTCTTTGTTTGAACACAATTATTTCTGGATTAAAAACAAGTTATGAGAAGAAACTGTACCAACATTGTAGAGGTATTTAAATATTAAATAATTATTTCAAAATTTCATTAACCAACTTGGACCCTCAAAACATCAAACAATTACCTCATAATTGTGGCAGTCAGAGTTTGGAGTCGCCTCTGCTGCAATGAATGAATACCTTGGTATTGGAGAAAATACTTCCAATTTTGGCTTGAGGGAATTCACATCTGATATCATTCATATTTATAGACATTACTATTTTCAGCCCCCAACTCCATTGGAGCGCAAGGTAACCATTACTGAATATGCGCCACGACGATTTCCAGTTTGGCTTGGAAGCTTGGATGCAATGAACTTGGCTTTTGGAAACTTCCCTCATGCTTGGTATGGGAAGTTCCAAGTGAAAGAGAATAAAAAAAGTCATCTTAGAGGGATTTGAATCCAAAAGTCTTGGTGTTTGGAAAGAATTATTTGAGACTCCTGCTGCACTTAATTATATCAATGTTTTCAATTGTAATACTCTATTTGAACAGGTTTTGCAGGGTAAAGGTTTTATGTAATATTTTTAATCATTTATAGGGCACTTATAAAACTATAAGTAGGCCTTTAGGAAAAGGATATTTTGAGATTAATAACGTTTAATACCAACACGGTTATTGTCAGCCTGTGACTCTCAACATAGAAACAGCATTATATCCAACATACCATAAGTCATGGTATGCAAAGTATTGGAAAAATATAGCAAATACAGCTATGATATAAAGAGGAAAATTCCCCAAATATAAATATACCAACATCTCACAAATGGTATAATAAAGGAAAAAGATATTCCCTGCCAAAGATAAGAAAAAATAGGCAGAACCCTTATTTTAACCTCTCGTATAGCTTATGCATATTTAATTCCAACCCCACCAAAATGTTATTCTTTTTACATCTCTGAAGGGGATATATCCAATGGTAACATTGCTACTTCAGGAGATCCCATTATACCACTTCTATTCACTAAAAGCCCTTCAAAGGTTCAAGAGGGCTTGTACAAAACTGTACAAAGGTACCGCCAAATTAAAGATCTGAGTGAGAATTCGATTTGGGAGACCTCTTACCCCTTTATCTTCAAAAATGGCCAAGAGATCTTTACCAAAGGTTTAACAAAAAAATACAGTATTTCTGAAAAAAACAATATAAATAAGCCACTGTATCTTTGTCAAATGTTTATACAGCTGTACAGTAAAAAATAAAAAATTAAAGAACTCATCAATCCCTAAAATCCTATATCATTTTAGCTGAAAGACATCTCTGGCTTGGAGCTTTTTCAAGCCATATATTGATGTACAAAAATACCTCAAAAAGCATGAAAACCCTCATAAAATCTGCAATTTTTGAGAAGGGTGAGGATAAAACATACCAAATGGAAGAGCTCATCAATCCCTTCAATCATATCCTCTTGGAATTTTTATATCTCAAAAACTGACTGAGATATTCTGGTTGGACCTTTCTTGACCATTACTGGTCCGTAACAAAGCTGTACCAACCATTACTGGTATTATACTCAAAATAATACTAGTTTAAATATGAAACCCTTCCAGAATGACTAATATTAGTCATTCAAACATCTTGGATATCTTATAACAGTTCTGAAATGGCCTGTGAAAATTTCTTTCACCCTGTATTGATCTAGAATGATCATTTGTGGTCCCAAAACCACAATTCTGACTACACTGACATCAGAATTTGATGGCATAGACCCACTATTCAGCCTACATAGTAAAAGGTTCACTCTTTATATGTTCGAAAAGCTTACCAGTGCTTTAAATTACCCAGAACAGATAAAATCAGATCTCTCCTCATTTGAGAAGGACCATATTATCATCTTATTAGTATTCTTAAGTGAAAAAAATTGTTATTAACAAGTAGTGTCCCTAGAACCAACATGATATAATTAAAAAATTAATTATTGTAGTAATAATTTCCGTCAGAGATATTAGATTATTGCAACCAAGGTCCTCAGTAGAGTCATTACCACTGTTATCATGTAACAGTAGTAACTTTTAATTTGAAATTAATTAGTTTTACCATGCAAGTCATAATTCTAGCTTGTAACTAATTTATGATAGTTATTATATAGACTCACCCTGGAGATTTGGGGGGCTGGCTGTGGGTTTAAACCTCATTGGATGTATTTCAGACTTATTTTGGTGTAAGATGTGTCTATGAAAATGTTGATAATATTACTATTAATCAACAGTAATATGAATGTTCTTATTGAATATTATAAATAAACTTATTATAGCCACAATCAAAGACTTAAATACTTTTTTGTTACTTTTTATACATTAATAGTGATTATAGCAGTAAGCAGTAGTTGTCTGCAAGAATCAATTACAAGAAGTATATAATAATAAAACCTTTTTATTAAAATAATAAAATTATTTTAATATATAATTATATTTTTCAAGAATAATCATAAAGATAATTATTGAAGAAAACTATTACTAGAGAAAAATTCAATAATTGAATAAAAACACTCACTAATACTTCAATAATACCTTGTGAAGAATTGGAAGAGTGATTTGACATAATAATTGTGGATTTAAAGGATCAAAAGGGTACTACAGCATTGATACAACAATATGAGACTTAAATAGTATTATAGATAGTATATTTCTATGATTTCACTTCTTTGTGATTGATTCTGAAAGAATTAAAACACTTAAGAGAAGGATTAACTAATACTTACTTGTTGGTACTAAAGATACAATTGGAAAATAAGATGTTCT
The DNA here is from genome assembly GCA_023105745.1 of Austropuccinia psidii. Classification (NCBI taxonomy): domain Eukaryota; kingdom Fungi; phylum Basidiomycota; class Pucciniomycetes; order Pucciniales; family Sphaerophragmiaceae; genus Austropuccinia; species Austropuccinia psidii. The sequence continues at coordinate 9,524,214 of JALGQZ010000006.1, read as the reverse complement.
GGAAAGAAACAGAAAAAGGAGACCTCTTTCAGGTCAAAAAAAGCTCACTGATTTGTGGAATGGTTCAAAATGAAAGACCAGTGAGTAAGAAACCAATTATCCTATTTGATTTATTGATTGCATCATCTGTTGTAAAGTAAGATTGTCATAATTCCTCAATTAAGTCATTTATGTGACTCCCAACCCCTTTATTCTTAAAAAAATATTAAAGACCGAAAATCTTCTTTAATTTAAAAACCAACATTAGTTTCTCAAAGCTATTAATTTTATTGAAAATTTCATCACAGGTTTATTTTCTGTGAATTTTTGAAGATTCATTGTTTCACATGGAAGCATAAAAAAGCCTATTAGTAAAACTTTGAATTTTATTTATTAAGTCAAAATTCCTTTTTGTTTTTGAATGGATAATACATTTCTCCATTGGTCTAGAAAGCTTGGGAAAGAGTCATCAAGAATTGTATTTTTAATTATTTTTTGGTTTTAACCTTATTTTCACATAGAATTACAAATAGCACAGGAATAGCTGGTTGCCATAAGGTGAATGAATTGATACTAGTACAAAAAGGAGTTTTAATTACTCTTTTAAGGCTTATCCATTGAAAATAATTAATAATAAACATGGCTACATGAGTTTCATGTCAAAATGGCAGCTTATTTGCTATTTTCTTATGATTTAATGGGACTTGAACTTGGTAACCAATTTCTAAGGATGTTTTAGTATACTAATTGGCAATGCACAGCCATTAATCAAAGCTTCAGAGCTTTTCATGCCTCAGAGGCCTCAGAAGTTGGGTACCCTGGCTCTCTTTGATGTATTTTTCCCCCTTAGATATTTTCATGTCAAAAATACTAATTCCGGCTTAAAGACTGATATCCACTATGGGTGTACCAAAACTGTATTTTTGAGTTCCACAAGCATTAATCACACTAGTCTTAGTGTATATGTAGCAGGGGATTCCTCACATTCCCATTATTTTGGTGTGAAATTGAGAAAAACAAACTTTTTCACAATTATTTCATGAAGTATTTTCCATATTACCACCACATAGAGTTGATTTAAGCTTATTCAATCTATGGAGCTACCCTAAGTGAATGCTTTTGTAGAGCCCAAATATGGATTTAATTTCACGGTTTTACTAACCAAAAAAGATTTATTCAGCTTTTATTAGATGGAAATGATGACTTTTGAATATATGCATTACTTATGGTTTATGCATAGTTTGAAAGTTAATTTTGTATTTCTTTTGGCCTATTTGGGTAGGTTAAATATAACTCAAGGCTCACATTAGGTGTATCTTCACTATTTTTAAAGGTATTTTACTATAAAAGTGAGTAAATTTTGAGTTTTTTGTCTTTTTTTATTATTTTCATGAGAGATTTAGAATATATTATTAATAACTATATGAAGCCTTAAATTCTTTCAGATATATATATTTAAAAATATATCTCTTTTGAGTAGAAGTAAAAATACTCTATATACTGTAAAATTGTCAATAATACAGCTGTATTATTCAGTTTCCTCACATATTTTGATATACAAGTAGTATATTTCAATATTTGAAAAATTTAGATTTAATAAGAAACAGATATTTATTGATAAATTCAAATAATAAAATGGTTTTTTTTCTTTAAAAAGGAATATTCTAATTGAATATTCCTTAGGAAACAAGATATCACTCAAATTGACATGAAAACCTGTAGAAACTTGATATTTTGATAAGTAATCAGATATTAAAATAAATATTATTTTCATAATATCCATAACCATTAAATTTATTGAAATTGATAAATTTGGTGTGTTTTTTTTATTAAAAAATTAAAACACAACAATATCCAAGTGAACCATTCACAAAACACTTGGATATTTCTATTTTTACTTAAAAAATATTGGTAAAAGTCTCCAAAAGAATGTTTCTTTTGAAAAAAAATACCTTCAAAATAACAAAAAATAACACCAGAATTAAGTAAAAATCTTGTTTTTGCTCAAAAACTGACAAACAAAATATTTTTCTTTTTTCTGAAGAAGTGAAAAAAACTATATTCCATTGGAGACCCAGTCACAGGAAACCCCCTCTGTAACCGCCTAAGAAGACAAAGAGGCTCTCCCAAAAGCCAAAGGAAAGCAGAAAAGACACAGTGAGGTAGCCATAATCTCAAAAGAGTGGACATCAATAGCTGTACCAAGCGCTAAAAAATCTAGAAAAGAACCATCCAAACCAATTGGATCACCAAAACCAGTTTCAGAACAGAATATAGCTTTTATTTACCCTATTTTGAGCTCTAAAGTCAAGTTTCCAAAGATTATAGAGCATAAATTTGTGCAAGGGCCTGCTAAAGCTAAATAAACCTTGAAGAATACAAAAATTTTTGTTTTCTTTTAAATTTCAATGAAGAAGAATACAAATCACTGCGCCAAATGATCAGCAAAGGAATAACCAACAGGCAACTCCAGTACATAGTATGAAATTGAACCCAGAAGTCCAATCAGGGGATTCAACAGATGAAGAACTGGTAATAAAAATCCACAAACTCCTGAAAGACCTTCTCACATGGAAAAAGGACAACAAAAGTTTCAATATGGCAGAATCATGGGAAGTAATAGAAATAACTGCCCACCCTGCCTCAAGAAAATGACTTGGATGGATCTCAAGTTAAAAATGCTAGGTTGGAACCCTAACAATAATATAAAGCTCTTAGAAGAAAGAGAAAACAGAATCATGGAGAACCCGGAAGCCATACAGCCCATGGAGAACTCTTGGAATATGTAAGAGTCCAGTAAGACTAAAGTACCCCAATACAGGGAAGGCTGGAGTCCCATCTTCCCCACAACAATCCAGAAGTTCCAGGCCTTAAAAGCCAAGGGGAACTTTATCCAAGGCTCCTCAATAATCCCTGTTAGTTTCCAGAAGAAGGAAAGGAACCCAAAAGAAAAACAGAGATTCTTTCAACAAGAGGAAGAAGCAGACCACTTAGGAAAAAACTCATGGACTTAGGCTCAGGGGTGCACAAAAGCAAAGCATAGTTCTACCTGCAATAATTATTATTAACTAATAATCAATGGATTCTGAAGTAATGACTAAAAATACAATTCATACCCATAAATTTAAAAACAATGAACCTGTGAATAATAAATGTAAATGGACCAAATCAGCTCAATTCATGGATTGGACACATAAAACCTCAAAGAAATATGAGGACAGAATTGGAAATACTAAAAGTGGAAAATAGCTTTCAAGAAACAGTTGTTAAGAGTTAAACACAAATATGGACAAAGCTTTGACATAATTTAAAAAAACTAACAGAAATTTGAGCTCAATATTGGACAAACAAATTGTGAGGAGGGATGGAGAAAATGTCCAGCAGAAAAAGGAAAATCATGGAAAAGAGATTGATTAACTCTATGGAAGGAGGAACAAGAAGACAATATCTTTCCCCAAAAGAACAAAAGGTGATGTGGCCATCATCAATACCTCAACAAGATAAAGAAGAGGATAACCGATAAAACAGAATCCTGAATACCAGGACACAAGGTTAAGATCAGAGTTAATTTACCAATATGGTGAAAAACTCAGTTACTCAGAAAAACAGGCAGTTAAGAAATCACCATAAGTGGTAGCTTTGCCAATGTTCTCAAAGGTTTGAGAATATGATCACATGAATCTCATTTTGACAACCATGGGAAAGACCCTTCCCAATTGGTTTTATACATCAATTAACGCCTGCACCAATATCTGGCCAATTGGCCATATTATCATTTTTACGCCAATTGGCCTTGTATTGGCTTGAATGGCCTTTGGGCCACATTCACATTTTTTGGCCATTCATGGCCCTTGGGTCATATCCTTTTTAATTGGCCCCTTTGGCCAATTCCTTACCCCTCCAAAACCCAGGCCATTTCCTTGATTTTGGGCCTGGGGTCTTTGTCCCCTGTAGCCATGACCAGGGTCCTTTCCCACCCTCTTTTATTAGGGGGTTCTGGGCCATTTAGTCCCCCTATGACCTCTACCACCCACAGGCCATGGGACCAATTAGACCCCTTTTAACCTATTTCCAATGGGGCCAAAAGAGGCCAAGGGGGCAGCCCATCAGCCCCCAAGGTAAAGTTTGACTATGAAACAATAAGAAAATATTATAAATATTTTACTTATTGTACTATGAATCTCCTTATAAAGCTTGAATAATGAGATGATGATAATAAATAATTATTATAGTAAGGGTGAAAAATAATTATATTATTAAATAAATATAATAATATAATTCATATCATAAAAGAATAATATAGTAAAAATAAATATCTTAATATTTGATAATTAATATATTTATGAAAATTTATTGTTGTTACCAACAAATAATGAATTCTTAAGAAATTTCTATTTCATAATGAAAAAACAATTAAAGACAATAATATTACTAATATTAAGGTTATGTATTGATATTAACACTATTTATATTAATAAAAGAACTATTAAGAATAATAATAGAGAAAAAATATTATAATATGTAAAAATAACCTACTTTTTATTCTTAATATAATAATTTTGGATGCATTTAGGCTAAAAAAAGTAAACATATCTTATTTAAATTGTATTTACAAATAAAAATGAAACAAATCACAAATATTCTTGGCTTTATGTGGATTTATATTTTTAGAGATAATTTTAACAAAAACAATTAAGAAATTGATGAAATCATGTGAAGATTGGTCATTATAACAAAAATAATCCTTGGTCTTTAATAATATAAATAATAAATAAATTACCTTTTAATTTGATGTTTTAATTTCTTTGATGTGTCTGAGGGGAAATAGAGTAAAAAGAGCTCTATTTGTAGTAAACTCTTCCCTCCTCAAGTCCAAAAGCCTTCTAGCAGACGTGTACTGATGGTATCCACTGGAATTGATTAGTAGTTTAAGGTTTAGTTATTATTACATCATAATTAAACCATCTTATCTCATTATTACACCATTATTTAGAGTTATCAGTATAACTCTAAGCTTAATGACATCAGAGGCTTGGAAGCAGCCTATAAGTTTTGTATTTTATTATTATTAATTATCATCTAATATTTTTCACCAGTTTTATCGTATATATAAATGTTAAACATAAAATAAGAGTACAGGGAGTGATCATAAATGATCAATTTCAAGCTTAAACTTTGACCATTAATAACTTGGAAGTTATACAAATCAAATACAATTGGAGAGTGGATTATGATAGCTTACCATTTCAAAATTAAATGGCCAAGATAATTTCATTAAATCATAAAAACTCTATTTTTGATGATTTTTCTTTTAACTCATCTTTTCTGTCAAAATTCACTCTTTCAAACTTCAAACCATCATTTCAAGAGGTTTTACCTTGAATATAATGACAAGAAATACATCATTCTTCACAAATGAGCTAGTAGAATCTGAATATCCCCTTTGATTTAACTTTGAACAACTTTCACAACAAAGTTGTCAACAGCTCCAGTAATTTTATTCAATAAACCCTTACAAGTTATAAACAAGTTTATAACTTGTCAAATAAGGTTTATATCTTTATTCCTCAATTCATTAGGTGGTAGCTTTGTTTTTGGCTTAACTCTCTGTCATGTGCTTTTTAAGAGATATGAGCTAAAAGAATGTTTTAAAAGCCCTGTAAAAGGTAAAACATTATTTTCAGTTAGTTAAAATAAAAAGTCAAAAGATAAAATACAGAAGCAACCAGTTTTTTAATGTTTTTCTGAGGACATTTTTTTGATAGCCCTGTAGCATGAAACCAAAAATTGTTAATAAAATAACTTAATTAAAATAAAGAAACAAACTCAGAATTTTAAAGCCATGCTGAGGGCATTTTTCTTCTCATAATCCCTATAGTCAAAAATGAAAATAGCTGTCAAGAAATAATAGTAAAATAAAGACAAGATCATTTATCAAATTGAAAAATGAAGCAAAATAGAAATAAACAGTTTTAAGTCTTTCTGAAGACTTCTTTCTTGTTTTATCCCTTTTTCAAGCCCTCCTAAGGTATTTTACCCAACTAAAAGAAACTACAATATCAGAAAACTCAATAATTAATCACTTAATAAATGGACATAAAAATTATAATTGATAGGCTTAATTCCTTGCTCAGGGAATTTTTCTTGTATGCCCTGTAGCATTAGAAATTAATAGAATAAATTAATCAAAATGAGCAAACCCAGCAGTTTAAAGCCATGCTGAGGGCTCTTTGATTTTCAGCCCTCATTCTGTAATATATCAATATTTATTTTTTTCTTATATATAAATGTATACACTCATTCATAAAAAAAACTGGAAACAATACTAAATTTTCAGGAAAACAATTAATTCAATAAGATTATAAAAAAAGAATTGAGCAGTTTAAAGCCTTACCAAGGGCTTTTTATACTTATGTAAATTTAATTTATGTCAGTTTTCAATTCTTTAGAAGTACTACCCATGAAATAAAAATAAAAAAAAATTAGCAAAAGAAAACCATTAGTTTATAGCCATACTGAGGGCTTCTTTTTGATACTTTTTTATTTTTATTCCATAGGGGGGTGTCAAGCACTGGAGTTTGCTCAAATTCACTTTGGGTAGGTTTATTTTAGGTCTATGGAACTTTAGGGTGGTTGCTTTTAACATCATGGGTGTTATTAATCCAACTCCACTGTTTGGGTAGGTATTTTTCTGAGTGTAAAAGAATTTTAATACCCTCAAGAGTGCTTATAGGCACTTTGGGTGGCTACTTCCATCTCCAATTATCTTGAGAAGCACTTTATTGTGCTTTAAACCACTTCGGGTGGTTTACTCTTTGGTTGATCAGACTTTTAAATCCTTTAATCAGTTTCAGGTCTAAAATGAACTTGGTTATTTTTCTGAAATACCCTGCTAAATTCAAGTCATTGGGGCCTCTTAATTACTAGAATCTAATACTCCTACTCCTAACTGCATCACTTAGTTCATTTTGGGTCTAAGTGGGTGGTATTTTTTTATTCCTATGTTCAAACTGAAATTTACTGAAATGCTGGGTATTTCAGGTGTCACTCCGCCTTTATTGTGTTCGCCACTGGCTTCTGATGAATTTCTTTACTATCACTTCTGTAATTTTTTAGAGTAGTTTGTAAAACAGTTTGAAAATTACTTAACAATGCTATAAGAATCCCTCCAAGCACTCAGGAAGGGTTTAATAGTAATTGTAAGCAGGTTAGGTGGTAACAGTCAGTATAGAGTCTTTCAAGCCTTTTCTGATGCTTTCAGAAGCTTCGGGTGGGATGTTCTTTGGTTAATGGGTGCCTTAAACACCCAAACTGGGTCAAAGTAAGCGTCTCTGGGTTTCATTTTTCTCCAATGGGCTTGAAATGACCCTCAGAGTGGCTAAAACCACTTAGTCTAGCATAGCTATAGTCAACAGGGCACTAAGAAGTCTCTTTGGTACTCAAAACCAGATTGGAGTGGATCTTCTGAGTGATTGAGGTTCTCTACCATCTGCTTTGTCAAAAATTAAGTGAGATGGTTTATTCCTGTGTTTGATGAATTGTCAAACACCCTCTATTGCTGTCAGGATTTTAGTTGGGTGGGGTTCATGTACCTCTGGGCACCCTGATCTTTGTTGTGATTAATTCAGTAGACACAAATTAAACTGGCTGTTGGTTAAATTGGGAGTAGCATAAGGATGGCTACCATTGATGTTACTTTTTTTAAGTTTTTAAGTACTGATTAAAGATTAAGCAATACATAGTTGGTGATTTATTCTCCTGACTGCTGATTTTCTTGCAGAAGGTATTTGTTTAATCATTATTTGTGGCTTTTCAGCTTCACACTGTCTGCCATTGGTTTAAAAAATTGAAGCCTCCTTTAGAGGTCTTTTTTTCAAATTGGTGTTATTTTGAATGGTAACAAGTATTATCATGTGACAGGAGAGAATTTGAGCAAAATTTAGGGTCCAACCTTTTTTTTGAGAATATAAAGCTGCTCAAATCTTTTTGAGGATAAGCCCCCATCCATCCATTGAATGAACATCTAGCCTGGTGTCCCATTGTGTAATTTTATTTTGATGATTATTATTATTATTTTTCTGATCAAGTACCTTAAAGCTTGTTTATTTGAAGTAAGAGAGAAAAAAAGCACAAAATCTAAAAAAAAAACAAAGATGAACCCAGATCATTCATTCTTGGACAATTTCTTTGAGACTTTGAAGACTGCTACAATGGATGATGAAATACATCAATTTCCTTTTGGATTACCTGACCCTTTCTTGAATGAGATTACACCTGAAGGGTCTGGCTTAGTGATAGCTACCTTGCCAACTACAAGCCCAGCCTCAACATTGTCAGTTTCATTTAGTAAGTCTGGCTCTAAGATTGAGTGGATAGCTTTGAGCTCCACTCCTTCTATTATCAGTGATAGTAATAATTATCCATTGAATGGAGGTATTACATTGCCACCAGCCTTAGCAGAATATGTTTAAGCACATCCCTCCAGTCCAAAAATCATACATCCTCCAGCCCCTTCCAGCAAGATGCAAAAAAACAAAAATGTTGAAGACCTGGGGGAGAGACTGGCTGTAAGGTTTGACTATGAAAAAATAAGTGAAAATTACTAATATATTACTTATTGTACTCTGAATGTCCTTATAAATGAAACAATTATAATAATAAAGATTTACTATAATTATGGCGTAAAAATAATTATAAGAAGATAATTTATATTTTAAAAGAATAATATAATAAATAAAAATATTAATATTTAAAAGCACTCTATTATTTTTACTGTAAGATGTGACTATGAAACTGATGATAATATTACTATTAATCAACAGTACTATGTCTGTTCTTATGAAATATAATAATAAAATTATTATAACCACAATTAAATAATTATAAAATTATTTCTTTCACTTGTTATACACTACTAGTGATTATAATAGTGAGCAGTAATTGTCTACAAGAATCAATTACAAGAAGAATTTAATAATAAAAACTTCTTTTATTAAAATAATAAAATTATTTTAATATATAATTATCTTTTGCAAGAATAATTATAAAGATAATTCTTGAAGAAAGCTAATTTTAGAGAAAAACTTTAAGAATTAAATATAAATGACTCACTAATACTCCAAAGAACTTATTGATAGATAAGAGTAGAGAAATTTGATGTAAAATTGTGGATTTAAGTGATCAAAAGGATTTATAACAGTATTACAACAATATATAGTTGGATTCTATGATTTCACGTCTTTCTGATTGATTCTGAAAGATTTAAAACATTTAAGAATAGCTGAACTAATACTTACTTGTTGGTAATAATGATTTAATAAATTGATAAGATGATGATATGGAAAAAACAGCAAGAGGAGGCCTCTTTTAAGTCTAAGACAGCTCACAGAGGCGTGCCATGGAGCAAACTGAAAAACCAGTGAGTGAGAAAACAATAAACCCTTTTGGTTTATTGATTGCATCATTATTGTCATGTAACATTATCATAATTACTTATTTTGATGCTTTTACGTGACTACCAACCCCAATATGGTTAAGAATAAAAGGAGTAACACTTGTAAATATTCTTTTATTCTAAAATAATCATTCATTTCTCAAAGTTATCAATGTTATTGCCAATTTCATCACAGGTTGTAATTACTGTGAATTTTTGAAGATTCATTGTTTCACGTAGAATAACCAAAAATGGACTGTAAGTAAAACTTTTAATTTTACTAGTAAAAATGTAATTCTTTTTGTTTGTACCATAGATAATACAGTTCTTCTTTAGTCCTGAAAGTTTCAGAAAGATTCATTAAGAATTGTATTTTTAATGAATTTTTGAAGTTTTTACCTCATTTCTATGTAGAATTGCAAATAGCAGTGTTTTGCTGGTTGCTATGAGGTAAATCAATGAATGTGGGTCCCAAAAGGGTTTTAATTACTCTTTTGGGGTTTATCCATGGAAATTCATTAGTAATTGACATGGTTACAGGAGTGTAAGTAGCTCATTACCTCCTTGGCACGTCAAAATAGCAGGTTATTTGCTATTTTCTTATGATTTACAGTATATGTAACTTGGTAACCAAGTTCCCAAAGAGGTTTAGTTTACCAATTGGGCTAGGATGAGCCATGGAGCCAAGCTTTGGAGCTATCCACACCTCTGGGGCCTCAGAAGTTGGGTACCCTGGCTCTCTTTGATGTCTTTTGTCCCCCTTGCCTATTTTTCACGTCAAAATAGAAATTTAAGTGAGATATCCACTATGGGTGTACCAAAAGTGCATGTAAGAATACTATAATATTAAGTGCTCAAAACATGCATAACACTATTCTTAGTGTATATGTAACATGGGATTCCTCACATTCCCATTATTTTGGCGTGAAATTAAGAAAAACAAAAATTTTGACGGATCTTTTATGTGGTATTGATGATGTGGTGTTGAAGTATTTTCCATTTTACCACCTCAAAGAGTTAATTTGGGCTTATTCACTCCATGGAGCTACCCTAGGTGAATTTTTGTGTAGAATCCAAATCTGGCCTTAAATCCATGGATTTACTTACTTAATAAAAAGTTATTCAACTTTTCTGAAATCAAAAATAATGAAATTTGAATATATGCATGACTTATAAGGTATGCATTATTCAGAATTTTATTTTTAAGATAATTGTGGCCTATTTGGGTATGTAAAATATACATCAAGGCTCACATTTACCAACAAATAATAAAGGCATAAAAATTGTTTTTTATCAATAAAAAACAATTAATAACAATAATATGACTAATATCACAGTTACGTATTAATACAAATATTATTTATATTAATAAAAGAATTATTAAGAATAATAATAGAGAGAAATTATTATAATAAGAGAAAATAACCTACTTTGAACACTTAATATAATAATTTTGAAAGATTTTACACCAAATAATATAAATAAAATTTATTTAAATTGTATTTACAAATAAAAATAAAAGATATTACAAATAATCTCAACTTTTACGTGGAACCAAGATTTTTAGAGAAATATAACAAAAACAATTAAACAATTGGAGTAATAACATCAATATTGATGATTATAATAAAGATTAACTTTGGTACATGATAACATAAGAGATTCATATATATAGAATAAAGATTTTATCTTTTTATTTAGTGTTTTATTGTTTTTGATGTGTCTGAGGGGAAAATAGAGTAAAAAGAGCTCTATATATAGTACGTTCCTCCCTTCTAGAGTCAAGTAGGCTTTTAGTAGACGTTTACTGATGGTATCCACTGGAAATGATCAGTATTTTAAGGTTTAGTGATGATTACATCATGATCAAACCATCTTATCTCATTATTATGCCATTATTCAGAGTTATCACTATAAATGTAAGTTTAATGACATCATAGGCTTGGAAGAACCCTAAAGGTTGTGGATTGTATTAGTATTAATCATAATCTAACAGTGTTCACCAGCTTCATCACTTATATAACTTTTAAGATTAAAATAAGATTACAGTGAGTGATCATAAATGATCAATTTTAAGCTTACACTTTGATCATTAATAGCTCTTAATTTATACATGCTAAAGCTATTAGGAGAGTAAATTCTGCTAGCCTGGCACTTCCTTATTAAACTTCCAAGAGAATTTCATTACATCATCAAAAGTCTATTTATGATGATTTTTCTTGTATCTCATCTTTTCTGTCAAAATTCAATATTTCAAACTTCAAACCTTGAGTTCAATGGGTTTTACCTTGAATATTATGATAACAAATACATCATTATTCACGTATGAACTAGTAGAATCTGAATATCTACTTTGCTTTAAGCTTGGATCACTTTCACAACAAAGTGGTCAACAGCTCTAGTAATTTTGTTCAATAAGCTATTAGAGGTTATAACCTTGTTTATAACTTGTAAAATAAATTTCATATCTGTGCCCTTACAGTAACTATGTGGTGACTTTTTTTTGGTTTAACTCTCTATCATGTATATCTCAAGAGATATTAGCTAAAAACCATGAATGTATGCACTGACCAAAAAAGTGCATATATTCAGCTTAATTCCTTAAGTATAGACTTACGAGAAGTGAAATATAAGTTTTTTATGTGTAGTCTTTCATGTGGAATCCAACGGTTCAATTTATTTCACATGTTGTTGCATTGGTTTCTAAGTTAAATAATATTTAATGTCTTTTTTAGGGTATTATTACTTATTATTCACTAATGTTTGACTTTACAGATATGCCATAAAACTGATATATGTGTATTTTACCCTGAAAAATTCTAAGGTGTGCTTTATTTCACAGTTTTACTCCTTATATTCTGAGTTAATTAAAATTAAATACCTATTTATGGCATTTTTGTTGGTTTTAAGACAATTATTAAGAGTATAATTATTATAAAGGTTTTTCTTGTGACCTTTTTTTGGATATGTGGTCATCTCTCAAAGGCTCAAATTCCCTACCACCAAAAAAAGATTGTACCACAATCTGATATAGTTAATTAGGTTATCATCCACTTTCCTACCTCTTCAATAGACTTTGTTAGTCTTGAAGCTCAATAATGCTTAATTTCCTATTCTTTAGGTTTTCTTTCATTTCTAAACCTTCTTAATAGTTTATCAGCATTTTTTATATCTTTCTCAAGTAGCAATTTATCTTCTTGAGTTGGGTTTCTACACCTTACAAGGTATTCCCCTTCTTTTTTGTTTCTTGTCCTTCTTTCTTTAAGGAATTTTACAATTTTCTTTTCTTCTCCCTCATTTAAAGGGGGTATTTCAAGTGGTTGTTTACTTTTTAATGGAAATAATTCCTTGTCACTTGAGCTGTGAGATTTTATCACACTTACAGGGAAAGCTGGATGTTTGTTCATTAATTCACCTGTAAGCTCTAGTTTCACAGCATTAGGTCCATGTAGTGCTTTTATCATAAATGGTCCTTCAAAGGAATTATTCAATTTCTTTGGGCCTTTTATATTATTGAAACTTAGATTTAACACTAGGATCAAGTCTCCTATTTTGAATTCAGGTGTTTTATGGCTTTTATCCCATTTCTCCTTTGCACATTTGAATAAATCTTGAATACATCTGTCTGCATGGTGTCTTGCTTTGTCAAGAATTGATTTGAAGCTACTTGCTGTTGGATGTATATCCACTAAGTCCTTTTTGAGGGTATCATACGGAAGTCTTGGATTCCAGCCTTTTTATAGCATTTCTGGTGTTTTTCAGGTTGAAGAATGGATTGATGTTTTATATGCTAGCTCAAGGGCTGGTATGAATGTACACCAATCATGGGTAAAACCATCAGAATCTTTGAATTATAGTCCATATAAACAGAATCTCCTGATCATGTCTGCTAAGGTCTGTATCATTTTTTCTGCTAAACCATCTGTGAGCATGTGAGGTATATATGACATACCCATAAGGCCACAAAGAACTTTATATACAGCTGATTTAGTCTTGAACAGACTTTTCAGTTGAAATTGAAATAAAAAGTAACAAAAAATAAGTAGAAATTTTGTTTGGTAAAACAAAGCTATAGTTATTATGTCATTTTTGGATTCTACACTAAAAATAACCTAGGGTACACCCATAGGGTGTTATACCCAAAAATGCTTATTTCTTGAGTTATTCAAAGATTTGAGAATCTCACAGTACTCATGTAACTTTCTTAACATTTTTTTAAAATTGTTAAATTTAAGCTTAAATAAGCTTAAATTTAAAGTTGCATTAGGTTTATGCAAACTTACCAAAATTTTAGTTAAAATTGATTTGTTGTGTATAATTACTGAATTGGCTAAGGATTTTCCATACAGAATGTAAATCCTGCGTGAGCTCAATTTAAGGGTGTTCAAGGCCATAGTATGGCTTTAAAGAAAATAAAAGGGCAAAATCCACGCAGAAAGGTGGGAGAAAGGAAAAAGACAAAATAGAGCTGGGGTACTCAACTTTTTGGATCTGCAAGGATTCAATTAAGGTTTTCCACCTGTATTGGAGGAATTTCAACTTTATTGAAACTTTAAGATTAGACTTTGATCCAACATTAAAGTTTAAATTGTTTTTATCCCAATTTGGACAGGAATTTCAAGCTGCCAAAGGGTAAATACCAATATGAAAGCTTGAAATTAAAGTTTTGAGACCTGTAAAAGCTTAAATGAGCTTAAAACGTTAGAGCAAAAGCATTAAAAACTTATCAAAAGTTAAGCTTTAGTGTGTATCTCTATTTTATGTGGAAAAATAGCAATAACTTCAAAAATTCATTAAAAATAGAAATCTTAATGGATTTGCTTGAAGCTTTCACAAAGCTTACAATTAAATATTATTTGTGTATGCATTAGACTTTAAGTATCTTTTATGAACAGGTTTTATTGGTAATTAGCCTGGAAAATTACTCTTTTAATTATACTTAGAGAAAATTAAGATTTCTTTAAAAATTAATTGAAAATTGAGTTTAAGAGATTTTTGCTTGAAGCTTTATTTTTAAGTTTTTCATGTTATGAAATTTAATATAAGTAAAATTATTTTATATTAAAACTTAAAGTTACTTGGAGTTAAGAATAACACCAGTAGCTTTAAATTTGGAATTAAAAATAATTTACCTTAAGTTAAGAACCTCATTTTCAAGCATGGTTTTTCAGTTTTGACCTGAGCACGCCCTCTATATCAATTATGAATCATGAGGGATGCTCTGTAGACATAAAAATAGTCTATACATCACTGTTTTTGTCCATAAATTCAATCCAATCCAATTATATTAGACATTTAAACAGGTGGTGCTTTATTATATATTGAATCTTATTATTAAAGTATTTCTTAAGTATTTCATTCTTTATAAATCTTAAATTAAAGAATTGAAATCATAGAAATTATATTATTTCTGTAATCACAAATAATACATTTTATTTTATAAAATTATTGTCTTAAAATATGTTTTAAACTCCACAAATTCCTTTCAAAAGCTCTTTCATCATTTTTTATTATATAAAGTTGTTTTATCTCTTACAAAATTGATTCATGGCATGTTTTTAACTTATAATTATTATTTAACATAATAACTTTTGTATTTGACTTATTGTATTAAATATATATTATAAGTAAGTTTTCTTTAAAATTCTATATTTTTTCATCTATTATTAGTTTTTTTTATAGAATTTTTCTATAAGAATTATATCTGCACAGCTTGTGCTATATTTTCTTTTAATAAATAATATTTATACTATTTATAAGTTGTTGAATATTTATATTTTCCACATGTAATTGTTGCATTAAGAGCTTTACACTTCTTATTGTTATAGCTGTCAGTGACTATACCATTAATAGAATAATTATAGTTTATTATAGTTATCAATATTTTTTTATTATTATATTATATAATAATGATTAAATTTATTTTTTAATACAATTATTTTAATAATTATATTTAATTTGTGGTTAGGATATTTTGTTATATTATATTTTTCTACTGAGGACAGTCGTAGTATTCTTGACATTGTTACTATTATCAAGAGTTTCAGAGGAAAACCTTAAACCATCAGTTTGGGGGTGGTAAGCTGTTGAGAATAATAATTTTGTTCCAAACATGTTATGGAGGTTTGTACATAATGCTGAAGTGAATTTTGGGTCTCTATCACTTATGATATTGCGAAATAGGCCTGTGTGTCTAATAACTTCATTCCATATCATTATGGCTGTGTCTATAGCTGTACCATCCTTGTGAAATGGTAACTACATTGGAGCTTTGCTGTATCTGTCAGCTAATACCAGGAATGCATTGTAGCTTTGGTCTCCTCCTGGAGGTAAGGCTGTTACCCAATCCATGTGAACTATTTCCCAAGCCAATTTTGGTTCTTGGGTTTGGATCATCATTCCAAATTTCTTTCCCATGGATCTGTTTGCTTTCTTGAATCTTTAACAGGTTCAACATTCTTCTGCAACATCTCTCTTCCAATTTGGCAACCAAGAGCAGGTTTTTACCTTCTCTAGTGTTCTGTCTTCTGAGAGATGTCCAGCTGCAACACTATCATGACATTCATGTAGTATAGTGTTTATCATAGCTCTATCTGTTAAAGCCATGACACATTTATGTTTAGTTCTATGATAGAGGATTCCATCAAGGAGGTGAAATCTTCCTTCATCATATGCTTTTTTCCATATTTCATCTGGTTTTCATGAAAGTGGTGGGTCTTTAGAGTCTTTCATTAAAAGTTGGCATAAGATATGGCAGTGTTTTTCCATTTTATAGCTTTCCTTGACTTTTTTAAAGAATTCTGTGCCAATATCTGTGACACATATGCCTTCTATATGAGGCTCTTCCTGTGGTACCCATGCTGGATTTTCAGGCGTATTTGCCAGAGCCCATCTGCTAAGACCTTCTGCATTTTTATGAATACTACTAGATTTATGAACTATAGTCATATTTACTCTATTGTCTTAGATGTCAATTTGCAATATTAGCATATGTCTATTTGGAGTTTTCATGTTTAATAAAGATTTTACAGCATTGCAATATGTAATTAAATCAAACACTGTCCCATCAAAATAATAGTGTAACTTTGCTAAAGCCCACACTAAGAAGAGGAATTCCATTTGGCTTGCTCCATACCTTGCTTCTGTTGGATTTATTTCTCTTGAAATGAAGCAAATTGGTCCTTCAACAGGTTTGTCATTGATTATTTGTGTCTGGTGTAGTGCAGAACCTAGCCCCTCTCCACAAGCAGCAATGTATAGTTTGAAGGGTATTTTCCAATATGGAATTAGAATAAATGGGAAATTTGTTAAGTAATTTTTAAGTTCTTCATATTCCTTGACTGTTTCTTCAGTCATTTCATAGACTGTCTGTTGGTTACAGAGCTTATACAAGGATTTAGCAATTCTTTCAAAGTCTTTTATATGCTTTCTGTAATAGCCAGCAAATCCTAGAAATGATTGCATTTCTGTTTTGGTTAGGGGAATTGGCTTCAATAGTACAGCTGCTACTTTGTTCTTATCTATGCCCAAACTTAGTCCATATGCAACATGTCCTAGTGCTTTCAGTTCACTTTATGCAAAATAACACTTTTTCAAGGAAATTTTTATGCTTACTTGTACTATCTTTTGCAAGACTCTTTCTAGTCTTTTTAAGTGACTATCCCAAGTCTCTGAGCAAACTATGATATCATCAATATAGATAATCAACCATCCTTCTGACAATTCTTCAGGAAATATGGTATTCATCATTCTTTGATAATGGGAAGGTTCATTTTTTATACCAAATGACATTCTCAGATATTCAAAAATTCCACAGTGGACTATTATTCTCAGTAGTATTTTGGCATTGTCTGTTAAGAAATCTTGGTTAAAACCCTTCAGAGAATCCATGGCTGTAATTAACTTAGCCTTTGACAATTGTGTTAATGTCTCATTAAATATGGGTATTGGATATCTGTCAGGCATAGTATAGGTATTTAGAGCTCTAAAGTTCCCTACCATCCTTTATTTTCCATTGTTCCAAGTTATCTTGACAGGTGTAGTGACCTCTACGTGTTCATTATGTCCTACTTTCCTTAACACCCCAAGGTCCATTAATTCTTTAATATGTACCTCTGAGGCTTCTATGGCTCTTGGGCTAGCTGGATAAGCTGGTTTTTTTAACAAGGGTGGATAGGGTTTTTCAACATTAATAATAATTTAAAATTCATGCCCAAGTATTGCACCTAGTGGTTCTTTGTCAGCCCCAAAGGCATTCTACATTTAAACAAGAGATAAATCAGTTTTTCTCTCATTTTTTCTGTTAATTCTTGATTTAATTATGCCTCATTAAGTTTTTCACTTATGAACAGAGGTTTTTCTAGAATTTTCTCTTCATTTTTTATGACTTTAATTTTTGTTTTGTTATTTAAAAAACCAAATTTCTGCCTTGGATTGTCTCCTATGGTGAAATATCTGTCTTTTTTATTAGAGATATCTTTGCCATAAATTGACAAGTAATCATTTCCAAGTATAAAATGGTTACTAGTATGGTTTTCTATTACTAAAATTCTACTTTCACTTTTATAAATTTGGAAGGGTGAGGAAAAATTATTTTCAAGTCAATTATTCCAAGGGGCTTCATGCTTTCACTTGCACTACTAAATTTAACCCTTTGTCTTGGTATACCTTTTTCTTCCCAATCTGGTATAATTGTTTTTGAGTAATCCTTACCAACACAGGTACAGTATTCTTCTGTATCTAAGTTTCATTTTGCCTCTTGGTTTTCAACCATGACAATACTTATACTTGATTTTACAGCTGTATATTCCATACCTTTTTTGGTTTGGTTCTGTAAAGCTTGGCATATTGTATGTTTGTGAGGATTGTATCAGATGTTCCAACTTGTGGTAAGTTTTAATTCAAATCTGTTACTTTATATCTTAAATCAATATTATTAATTTGTGCAATAATTATATTGATTTAATAACTTTCAGAGGCTTCTGACTCTTCAGTCTCCTTTTCAGAATCAGATTCATCTTCTTTTTCATTGTGGTCTTCTGTTTCCACATTTTAATTCATTTTTGCCTTTTTAAGGCAATTATTGGCTAAGTGTCCAATACCTTTGGCATTTTCTTTGCTCATTAGTGTTGGGTGTGTTGGGTTTTAAAGGTTCTTTTTGGTTTATCTTTTTTTATAAATGGTTTAATTGGGCTTTAAATGTCCTTTTTTTATGTTCTTCCAATCTTTTCTCTTGTCACTATATCTTCTAATGCATTGATATACTATTCTGTGGAGAATGGTTTCATACACCTGCTTCTTAGGGAATGTCACAGTTCTCCTCCACATTTCTTGAGTATTTTCATATGCACCATTTTCTGTTACATTTCTGGATACAGTGCATTTAATATTCCAAATTTGTTTAAGAACCAAGTCAAAGGTTTATTTTTATCTGGGTCAAAGAAAGAATTTTCAAATGCATTTTCTATCTTTTACCTCCAGGCATCATTTTCCAACTTGGTGATTATTTCATTTATCCACCAAGACCAGGTATTTTTTCCTTTTTTTTGTCTTGTGCCATAATACCGTCTTTTTGCATATTTTTGAAATAATTAATGTAATCTTGCAGTAATTAATTCATCTGGTATGGCATAATACTCTTGTAGAATGTTGATTGTTTTGATAACTGACATATGGTCATATTCACCTTCACCTGTGAATTTTGTCCATTCTTTTAATTGAGGTTCTTCCTTCATTGAGACTTGGTTATTGTCTTGATGGCTCAAGTCTGTTATGAATTGATTTTTTATTTCCTCTTTTGGCTTAACATGACTTCTTATATGATAAAACAGTGTTTATAACTTTGGAATATTTAAGTTAGCCTCATGTATTTTATCCAGTTTTTTGGTAATAAGTCTTATTTCACTGTTAATGTCATCTTTAAGATTCATTATTTTTTAATCACTTTCTTCTAGATGTTCTAGAAGTAATTTTTTGATGTGATGAAGTCTTTTATTCAACTTTTTCAACAGGAACACTTAATTTGTTTAGTTTTTCTGTAAGATTATCAATACTCACATCATAATTAATTGTGAAGGTTTCTTATTTGATCTCTCCTGTATCTATACAATTCCTGTTGTCCTTGTATTAATTTCTTACTATTGTCAATTGAAACTGTTGTTTTGTTATTTTCAACCATAAATTTAATGTTATCAATTTTGTTTTTATTTTGTACAACAATTTTAGTTAAAGATGATAAATTATTATTTATTTTTTGTAAATATAATAAGCTATTTTAAATGTGTTTAAGAGGTAAAATACTATTTTTAATTTCTGTTGAAGTATTTACAACATCAGGAGACAAAGTTATTTCTTTTTGAAATGAGGCTTTCTCATTCTTTGTTCCTCTTTGGCCTTGAATTCCATCAAGGTTTTGGCTATGTTGAAGGAATTTTCCATGGTATAAGTTTGTCCAATTTTTCTTCTTGTTCTTCTTCCCTTCTTGGGGAGGCTAACTGGCTTGAGGCTTGCTGGCAGAAGCTACTGGGGCTTCTTCCTTGCTTGCCTCCCTCTTTTTGGCATGGTACTCCTTTATATTTTTGATTTGAGGATTGGATGATAGTATATTCCATCCATTGGATTATTTCACTACTTCCTCTTCTTTGAGCAATTTTTCAGGATGTGCCAGGAGTTAATCACTCCTTGGAGGATTTTTGGAAACATTTCCCAATCCTTGTTCTTGTACACTGTGTAATACTGCTTGGACTGGCTCATATAAATGTTTATTTGAGCCCTCTGAATGTGATTTATATCTGTTGGAGTTACTCATACTTTGTTCTAACTCTGGCTCAGGTATTATGGGCATTTCTGGGACTTTCCTTTGGAATATGGCACTTTCTTGTGTGGATTCTGTCCCACTGGTGATTTTTCCCTTTCTTTCCCTTTTGATGTATCAACCCTACTTCTGTGTCCAAATCCATTTGATTGGCTGAAGTATTTGGATCCTCTTCTAGTAGTCATAAATATGAAGATAAGAAGGTTTCCAGACAGTGAAAATTCTTCTTATGGCAATTTAAATAGAGGTACTAACCTTCAGAGTCCTGGAAAGACTAATTTCTTTCCTTTCTATTTCTTATTGAAAACAGGTCTTGGAGAGCCTGAAAAAGTCCGTTCTACCAATCTCTCAACAGTGGTTTGATTGTCCTCTGTTGGGTTGTGTGCAAACACTAAAAAAGACAAATAAATATCAGTCTTTTTTCAAATAAAAGGTGTTCATTTTGATAAGATATGGCAATTTCCACATAAAAAGTTCTTTTATATCTTTAAATTGATGAAATAAATGAATAAAAAGGAATAAAAACAACCTTTTTTATTATTTTTTACATCTTTGTTTTAAATAATAAAATAAGAAATTAAGATGATTTTTTTTTGAAATTTATTTATAATATGAATTTATTTTTAATTTATGAATATCTTTTTTAATCACTAGAGTCACTCAATGAAAGTTCTTGCAGGTCTAAGGATGTGAAAAACCCTATTCAAGACAGTACAATTTCTTTCCAAATTCTTCAATAGCATTTAAAATAAATAAATATAAAATTATTATATAATGTTATAATTTGAGATATAATTTACTATTGAATAAGCCGAATTTTAATCTTTTTAAAAGTCTTTTAAGTGAATATCATGGACAGGCCCCCCAAATGTATGGTTGGACTGTGAAACAATACAAAAATATTACAAATATTTTACTTATTTTACTATTAATGTCCTTATAAAGCTTTAAGAATGATATGATAATTATTATTATAGCAAATGCATAGAATCATTCAATTATTCAATAAATATAATAATATAATAAAAAGAAATATATTAATATTTGATAATTAATACACTTATGGAAATTTATTATTTTTACAAACAAATAATAAATGTGTAAGAAATTTTTATTAAATAATAAAAAAAAAATTATAAAAATAATATTACTAATATTAAAATTATATATTAATATAAATACTATTTATATTAATAAAAGAATTATTAAGGATTATAGTAGAGAAAAAATATTATAATAAGTTAAAATAACCTACTTTTGACAATTAATATAATAATTTTGGATGAATTGAGGCCAAATAGTAGAAATGAAAACTAATCAAATTTTATTTACAAATAAACATAAAATAAATTACCAATACTTTTGGTTTTACATGGATTTAGAGTTTAAGAGAGAATTTTAACAAAAAAAATTAAAAAATTTATGTAATCACGTCAAAATTGGTGATTATAATGGAGATTATCTTTAGTCTTCAATAATAGAATTAATCTATATATAAAGGATAAAGAAATTACCTTTTAATTTAATGTTTTAATGTTTTTGATGTGTCTGATGGCAAAATACAGGAAAAAGAGCTTTATTTATTGTAGGATCTTCCCTCCTAGAGTCCAACAGGCATCTGATAGTCGTTTATTGATTTTATCCATTGTAATTGATCAGTAGCTCAATGTTTAGTGATGATTAAATCATAATTGAACCATCTAGCCTCATTATTATGCCATTATTTAGAGTTATCACTATAGCACTAAGTTTGATGACATAATAGGCTTGGAAGAAGCCAAACCTTTGTGTATTTGATTAGTATTAATCATAATATAATAGTATTCATCAGTTTGAGGGCTTATATAACTGCTAAAATTCAAATAAGATTGCAGTAAGTGATCATAAATGATCAATTTCAAGCTTGAGCTTTGATCATTAATAACTTTGAAGCTACACACCTTAAGTCCAATTGGAGAGTGTATTCTGATAGCTTAACATGTAATAATCAACCTGCAAAGAGCCTTTTATTCAATCATAAAAACTCTATTTTTGATGATTTTTCTTATAACTCTAATTTTCTGTCAAAATTCACTATTTTGAACTTTAAACCATGATTTCAAGGGGTTGTACCTTGAATATAATGACAAATAATAGATCATTATTCATGTATGAGCTATTATAACCTGAGTAGTTAATTCAATTTAAGTTTGGACTACTTTCACAACAACGTGGTCAGCAGCTTTAGCAATTTTATTCAATAAACCCTTACAAGTTATGACCTTTTTTATAACTTGTCAAATAAATTTTATATCTTTATTCCTACATTAATCATGTGGTAACTTTGGTGTTTGACTAACTCTGTATCATGTGTATTTTGAGAGATATGAGCCAAAAACCATGAATTTATGCACTGACCATAAAAGTGCATATATTCAGGTTATTTCCTTAAGTATTGAATTTAAAAATGTAAAGTTTGTCTAAGAAACTCTTGATAATATTAACAAAATCAAGAGTACTATGACTTTCCTCAGTAAAAAAATATAATATAAAAAATATTATAACCACAAATTAAATATAATTATTAAAATAATTATATTAAAAAATTAAAGTTAAGTATTATTATATAATGTAACAATAAAAGAAATATTAATAATCATAATAAATTATAATTACTTGATTATTGTTATATTCACTGACAGTTATAACAATAAGAAGTGTAAAGCTCTTAATGAGACAACTACACGTGGAAAATATAAATATTTAACCACTCATATATAATATAAATATTATTTATAAAGGGAAATTATAGCACACACTGTGAAGATATAATTCTTATAGAAAAATTCTATATAAAAAAACTGATAATAGATAAAAAATTATATAATTTTAGAGAAAAACTTACTTCTAATATATAATTAATACAACAAGTCAAATACAACAGCTATTATATTAAATAATTATTATACATTAAAAAAAGGCCAAAATTCAATATTATAAAATATAAACAACTTCTTATAATAAGAATATGATTTAGAGGGTTTTTAAGAGTAACTTGTGGATTTTTAAAAGATATTTTAAGACAACAATTTTATAAAATGAAATGTATTATTGGTGATTACAATAAGAATCTGATTTCAATGATTTCAATTCTTTAATTTAAGATTTATAAATAATAGAATACTTAAAAAATACTTTAATAATAAGATTTTACATATAATAAAACTTTAACTGTTTAAAATGTTGAATATAATTGGATTGGATTGAATTGATGGACAAAAACAGTGATGAATAGACTCTCTTTATGTCTGCAGAGAATCCCTCATGATTCATAATGGATATAGAGGGCATGCTCAGGTCAAAACTGAAAAACCATGCTTAAAAATAAGGCTCTTAGCTTAAGGTAACTTATTTTTAATTCCAATTTGAATTTATTTGTGGCCTTGTGGGTTGTCATATATACCTCACAGGCTCACATTCCCTACCACAAAAAGAAATTGTACCACAATTTTAGTAGTATACCCCCAAGTTAATTGGGGGGGTATCATCCACTGTCCAACCTCTTTACTTGTACTTTTAAGTATGTAAAGCACACAATTCAGTTGTTTCATTGAGGAATTGTTCTTCTCTCATGTTTGAATCTTCTGAGAAACCTTTGGGAATCAGGTTTCTTTTCTGCTACAATCCATTCATCTTCATTTTGTGGATTTTTGTACCTGACCAAGTATTCTCTTTCATATTTTCCCCTAACTCTTATTTCTTTCAAGGCCTTTAGTACTTTTCTCTCTTCCCTTTGATCAAGTGGAGGTACTTCTAAGGGTGTTTCATTTCTTAAAGGAAATAATTCCTTATCACTTGAAGTGTAATGCTTTACTAGACTAACAGGAAAAGTTGGATGTTTGTTTTCCAATTCTCTTGAAAGTTCTACCTGTACTGCATTTGTCCCAACTAGAGCTTCAATAATAACTAGTCCTGCAAAGGAATATTTCAATTTCTTTGGACCTTCAATATTATTAAAGTTCAAGTTTCATAATAGTATTAAGTCCCCTACTTTGAATTATGGGTTTTTATGACTTTTATCCCATTTCTGTTTAGCATATTCAAAGGCATAAGTCATGCTTTTATTTGCATGATGCCTCACTTTATCAAGAAATAACTTGAATCATGAAGCAGTTGGATGAATATCAACTAAATCTTTAATCAAAGTATCAACTGGAAGGTTAGTGTTCCATCCTTTTTCCAACATTGCAGGAGTCTTTCCTGTTGAAGCATGGATAGAGGTTTTGTAGGCTAATTCCAATTCTGGTTTAAGAGTACACCAATAATGGGTAAAGCCATCATAATCTTTACACTCCAGGCCTCAAGCACCAACTCTTCTGATCATGTCTGCAAGGGTTTGAATCATTCTTTCTGCTAGCCCATCTGTTTGTGGATGATATGCTGTTGCGAATGATAGTTTTGTACCCAAAAGCTTATGTAAATTAGTCCATAAGGCTGATGTAAATTTTGGATCTCTATCACTAATGATATTTTTAAAGAGGCCAGTATTATATATAACTCTGTTCCAAATAAAAAGAGCTGTATCCATATCTGTGTCATCTTTATGACACAGTAAAAATATTGGTGCTTTCCTATATCTGTCAACAATTACAAGACATCCTTTGTAACTTTTATCACCTCCAGGTGGTAAGGCAGTTACCCAATCCATATGAGCCACTTCCCATGGGGTACTTGGTTCTTTGATATGAATAATTAATCCAAACCTCTTACCAGTAGCTTTATTGGCTTTCTGGCATCTATCACAACTATGACAGTACTCAATGAAATCTTTTCTCTAAGATGGCCACCAGGCACATTTCTTGATTATTTTCATTGTTCTGTCTTCAGAAAGATGTCCAGAATAAATGTTATCATGGCATTCTAGTAGTATTTTGTTTATCAAAACTCTACTACATAAGACCATGACAAATGTGTGTTTAGACCTATTATATAAGATACCATCAAACAAATGGAAGCTTCCATTGTCATAAGATTTTTTCCAAATATCATCCAGAGAGTTAGCCAAGGATGCATCTTTGCAATCTTTGTCAAGTAGAGAAGTAAGAATATGAAAATTCTTATCTTTCTTGTTGCTTTCTCTAACTTCTTCAAAGAATTCTGTCCCCACATCTGTGAGTTTAATTCCTTTAATTGGAATTTGAGGTTCTGCACTTGTAGGAACATAGGCAGGATTGTCAGGTGTATTGGTTAATTCCCATCTACTCAAACCATCAGCATTCTTGTGAATATTTTCAGCTCTTTGTAGTATGGCCATATTGCCTCTAGACTCCTGAATAGCAATCTGCCATCTTAACATGTGTCTGTCAGGTGTCTTCATGTTAAGAAGTGATTTTACTGCATTACAATGAGTAATTACTTCAAACACACTACCATCAATATGATAATGAAGTTTTTCCAGAGCTCAAACAAGGAAAAGGCATTCCATTTGACTATCTCCATATCTGGCCTCAGTAGGTTTTATTTGTCTTGAGATAAAACAAATTGTACCCTCATAATGATTGTCATTGAGAATTTGAACTTGATGAAGAGCTGCACCTAGGCCTTCACCACATGAATCAATATACAGCTTGAAAGGAAGATTCCAATTTGTCATTAAGAATAATGGTGCATTATTCAAGGCATACTTTATTTTTTTGTATGCTTGAATTCTTCCCTGTGTCATCTCAAAGACAGTTTGTTGATCACAAATTCTGTACAATGATTTTGCTTGTATTGCAAAATCTTTAAGGTGCTGTCTGTAATAACTGGAAAACCCTAAGCAATAAATCACTTCTTCTTTGTTCTGGTGCATTTGTTTCAGTAAACCTGCAGCAACATTATTTTTATCAAGACCAAGGCTCAGTCCTGATACTACATTTCCTAGAGCGTTCATCTCATGAAACCCAAAATTACATTTTGTAAGAGATATTTTCATGTTCACTTGAAGAATCTTTGTAAGTACTGATGAAAGTCTCTCTAAATGCAATTTCCAGGTTTCTGAACAAATGATAGTGTCATAAATATAAATGATTAACCATCCCTCTGATAATTAATGTGGGAAAATGGTATTCATCATTCTTTGGCAATGAGAGGGTTCATTTTTATTACCAAAAGGCATCCTCAAGTATTCATAAATACCACACTGAGCAATCATCCTCAATAATTTCATACCATGAGGTGTTAAAGCATTCTGATGGAAACCTTTAAGAGCATCCATTGAATTGTTAAGCTTTTCTTTGGATAATTGAGTCAAAGTCTCATAGATTCTTGGAATTGGATACCTGTCTGGAATAGTGTAGGTATTCAATGCTCTAAAATCCCCAATCATCCTTGATTTATCATTATGCCAAGTAATGATTACAGGCGTTGTGAATTCTACTTCTTCATTGTGCCCAACATTTCTAAGAACTCCCAGTTTAACTAGCTCATCAATATGACTATCTAATGCTTCTCTAGCCTTAGGGCTAGCTGGGTAAGCTGGTCTTCTTAATAGTGTATGTTAAGATCTTTTCACCTTAAGCATAATGTCCACTTCATGGCCTTTGATAGGCCCAAGTGGTTCATTATCAGAAGCAAAGGCCTCTCTGTATTGAAATAAAATTTCAATAAGTTCTTCCTTCATTTCTAATGTTAATTAAGTAATAATTTGTGCTTCAATTGACTGATCTGACACAATTTTTTCTTTATTAACATTCTTTACTTGTCTAATGACAGTTATTTCTCTTTTTTCTGGATGAGAAGAAAGTTTTTGCCTTTCATTTTCCCCTATAGTGAAATATCTGTCTTTATGAGTATTAATATCAATTCCATAAATAGTGAGATAATCATTTCCTAGTATAAAATGTTGTTAAGTAAAATTATTCATAACAACAAATTCAACTTTGAATCTGATACTTCCTGCAGGTTGAGGGGATATCATTTCTGCTTCAAAAATGCCCAAGGGGTGCATATCTTTGCTAGCGCTTCTAAATTTTATACCTTCAATTGGGATTAAGCTTTCTTTCCAATTGCTATAAATCCCGTCAAGGTAATCTTTTCCAACACAAGTACAAAAAGCACCCGAATCAAGTGTAACTTGGCTTCTCTGTTGTGTAACACAATATTAGTGATCTAAGAAGCTCCAGCTGTATAACCTTTACCTCTGGCAGGTATGGTTCTCTGCATTTTAGCATCTTGCACATGTATGAGATCCATACATTCACTACTGTACTGTGGTAAGTGAGTATGTACCTCTGTTACTTCAAAGGAAAAATTAATATTTTCTATAATAAGTTCATCAAGTATGTCTTCTTCAGAAGGCTTAGAATCACTGTCATGTAAAGATACATTATTTGTTTCTTTTGTGTCTTCAACTTTATTCATCTCTATCTCATTTATTCTTGTCTTTTTGGGACAATTTTTTGCCAAATGAGATGTACTTCCACATTTATGACATTTCAAAGGAGCTTTGTCATGTGGTTCATTCGGTTTTGGAACTGGTTTCCCACTGGTCTTTTTTTCCATCGGGGGTTTACACAAATTCCTTCCAATTTTTGTTCTAGTTGTGATTTCTTCCATGGCATTGATATAATTTTCTGTAGAGAAATGCTCAATACATCTGCTTATTATAGCATGCTCAAGGTCACCACCATGTTTTCTTAATATCCTTTTATGAATCATTGTTTCAGACATATCAGGATGAGGAGCAGTTAACCTTTATTTCTGTTTAAGAAACCAAGACATGGGCCTGTCCCTTTCAATATTAGAAATGGCCTCTTCAAAAGAAGTTTCCATTTTAAATCTCCAGAAATCATTTTCCCATTTGGAAATAATTTTTTCTTTCCACCAAGGCCAAGAATGTTTACCATGGTCTTGCCTCCTTTTGTAATTCAATTTCTTTTCTTATTTGGTAAACAGGGAGTGTAAAATGGCACTTATATATTCATCTGGTATGTTAAAGTCTTCTTTCAACATATCAATTGTTTTCATAAATTCCATATGATTATATTCTCCTTCACCACTGAAGACTGGCCATTCCGCTAATCTTTGAATGTCTTTCAAATTAAAAGAAGTCTCTCCTTCTGCATTACTTGAAATTGTATGATGTAAGTCATTATTCAATTTTAGCACATTTCTGTCAAGAATTGGTGTAGACTGTCTTGGCAAATCATTCTTGAGTGATATATCATTAATACTTGATTGAATATCTTCTTTCAATTGAAGTATTGCTTTGTCACTTTTTTCCAATTTCCCTTGGAAAAGAGCTTCATTGTGGCCAGTTGAGTTTTCCAAGTTCTTAACTTTTATTCTTAATTCCTTCAACTGTCTAGTTTTGAAAGAAATAGAATTGTCATCTGGTTGATTAATTAAGGTATCTTTAGGCTAAATTCTTTCACAGATTTGCATCAAAGACAAGATGTTGTCTTTATTTATATTTTCTAGACCAATCATGGTCTTTTGTGACTCTTTTACTTGAAATATCTCTCTACCCAACTTCTGTTGGATATACTAAAAATTATTAAGCTTTGCTAAAATTTCTTTATTACAAGTTTCAAAATGAGTTACAAGCTTTGCAAGGTCTGCTTCTTTGGAAATGATTGGTTCAATCTTTCCTCCTCCTTGTTTTTTAATTCCATCAGAGTTCTTGCCATATTGAACACATTGTCCATGGCTTTCTTCTCTTTCTTGGGAATTCTGTAATTCTGTGCGTAAGGCTTGTTCCACTTGGATTTTTCCTTTTTATTGCCCTTCTTATTGCTCTTTGGGGTTTTCCTGTCCTTTTTTGGTACTTATTGAGGCATATTTTTGCTTGTGGAGGCTTGGGGAGCTTCCACTGGGCTGTTGTCCTTTCCTTTGGCCAACTTCTTCCTCTGGTCCTCTGACAGAATGCTTTTGTTTTTCAACCAAGCTTTTATCTGTTGGACTTGTCCCTTGCAAGACATGGGTGTCCAACCCCTCAGAAGTTCTTCTGTCTTTTCTGGGCCCATGAACTTCTTCACTTGAAGATAAGAGTTAATTTTGCCTATCCAAGGACTTTGAAGAAGTTCCCACTCCTGCTGCTTTGCCACCATAAACCAGTGCTTGTACTGAGACTGGTATATCTCTATTGCTGCCTGTTGGAAATGATTCATTTCTGGCAACAGGAATGATATTTATGTCAGCTTCTGGAATCCCAATAAGAGTTTCAAAGGTGCTTGCGAACTTGTGGAAACTGGTGGAAGCTCTGGCATAATCCATTTGTGCCTCTCCTCTGGACTGATATTCTTGTCTTTTGGATTTTTGACTTGAATGTCCTGGTCCAGATCCATTTTATTGGATGGAGTAATTGCTTCCACTTCAAGTAGAAGTCATTTCACATCAATTTTAAGAAAAATGGACTAAGAAATGAATTTACTTCACCTGCTGGACCTTTAAAGGGTTCTTTGGTAATTAAACCCCTTGGTGCTGGGCTGGGTTGAACTTCAATACTAGACTCTGATGCCTCAGAGTCTGAAGAGATTTCTTTGATTGATGATACTAGAAAAAAGGAAAACATAATTTATTTTATCCGAAAATAAAAATAACTTATGAACTCAACTTATTGAATAAAGTTGTTTTAATGTAATTTATGTCAAATTAGGTCAAAATTAAGAGAAATGTCTAAAGATAAAAGAAAAAAAAAATTAATAAAGATTTTTAAATTTTTTATTTGATTTTATATTTTCTTTGAAAGAAATAATAATTCTGAAATTAATAAGTTATTGATCAAAATTGTATTATTATTCACTTTATACTAGAATAACTCAAAGAATAAATTTCAAGTCTGTGATGTGAAAAAGCCACTGGTTAGACAAAAGAAGTTTATTACAAGTCACTCAATAGTATGTTGTTTCAAACAATATTCATAAGAAAAAATAACTTTATTAATATTATAAATATTATTTATTAGGGAAAAGTCCCAAAAAGGCCAATATTAATATGAATATGGCAATTTTACATCAAAAAGAAGGAGTAAAATAAGGTCTAGAATATGATTTTTGTCCCAAAAATTGATTAAAATCACGGCCAGTCCCCACAATGTAAGGTTTGTCTATTAAACTCTTGATAAGAGTAACAAAATCAAGAGTACTATGACTGTCCTCAGTAAAAAGATATAATATAAAAAAATATTATAGCCACAAATCAGATTTAATTATTATTATATAATTTAATGATAAAAAAATATTAATAATTATAATAAATTATAATTATCCTATTATTGTTATAGTCACTGACAGTTATAACAATAAGAAGTGTAAAGCTCTTAATGAGACAACTACATGTGGAAAATATAAATATTTAGTCACTTATGAATAATATAAATATTATTTATAAAAGGAAATTATAACACACACTGTGCAGATATAACTCTAATAAAAGAATTCTATCTAAAGAAACTAATAATAGATAAAAAAAATATAGAATTTTAGAGAAAAACCTACTTATAATATATAATTAATACAACAAGTTAAATACAACAGTTATTATATTAAATAATTATTTTAAGTGAAAAAAACACCAAAATTCAATATTATAAGAGATAAACAACTTTTTATAATAAAAATATGATTTAAAGAGTTTTTAAGAGGAACTTGTGGATTTTTAAAAGATATTTTAAGACAATAATTTTATAAAATAAAATGTATTATTGGTGATTACAACAATAATCTAATGTCTATGATTTCAATTCTTTAATTTAAGATTCATAAAGAATAAAATACTTAAGAAATACTTTAATGATAAGATTTTATATATAATAAAACTTTACCTGCTTAAAATGTCTAATATAACTGGATGGGATTGAATTGATGGACAAAAACAGCGATGAATAGACTCTTTTTATGTCTTCAGAGCATCTCTCATGATTCATAATGGATATAGAGGGCGTGCTCAGGTCAAAACTTAAAAACCATACTCCAAAATAGGACTCTTAACTTCAGGAAACTTATTTTTACTTCCAATTTAAAGTTATTTGTGGCCTTATGGGTATGTCATATATACCTCACAGGCTCACAAAAAATATCAAATGAAAAGTTTATATGTGTATTTTTTAATGCTGAACCCCATGGTGTAATTTATCTCACATTTTGTCTCATTGGTTTCTGAGATAAATATAAATTTAGTTCTTTTTTAGATGGAATTTTTACTTATTATTCATTAAGTATTGACTTTACAGATATTCCATAAAAATGATATATGTGTATTTTATCATGAGTAATCTAATGGTGTATTTTATTTTACATTTTTACTCATTATACTCTAAGGTAATAAAGAGTGTATGCCTATTTATGGCATTTTCCCTTATTTTAAAAAAATGATCATTGTAAAGTTTTCTTGTGACCTTTTTTGGATATGTGTTCATATCTCAAACACTTACACCCAATTCCAGGTGGGATCACCTGATCCCCAATTTTAACACAAACCTCAGGGGGGAAAATTGGCCATAAAATCCCATGGCCTCTGGCAACCACCAGAGGCCATCAGCTCAGGTCCAGCAAGGCTTCCCCTCAATTCAAGGGAAGATCTTTTCCTCATTTATGGACCCTGAACTGGAGGAAGCAGGAATGTGGCATATATGGTATTATATACCATTATGCACCATTTTTTCTCACAAATTCAATGGTAACATTTTCAGGACCCAACAATTCCATTTCAAAAGAAGACTTCAGTCAGTCAGTTATGCAATCCATGGTGGCTATCAGAAGGCCATTAGAGGACACCAATCACCTGGTCCTTCAGGTGTTGGTTATTTCATTTCAACAGTATTCTCCCAAGTGACTAGTGGCCCGGTATTCTTCAAGGGCAGTTTCAAGTAGTTGTTAATTATCAATTCAGTTTTCAAAGAATCAAGCACTCCAGCACTCCTTGGACAACTTAATTGGTCCATACAGGAAATATTCAGGAAATCTGTATGTCATTGTCCCATTTGGGCCAATTCATACTCCACTGTGGGAATTCAAGGAACACAGTTCGTAAGGTTTTTCTATTAAACTCTTGATAATAGTAGCAAATATCAAGAGTACTATTACTTTCCTAAGTAGAAAATATAATATAATGAAATATTACAACCACAAATTTGAAATAATTATTAAAAATAATTATACTGAAAAAAGATGTTTTCATTATTATTAAATAATTTAATAATTATAATAAAATATAATCATTCTATTATTGTTATAGTCACTGACAATTATAACAATAAGAAGTGTAAATCTCTTAATGTGACAATTACATGTGGAAAATAATAATATTTATCCACTTATGAATAATATAAATATTATTCATAAAGAAATTATCACATAAACTGTGCAGAGATAATTCATATAGAAAACCTTTATATAAAAAGAATAATAATAAATAAAAAATTTATAACTTTAAATAAAACTTAATTATAATATTTATTTTATACAACAAGTCAAACAACAAAATTTATTATATTAAATAATGTTTATAAATTAAAAACACACCAAAAGTCATTATTTTAAAAATATAAAAATAAATTTTTTTATGATAAAATAAGATTTAAGAGTTTTTAAGAGGAATTTGTATATTTTAAAAAAAGATATTTAAGACAATAATTTTTTGTAATAAGATATATTATTGGTTATTAAAACAATAATATGACTTGTATGATTTCAATTCTTTAAATTAACATTAATAAAAAATAAAATACTCAAGAAATTACTTCAATAAGAAGAATTTATAATTAATAAAATATTGCTTGCTTAAAATTTCTAATTGATTGGAATGATAATTGTGATGGACAAAAACAGTGATGTGTAGGCTCTTTTTATGCCTACAGGTAGGCTCTCATGATTCATAATTGATATAGAGGGTGTGCTTAGGTCCAAATTGAAATACCATACTTTAAAATGAGGTTCTTAACATAAGGTAACTTATTTTGATTCCAATTGAGAGTTACCAGTGTTATTCTTAACTCCAAGTAGCTTTAATCCTCTTTTGAATTAATTATTTTAAGTTTTAATATAAAATAAGTTTATTTATATTAAACTTAATAACATTAAAAACGTAAATTTAAAGCTGCAAGAAAAAGTATCTGAAACTGAACTTTTAATTAATTTTTAAAGAAATCTTAATTTTCTTTAACAATAATTAAAATGGTTAATTTAAAGGCTAATTAGCAATTAAAATTTTTGAATAAAGATACTTAAGATTTATTTTATACACAAATAATATTAATTTGTAATATTTCTGAAATGTTCAAGAAAATCCATTAAGAATTGATTTTTTAATGAATTTTTGAATTTATTGCTATTTTTTCATGTAAAATAGCAATACACACCAAACCTTGACTTTTAATAAGTTCTTGATACTTTTAAATTTAAATTTTTAAGCTTGATTAAGCTTTTACAGTTATTAATACCTTGAGTTTAAGCTTTCATATTGAGATTTACCCTTTGGAAGCTTGAAACTCCTGTCCAAATTGGGATAAAACCAGTTTAAACTTCAAGGTTGGATTAAAGTCTAAGCTTAAGGATTAAAAAAGTTTTAAAATCCTCAAATACAGGTTCACAACCTTAATTGAATCTTTTCAGATTCAAAAAGTTGGGTAACCCAGCTTTGTTTGGTCTTTTTCCTTTGTCCCACCTTTTTGCGTGGATTTTTCCATTTTATTTATTTAAAGCTATACTATAGCCTTAAACACTTTTGAATTGAGCTCACACAGGATTTACATTGTGTATGGCAAATACTTAGCCAATTCAGTAAATATACACAACACCTGAATTTTAACTAAAATTTTGGTAATTTTGCATAAACCTTATGCAACTTTAAATTTAAGCTTATTTAAGTTTAAATTTAACAATTTTTTAAAAAAATGTTCAAAAAGTTTCAATTGTATTTTGAGATTCTTAAATCTTTTAATAATATAAGAAATAACCATTTTTTTTGGGCATAAAAACCTATGAGTTTACCCTTGGTTATTTTTTGGTTTAAAATCTAAAAACAATATAATAATTATAACTTTGTTTATCCAAAAGAAATTTATACTCATTTTTTTTTGTTATGTTTTAATTTTAAATTCAATTCATAAGTTTGTTCAAGACTAAATCAACTGTTTATAATGTTATTTGTGAACTGATGGTTATGTCATACATATCTCACAGTCTCATGTTCCCTACCACCAAAAACAAATTTTACTACAATTTTTCCTTATTAGTATACCCCCAATTTAATTGGTGGGGTATAAATCACTGTCCAACCTCTCTAATTATACTTCTAAGTATGTAAAGCTTACAATTAAAACTTTTCTATTGAGGGATTGGTCTTCTCTAATGTCTGAATCTTCTGGGAAAACTTTGGGAATCAAGTATTTTACTTTCTGAAATCCACTCATCTTCATGTTATGGATTTCTGTAACTTATTAAGTATTCTCTTTCATTTTTTCCCCTAAGACTTCTTTCTTTCAATATTTTTATCACCTTTTTCTCCTCACTTTGATCAAGGTTTGGTACTTATAAGGGTGTTTCATTTCTTATAGGAAACAATTCCTTATCACCTAAAGTATAATGCTTCACTAGACTGACAGGGAAATTTAGATTTTTGTTTTCTAATTCTCCTTACAGTTGTACTTGTACTGAATTTTTCCTATGAAAGGCTTGAATAATAAATTTTCCTGAAAAGAAATCATTCAATTTCTTTGGGCCTTTGAAATTTTTAAAGTTCAAGGTTGAAACTAGTATTAAGTCCCCTAATTTGAATTCTAGGGTTTCATGACTTTTATCCCACTTTTGTTTAGAATATTCAAAGACATGATTTATGCTTTTATTTTCATGATGCCTCACCTTCTCAAGCAATAGCTTAAAGATTGAAGGATTATTATGAATATCAACTAAATCTTTCTTCAAAGTATCAACTGGAAGTTTAGGGTTCCATCCCTTTTCCAACATTGGAAAATTCTTCCTCTTTAAGCATGGATAGAAGTCTTGTAGGCTAATTCCAATTCAGGTATAAGTGTACAGCAATAATAGGTAAAGCCATCAAAATACTTAAACTCCAAGCCATAATCACCAAATCTTATGATCATGTCCTCATGGGTCTTAATAATTCTTTCTGCTAATCCATCTGTTTTTGCATGTTAGGTTGTTGAGAATGATAGTTTTGTACCCAAAACTTTATGTAAATTTGTTCATAAGTCCGATGTAAATTTTTGATCTCTATCACTAATAATATTTTCAAAGAGACAAATATGAGATATCACTCTGCTCAAAATTAAAAGAGCTGTATCCATAGTTGTGTCATATTTATGAGATGGTTAAAAGATTGGAGTTTTTCTGTATTTATCTAAAATAAAAAGACATTCATTTTAACTTTTTTCATCAATGGGTGGAAATACAGTTTCCCAATCCATATGAACCACTTCCCATAGGTTACTTGGTTCTTGGATATGAATCATTAAGCTAAATCTTTTAAAAGTAGATTTATTGGCCTTTTGACCCCTGTCACAACTGTGATAGTACTCAATGAAATCTTTTCTCCATGATGAACACCAAGAAGGTTTCTTAATTCTTTCCATTTTCCTGTCTTCATACAGATTTCCAGAATAAATTTTTTCATGAAACTCTAGTAATATTTTATGAATTAAAATTATACTAAATAAGACCATTAAACATTTGTTTTTAGACTTATGATATAAAATACCATTAAATAAATGAAATATTCTATTATCATAAGATTTTTTTCCAAATATTATTTTAAGAATCATCTAAATCTTCATCTTTAAAATCTTTTTCAAATAGAGAAGTAAAAATATGGAAATGTTTATCTTTCTTATAGCTTTCTTTAACTTCTTCAAAGAATTCTTTTCCTACATCTATGATTTTAATCACTTCAATTGGAATTTTAAGTTCTTAATCTGAAGGAGCATAAGCAGGATTATTAGGTGTATTGGGTAATTCCCATTTACTCAAGTCATCATCATTTTGGTGAATATTTAAAGCTTTATGTACTATGATCAAATTATCTCTATACTCCTGTATAGCAATTTTCCATCTTAAGATGTGTCTGTTTGGAGTTTTCATGTTAAAAAGTGATTTCACTGAATTACAATTAGTAATTACTTCAAAAAAAATTACTGTAAAGATAATAATTAAGTTTTTCCAGAGCCCAAACAAGGGAAAGTCACTCCATTTGGCTTGCTTCATATCTAGCCTCTTTGGGTTTAATTTTTATTGAGATAAAACAAATTGGACCTTCATAAGGCTTGTCATTGACAATCTGAGCTTTATTAAGAGCTGCACATATACTTTCACCACATGTATCAATATGCAGCATGAAAGGAAGTTTCCAGTCTGGCATTAATAATAATGGTGCATTGGTTAAGGCATATTTGATTTTATCATATGCTAGAATCCTTTCTTGTGTCATTTTCAAGACAGTTTTTTGATCACAAATCCTGTAGAATGATCTGACATGGATTGAAAAATCTTTATTTTGTTTCCTGTAGTAATTGGCAAATCCTAAGAAAGACATCATTTATTTCTTTTTTTTGAAAGAAATATTCTCTCCCAGTTTATGAGAAGCTAATCAGGAATGTAATAGTTAGGTACATGTGGTTAAGATAGTGAGAAGATAAAATTGTAAATTAACCTGAGGGGATTAGAGCACATTGTAACACAACTAGAGAAAAGAGAAAAATAATAATTTGACCTTAATTATTTAATTAATTTTATTATATTCTACATTATTCTTTATAACTATTTCTTTATTTTTTTTTATATTCAAAAAAGTTAATTTAAAAAATTGAATTATTATTTGAATAATTATTTTATTTTATATTTTACAAAAAGACTTTAAAAAAAAAAAAATCATACATAATTTCTTAATTTGAATAATGTTATTTTTTAATTTTTTTTTTTTTTTGAAGAAATTTTTTTAATTAATAAATTAATTAAAATTATAAGTTTAAAATAATTTTTAAAAATTTTGGAAAAAGGAAAAAAAAATTGATTTAATTATTTTTTTTTTTTTTTTTTTTTTTTTTTTTTTTTTTTTTAAGGAATTCTGATTTTAAGAGTTTGATAAATTTTTTATACCTTTTTTAAAATTATCAAACTATAAATAAATTAATCATTTAATTATTATTATTATATAACAAAAAAGTTTTTTGGTTTTTTTCTTTTAAGAAATATATATATTTCAAGTTAAAAAAAAATTATTTAATTATCTTTTATTCTTAAAATTTATTAATTAAAATTAAGAAGATTAAAGCTTTAATGATTTTTTTTTTTTTTTTTTTTTTTTTTTTTGGAGGATCTAAGAAGAAATTTAGCTAAAAAAAACAAAACAAAAAAAAAAAACAAGAAAAATTAATAAATAAGATCAAATTTTATTTCTTAAAATTTAATTTTTTTTTAAATATTTAATGAAAAAAAAAAAAATAGATCACAATATATACTCAAGTTTTTCCTTTTTTTCTGATTTTTTTTGTTAATTTATTTTTTTATTTCCCCCCCAAAAAAAAAAAAAAAAAAAAAAAAAAAAAAAAAAAAAAAAAATGACTTAATCAAAAAAAAAGAAATTAAAACTTATTTTTTTTTTTTTCAAAATCTTTAAGAAAAAAAAAAATCATTAAGTTTATAAATGATAAAGGTTGTTTTTTTTTTTTTTTTTTTTTTTGAATTTAATTAATTTTTATAATTTATTTTTTGATAATTAAATAATTTTTTTCTTAAAAAAAAAAAAAAAAACACAAAAAAAAAAAAACTTCATTTTAAAACATTTTATTGTTTAAAAATAAATAATTTTTTTTTTGTTTAAATAAATAATTTATTTATTTTTTTTTTTTTTTTTTTTTTCTTCAATTTAAGAATTTATGTGTCTATTATTTAGGATCAAAAAGTGTTAATACTTAATTATAAAAATAAATAATAATAATAATAATAATAATAATAAATGAGAAAAATATAAAGCAAAACAAAAGAAAATTTCTTGATTCTTTTTTTTATTTTTTATTTTTTTAGGGCATTGTATAATATATATAAAGGTTTTTTTTTTGTAAAAAAAAAAAAAAAAAAAAAGTTATAAATAGTATTATTTGTTATGATTCAGTTTTTTTTTTTTCAAATACCAATAAATAAATAAATAAAAAGATAAATAAACATAAAATTAATTAAAATATAAGAATAACTAAATAAATAAATAAATTGTCTCTTTAATTCTCTCTACGTCTCATTCTTTATTTCTCAATTAAGCTTTCAATTTTTAATTATTTTTATTTTTTTTCACATTACTTTTTTTTTATTTTTTTTAATTTTGTCTCTCAAGGTTGATTAAAATTTTAAATAATTGAAATTATTATTATTTATTATATATTATTTAATTATTGATCTTTTTTTTTTGTTTTTAAGTTTTCAAGTTTTTTTTTCAAATAAAAAAGAAAAATTTTGATATCATTGATTTTTCTTATTTTTCATAATTTTATTTCATTATAAGAATACATATAAAATATAAATGTTAAATGTTAATAAATAATAACTTTTGTCATAATAAATAAAAATTCTCCTCCAGTCATAATTTTTTTCTTTTTCCTAAATATATCAAAAAGGTTTTGACTTTTTAGATATTAACGATACTTTTATTTTAATTTTTAATTTTTCTTCGAAAGATTGTTATCACTGAAATAAACTGAATTTTTAAGAATTAATTCATTACATTGGGACTTGAACATAAAAAACAGTAATATAGCTTTTCTTTTTTCTTGATTTTTGTTCAGTTTGTTTTCTTAAAATCAAACAAACGCTCATATTTCCTCTCAAGTTTGGCTCAAAAGTGAAATGAAATATATATATATATATATATATATATATTCTTTTGAAAAGTTGTAAAATTCCAAATGTATAGAGGAAACGTAAGAATGATATAGATGGATAAAAATTTGTTTGAGCTACGATTGAAAAGAAAAAATAATCGATAATTGAAGCTAGTTGAATTTTTTTTTGTAAAAAATTTAATAAAAGTCTTTCGCTTTAATTTTGCGATTAATTTTTTTTAAAAGAGTGGAGGTTCTGGTGGAGGTTGAGGTGAAGAAGCTGAATCATTGGCAAAGTCTTCAAGAGAAAGAGCTGGTACTTGAAATGATTTTTGGGTAGCGTCTACTGGTCCACATCCTTTCAAGAGACTGTAAAGTGTTCCATCAATAGCGTTTTGAGTGACGTTACTGCTGAGGGATAATTCTAAAAAGAAGCCCAAAAGAGTCAGGTTAGGTTGAGTTGATTGACGTGTAAGTATGAAATACCTTGGTTTTGAGGATTATAACTGAAATTAGTCGAGAGTGAGCCAGTGCACTGGACCCATTCGTTCATTAAGGATGATGGGCCGCAGGTGGAATTTTGATCCAAAGCCCCTCCAAGGGTTACTGAGAAGGATACTTGACTGTCATCAGAAGTAAATTCATTGATAGTCCAGACGTTGATGGGGTTAGTTCTATTGAAGGTTCGAACGCCTCGCCTAAAGATTTGGAAATGTTAGCACTGGGTTTAATCCTACAAGCAGTGGAGGTCGAGACGACTGACGAAACGGCGGCAGAGCCAAAGTTAACGACACTAGCAACTAAAAAGACAAGTGAAGCGATTTGCATCTTGAAAAAGACAGGCTTTGAAGGCAAAGACAATAGTGTTAACTGGACGAAAAGCTGGATAATAAATATGCTTGAGCCGCTGAGGTGGATGAGTGAGCTAGGGGGAGAAAGACGAGAGTTTATATAGCAATGATACCTTTTCCCTGCTTGTTGTGTTGCATAGCTTCCTCTTACTCATGATGGAGTCTGAGGCAGGCGAAGGATTAGTGGGACGGAGATAGGGATGACGGCGTGGCTGAGCAATGGCACCAGGAGGGGCATCATGGCTGAGGCGTCGAGTTGCGATTGAATGACGGGAAGCAAGATGTGGACCCAAGCAGCGCCAAAGATTCCGAGGAATACCAACCGGGCTGTGGCCAGCCTTGTGGTCAGCACGCTACTGCACCTACAGTACTACGCTTAGCAATATCATCCAGCTCAAGATCGGAATCAAGAAGCTGATACAGCTGAGTTAATATTGCGAAGGCAAGATGAGAAAATGACAGAAATCGACGGCCAGGGTAATCTAGGATGTCATGGATGTATTGTTAATTCTGAGTAAACTCTATCCCAAGACCGATGAGCCTAGAGTAAGTATTTTGGTGAGTCTGGCTGGAAAGATGGGTGAAATTTATGTTTCGAGCGACGCCCTTAGAATAAAATGTGATCCACTGTCCAGACTACAACCTGACGGCCAGCGCCCACGGCAGCTCCAACACTTAACTGCAGTACTGCGCTAGGTAAACTAGGTGTGTCCCACTGTCTGTTGGTGAGACTGGTGTGAGGTCAGAGGCAAACGACCTATCAGTCAGACTCACCATCGCACCAGTTGAGTATCCCAAAATGGATGAGGAAACTGTGACTGGTGCAGTACTGTTGTACGATTGGAGTTAAATAGTCTATCTAGTATCTACCAAGGGTGGATATGCGGTCCAAAAGCAGTTTCCGGTCTGACTCTTTTTTTTTTTTTTAAGTGTTATTGAATTTCTCATATCACACTAATATTCAAAAAGTCAAGACGCCCTAGAGTGCTAGTACATTTTTAGTAAATACAAGTAGATAACATGGGGTCCTAGCTTGTCATAAAGTATACTGAAATAAACATCTCCAGTAAAGTTATATTATGTTAGACATAACGGCCGTAGTTGGTGGAAGCAGTGTTCATACTCCCTTATAATATTCCAAGATAAGATACAATCAACCTTCCGCCATGTTGAGTCTGTCTCCTAGATGAGGGAGGAATGTACGTAGTGGTGATTTTGATTAGAACTATAGTGGGTTTGTGTTAATGACTCCAAGCAAAGTACTGAAAGAATGCTAATGTGGTTTGCCAGGCCCATTGCGATTCTTTGATTCTTTGTAGATGGGATGATAAGAGTGCTGAGTATCTGCTTGAAAGGCCTTCCAGGCGTTCTATCTTATCTTTTCCTATTATAAGGTCGATAGATACACCATCGCTGAGTATTAATTAAATGTTTCATTCGTTATTGATCTGGATTTGTTGCTGTGACTGTTTCTTCCTGATTTTTATTTTTTATTTTTCTGTATTTTTTATTTTTAAAACTAATGAATATCGCTGACAATAACTAGAATAGATGAACTGTAGAGATATGAGGGAATTTTTTTTTTTACACCTAAAACCCTGATTCTTTAGAGAGTTGTCATGTTGATAGTTCTAGCTCTGATGTTTGAGGTAGTTCCTGATATGAGGAAATTGGTTGGTGTCCATAATGTATTGTCCTAAAGCCAAAAAAATGTCTCGAGAATCAAGGATTAGCTCAGATTTATAAACGTTAGTTTTCATTTTGTTTTTAATGATAGTTTTTCTAAATTTGTTTCTTGATTTCCTGTATGCGTGACAATATAATAAGAAATGATTGATGGTTTCTCTCCTACTGCATTCAGGACATTTGTAGTTGGAGATGCTTTTGATTCTTGTCAAATGATCATTCAGTGGGACGTGTCCTGCCCGCAGTTGATGAATTAAGGCTGCAATGCCCTTTTCTAAAGTGGCTAATTTTTCTGCGATTTTCTTCCTTTTGGTTTTGAATTTATTCATTGTTGTCTCTTCTTGTATCAAGTCTGTTGCTAGTTGTATTCCCATGAGTTCTGCTTCAAAGTTTGAGACAGATTCTGTGGTGCCAATGAATCTGGTTTTGTTCCTTGTTGTATTTACTATTAGTGCTGCCACTCCTACTCCTTGTTCTGGTATTGATGATCCATCTGTAAATATGATAATTGAATTTCTTGCCATTTCTTTCAAAATTTGAAACCATACTTGTTTTTTTTGCATCTTCTCTTGTTAGTGCTAAGTTGTGGGGTGGATCTAGAATTGGAAGCCATGGTACCATAGGTTTTGGGTAGATTATTTCAATTAGGTTGGTATTCAGTAAATTGCTCAACTCTTCTTTTCAGATAACTAAACTTATAGAAGAGGAATGGGTTTGTTTAGCGTCTGCAATCTCTTTCTTTACTATTTTTTTAACAGGGTGATTGGGGGGTAAAGTCCAATCCCTATAGATATACTTGTGCAATAGTCTGGTGTGAGCATTAAGTAGTGATTTGAGCACACCATCATGTTTTAAGAATGCAATTGGAGTTTTTTTAAGAAAACCAGTGGTCAACCTCGCACATTTTTTGTGAGCAGTTTATAAAAAGGATGAGACAGACTTTTCATTTCTCTTTGTGAACCATACCAGGCTGCCATAGAGAACTCTAGATTGAATGATTGCCAAAACTAATTGTTTGGCCTTTTGATTATTTATGCCATATGTGACTTTAATAATTCTTGCCAATTGATTATACAATGAGAGAAATATAGCTTTTGTCTTTGCTATCTGTTTTTTAAAGTTCAGTTTCTGGTCTAGGATTAATCCTAACCATTTGACTTCTTTATCAAATTTGAGTTCTTGGTCACCAAATAAAAATGTTTCTTGGATTACAATCTTCTTGTGTTAGAATACAATGACTTTTGCTTTCTTTTTTATCAAAGATGGCTTCATGTTTCAAGTCCCAGTTTAGAGAGAGATTTCCTTGCTCATGCAATCTTTTTAAGTACTTGTCATATGATGAGCCAGAGACTAAGTGGGCTACATCATCAACAAAACCCAACAAGATTTCCTGATCTTCAAAAGTGAGGAGGTTATCAATTAGGAGGGCAGAATTGTAAAGTAGATATAGGGTGACTGATAGGGGGGACCCCTGTGGAAGCCCTCTATCTATAGCTATGGGATCAGAAAAGTAAGAATCCAATTTCATGATGGTAGAGTGGTTGTTAAGAAATTATTTAATAATAGAAATCAAATAAGGAGGGCAATCTTTTTCAGTGAGTGTATGAATAAGACAATCACTTACAACCAATGGGTAAGCAGAACTGACGTCTAGAAACAGTCCCATGACTATTTTTCCTTTATGCCATTGGGCCTTAATCCATGAGCTTAGGATAACAAAAGCATCATATATGCTCCTACCTGGTCTACCACCCATATGGCCATTAGCCAGCAAACCAGTGTACTCTGCCCAAAAGGACAGCCTGTCATTGATTATTTTTTCAAATAATTTTCCTAAGGTATT
Organism: Austropuccinia psidii; assembly: GCA_023105745.1. Taxonomy (NCBI): domain Eukaryota; kingdom Fungi; phylum Basidiomycota; class Pucciniomycetes; order Pucciniales; family Sphaerophragmiaceae; genus Austropuccinia; species Austropuccinia psidii. The sequence goes on along the minus strand of JALGQZ010000006.1, from coordinate 9,480,825 downwards.
CAACAGAGCAATGGGGTGATATGCTCTAGGGTCTGAGTAGTCATCCTTGCCTGATTTTCTTATAATGGCAGTTGAGGCTCTTTTCCACATTGATGGAAGGTAACCATTTTTAAGACATCCATTGAAGACCTCTTTAAGGTATGGAGTCAAATGGGTAGATATTATTTTCAGTAACTCATTAGGAATTTGATTGGGACCCAGTGCTTTTTTTTTGGGAATTTCTTCCAATGATCTTGATAGCTCATGCATAGTTATTGGTGGAAAAATTAAGGGTGTGTCAATATTTCTTGGGTTTATGTTGGATGTGTCTACTAGGTTTCATATTACTGAGGTACCTTCAAATAGAATCTGTGCTTTAAGTTTGTTGTCCAAAGTCAAATTGCCTTCATTGTCTCTGAGAGGGAGTATATTGCCTGATTTTGTGGGTTTTGTGAACTTATAGGCTTGGAACACATGATTAGGGGAGCTCTAGGCTAGAAATTTGCGCCAGTGTTCATTCTTGAGTCATTTGATTTCTGTTTTAAAGGCCAATTGCCATGCTTGGTAGCAATTTTTGGCTTCAGGTGTCTTGTCAATCAATTCCCATTTGCAAGCTTTGTTCCTTCCTCTGACAAGTGGTGTTAGTGTTTTTACATCCCACCATGGTTTGTGTTTGGTTGCTTTGATGTTTATCTTTTTTCCCTGTTGGAGGTAATTGACTCAAATAATATCAGTGAGGTTGTTGATCAAGGAGTCAACATACTCAACTGTCATGTTTCCTGTTGTTGGTGGGATGTGTTGTAGGTCATGTAGAACATCTTCCTGGAATTTAGTGTGGTCAAGGTCAGAGAGTCTCATGCTTATATGGCTGAGTTTGCTGATATTTTGTTTAAAACTTAGAGAAATGTTTGGGGTTATTGGTTGATGGTCAGATGAATGATTATTTAGTTGTATATGGACCGATGTTATTAGATTTCTAACTTTTGGGTTTGTCCAAAGGTGATCAATTGTAGTAGCCAATCCATGTCGGCTCAAGAAAGTTGGGATTCCCATCAGTGATGTTAGGTAAAGGCTCTTTCCCTCCATTATCTTGAGGAGTTCCTTGGCTTCAGGGTGTGAGTGGTGATATGATGGTGGATTCCAAAGTGGGTGGTGCAGGTTTGAATTGATCGCTATCATTGTTGGTAAGCTTTGTAATGAATATTCCGTTAGCCATGACTTTAAGGGCTCTAGGCCTTCAAACTTGGGAGGGGTGTTGTAAACTGAGAGCAGGGTAATTGATTTGTTACTGATTGAGGAGAAATTGATGGTGATTGCGGTTATCAAATTGCTGATGAATGGATATTGTGTGATGTTGTGTCTTGGGATGAGCTTTTTGACATAGATGCATGACCTGGGTTTGTCATTCTTTGTTTTTGGGTTGGGTTTTGGTATATAAAGGTCCCATGCCTGATGGGGTGGAGGAAGAAATGAGTCATCATAGACCCATGGTTCTTGTAGTAGAAGTACCAGATGGGTTTGTTCTGCATTAAGCACACTCAGAGTGGTATCTTTTCTATTGTGACAGTTTAATTGTAAAATAGAAAATTGATTGTCGTGAATATTTAGAAGAGGAGGATCTTCTTGGTAGAATGTTTTTGATAGAGACTTGGGTACAGGGAGAGATAACAGATTGTCCAATGGTTCTTGGATAAAGGGTGGATTTATATGAGGTGTAGAGCTCATTGAGAGGATTGGGAGGAAGTATTCTCAAAGGAATCAATCTCAGCCTTTTTAATAGGGCAGTACAAGCTGTATGCTGAATGATCGTATTTTAAATCTGCATCATCAATGACAGTATTATTTGTCTTGTCAGAATTTATGCACCAAGCACAAGTCTTGACAATTTGTTCAGTCATGATTGACTTACATTCTCTCAAGGTGTGTTCTTCATCACATTTGATGCACATGGGTTTGTTTTTGGAAGTTAATGCTAAATGCCCGACATGCAAACAATTGTAGCATTGAGGGGGTCCAGGCTGATATCTGGCCGCTTGGAGTAAGTTACCTTTAAATAATAGGTCACCTCCTTTGATGATATCATAAGCAAGATTTCTATTTTTAAGCAAAATCACTAATGAGCCAAAGTCTTTTTCCTCTATATTGGGAGTCTTTAGCCATCTTCCTTTTTTCATTTCTTTGCAATAAATATCGTTTTGTTCGCATAGTTCTGAGATGTCAGATTCATCACTAATATAAAAAAAAAGCAGGGCACAAATGAATAATAACATGGTCTAGGTTTGGGGATGTAATAAAAGAAGGGTCAGCTAATTGTGTCCACTTGTGTTTTTTCTCTAAAAGCCATCGTACACTTGCTTTGTTCTTAGTGCATAGCTCGATGGTGCCATTTGTGAATTTAACTACTGCACTTACAAATATATTCTCTTCATAGACTTTTGCATTTACATCCTTCAAAAACTTGATTTATTTTTGTTTGATTGCTGTGTTCTGAAAGGTTTTTGAATGGTTTAGGATGGCCGACTTTGGACCTGAGGGTAATGTAAGCTAATTTGAATCGGTTCACTTTGCTAAATTTAGGGATTGCTGGTACCGGGTGAGGTATGCAAGGTGTCATTTGAAGTGCCTTGCTATAGTTGCCAACTTTTTTTGTTTTTTTATCATGTTGAGTATTGGTGTCTTGAGGTGTGTTGTTGTGATTGTTAGCATTTAATTTGTTTGAGATGATTGCTTTAATGAAATATTTAGGGGCCTTGTTAATCTTTTCTTTATTGTGGTTGGTGTTGTTAATCATTAGCTTTTCTTGATGAGAAACCCTTTTTTTGATTGCTTCCATTCGCAATAATACTGAGTCTATGAAATGGCTCATTTTTTCATATGCCACTACGAGTTTGTTTGTTATGGCTTGGGTTTTAGCCTTGTTCTTGTTGTTTTCTTCAACTTTCTTGTTTAAGGATTTGAGAAGATGAACCATTTATTTGTTGACTTCTTGAATTGGTTTGCCATCATAGGCTCCTCTAGAGTCTCCTATCATGAGGTTGGAGTTGCTGTTGGCAGGGCACATATTGATCAAGCTTTACTTTCTGTTTTTTTTTTTTTTTGAATTGGTTTTTCTCTTTTTTTTTCTTTTGATTTTTCTCTTCTTTTTTTTTTAAAACTAAAACAAAAAACAAGGTGGCAAATCTTGAGGAAAGTGTTGTTAAGGAGAAAACGCAGAGGGTGAGACATTAGATTATGTTAAACTAGGTATGTTCCAATTTGGGATCCAGCAAGTTTGCAAGATGGGGGTTTGGCTGATGGTCTATCTTTTCTTTTTATTTAGTATTTATTTATTTTTTTGACATTGCTTGATGTGTTTCAAAAAGTAGATCAACAGTAAGGATGAGTGATTGGGGTGAATGTGTGATGATTTTTGTCAAAATCAGGGTAGTGAGATGGAGGGAGAAGTTGCGTTTTCTCGGGTCTGACTCTTTTTGAGTCAGACCCAATAAGGCCGCAGCTGCAAGTTCACATAATTTGCATGTAATTACTAAGTCTGAGACCGAATACCCCGTATTCAGTCTCAGTTCATATCTTATATTTAACAATGCAGGACTGATATACAAATTTTTGTACAACATCTTTTATAAAATTGAACAGAAAGCAAACTGCCAAACCGAAGTGTGCCACATAACTCAGAATGGGGGGACTCATCATTGAGCCACTCTTTCAGACAAGTAAGATGCACAATGGTCCTGGCTCCTAAGGATGCCCTAGTTGAACATTTAAGCCTACCACTATGAGAAAAAACACATTCTACCAAGGCAGAGGATGCTGGAATGCTTAAGTATCTGAGTGCCAGCTTTCCCAGTTTGGGATAGTTACCACAAAGAATTTGATGCTGGGAAATGGATAACATTAACAAGAGTATCACCAACATGCATAAGTTAAATGTCTCTCACCTTCCAATAGTCAATTATGTGTTTGCCTTTGGCCATTGGATGATTGTTTTGTAAGTATGAGGACAGTTCATTGACTTGCAATTGAAGGACATCATAAGATGCCTTGATTGGTGGCTCCTTCAGATGTTTTAGTAGATCAAAATTTACTGAGGATGGTGGGCCATTATTTCCAAGGGTGTCAGCACCTTTGTTTATGGTCAATTGCGTGCACTCACCTTCTTGACACGACTTGATGAAACACCCAATTGTTTAAAAATCTCTTTGCAGTATTCTGGATTCAAAAGAGTTGCAATCAGGGTGTTGTTTGTGGCCATTTCGTAGTCAAAATATTTTTCTTAATTTTGAATGAGCTACCTTGCATGCGCACCACCATGTATGGGGACTTACACTAGTGTAGTTGTTGAGTCGGTTCATGATGACCTGATAATATGGAACTACAAGGTGTTTCGTGGGAGCTTTGGATTGGAATATGTTACATGATTTTTCAAACATGAGGAGTATGGGCTCCATGTATTCCATGGCACTCCACCTCTCCTAGCTCAAATGGTACTTATTTGTTTGAGGTGTGTTTGTATAGATTTGGATTGAGAGTTTTAATTTGTGGGCACGTTGAAGTTGTTTGAGGAAGAAGTTCCATTGTGTCATTGGGATACTAATTGGTAGAATTTTTTGATCTCAAGTCTTATTTAGAGCCGCAATGAAAAGGTCTTGCTGCTTTCTAGACCCACAAATATGAGTACAGAGATCTCATAAAATTCTCACAACAGTCTTGCTCCCTATAAGTATGGACCAATCCTATAAGTAAGCCGTATGCACCTGAACAATTAGGAAATCAAAAATGCCCACCAGGAGTAGAAATCACAGGGCCCAACTTGTGAATGTCACAATCTCCTGGATTATCCCTTTTGTCCCCCCAAATTATTGCCAAATCACTGGATTTATCTTGAGTCTCTAAAGTGGCTTGACTGAAAAGTTTCCTTTGAGCTTGACCCAATGATTTCTTGATTGATTTGATGCTTGCTGCATAGTAATGCCAAAAGTGCAATAGCTAAGATAGACACTATTATCTTTCATTGGATTAAGTGCGCACCTTGCACAGATGGTGTTGCCTTGTTATCACTGTCTTCAAGGGTCACCTTATTGGTTGAAAGGTAGTCATTGAACAAATTGTAGTCTTCATTTGTAAGTTCACCCATGTACAAGAGGAAATCTTTGGCCACTAAGTTGAGAATGTGACAAGCACATTGATGAAAGCATTGTTTGCGGTCCCAAATGATTTTGATGCCATGGAACTTGCATTGTAGATGTCACATCATTTTATTGTTATTGCCAGCAGTGTCTCCAATGATGCTGAACAATTGCTTGATCATGCCCTGCTTGGACAATGCTTCCCACAAGCTCCATGATAGCACCTCCCCTTAATGAGCACCATGAATTGACTGTGATGGGGGGATTGGTTAAAATTTGGAAGGATTTCACAAAACTAATAAGAATCCTTACCTTGAATGCTACCAGGGATTTCCAAAAGACGTAATCATTTGGATTAATCCACTGTAATACAATAGTCAAGTGTGAGCCTTGAGGTATATTTTACATACCCAAATAGGCCACAATTATCTTAAAAAGAAATTTTGAATTATGCAAAACTCATAAGTCATGCATATATCCAAAATTCATCATTTTCAATTTCAGAAAAGATGAATAACTTTTTATTGAGTAAGTAAATCCATGGATTTAAGACCAGATTTGGATTCTACACAAAAATTCACCTAGGGTAGCTCCATAGAGTGAATAAGCTCAATTTAAGTATTTGAGGTGGTAAAATGGAAAATACTTCAATACCACATCATTAATACCACATAAAAGATCCGTGAAAATTTTTGTTTTTCTTGATTTTTAGCCAAAATAATGGGAAAGTGAGAAATCCCATGTTACATATACACTAAGAATAGTGTTATGCATGTTTTGAGCACTTAATATCATGGTATTCTTACATGGACTTTTGGTACACCCATAGTGGATATCTCACTTTAAGCTTAAATTACTATTTTGACGTAAAAAATAGGCAAGGGGGACAAAAGACATCAAAGAGAGCCAGGGTACCCAACTTCTGAGGCCTCAGAGGCGTGGATAGCTCCAGAGCATGGATCCATGGCTCATCTTGGCCCAATTGGTAAACTAAAACTCTTTGGGAACTTGGTTACCAAGTTACAACTACTGTAAAACATCAGAAAATAGCAAATAACCTACTATTTTGACGTGCCAAGGAGGTAATGAGCTACTTACACTCCTGTAACCATGTCAATTACTAATGACTTTCCATGGATAAACCCCAAAAGAGTAATTAAAACCCTTTTGGGACCCATATTCATTGATTTACCTCATAGCAACCAGCAAAACACTGCTATTTGCAATTCTACGTAGAAATGAGGTAAAACCTTCAAAAATTCATTAAAAATACAATTCTTAATGAATCTTTCTGAAACTTTCAGGACCAAAGGAGAACTGTATTATCTATGGTACAACCAAAAAGAATTACAGTTTTACTAGTAAAATTAAAAGTTTTACTTACAGTCCATTTTTGGATATTCTACGTGAAACACTGAATCTTCAAAAATTCACAGTAATTACAACCTGTGATGAAATTGGCAATAACATTGATAACTTTGAGAAATCAATGATTATTTTAGAATAAAAGAAGATTTACAAGTGTTACTCCTTTTATTCTTAACCATATTGGGGTTGGTAGTCACGTAAAAGCATCAATTAAGTAATTATGATAATCTTACATGACAACAGATGATGCAATCAATAATCCAAAAAGGTTTATTGTTTTCTCACTCACTGGTTTTTCAGTTTGCTCCATGGCACGCCTCTGTGAGCTGTTGTTGACTTAAAAGAAGCCTCTTCTTGCTGTTTTTTCATCATCATCTTATCAATTTATTAAATCTTTATTACCAACAAGTAAGTATTAGTTCAACTATTCTTAAGTGTTTTAATTCTTTCAGAATCAATCAGAAAGACGTGAAATCATAGAATCCAACTATATATTGTTGTAATACTGTTATAAATCATTTTGATCCCTTAAATCCACAATTCCACGTCAAATTTCTCTACTTTTATTATCAATAAGTTCTTTGGAGTATTAGTGAGTCATTTATCTTTAATTCTTAAAGTTTTTCTCTAGTAATAGTTTTCTTCAAGAATTATCTTTATAATTATTCTTGCAAAAGATAATTATATATTAAAATAATTTTATTATTTTAATAAAGAAGTTTTTATTATTAAATTCTTCTTGTAATTGATTCTTGTAGACAATTACTTGCTCACTGTTAAAATCACTAGTAGTGCTTAACACGTGAAAGAAATAATTTTTTAATTATTTAATTGTGGTTATAATAATATTTTATTATTATATTTCATAAGAACAGACATAGTACTGTTGATTAATAGTAATATTATCATCAGTTTCATAGTCACATCTTACATTTGGGGGCCTGATCGGGAATTTATCCATAGACTTGGCTTTAATCATATTCTAGACTTCATTTTTGTGTTCTAAAAAACCACCATACCTACCACATCTTACATTTGGGGGCCTGGCCGTGTTTTTTGAACCTTGTACCCTTAATTAATATATTTTTAAGCTCTAAAATATATTAATTTAATTAATTTTTTTTCTTTCAATTTGGAGTTAAAATATTTTTATTTTTGAAATTGTTTTAAAATCTTTTTCATTGAGGAATTTGGTTTAATTTTATATTGTTTTTACACGTGGCTTTTTCACATCCAAAAACTTATAAAATTATTCTTTGAGTTACTCTGAATTAATTTTCATTCAAAATCTTAAATTTTAATTTTTTTCTTTAAAAAGAATAATTTTTTTAATATTAAAAAATATAAAACTTATAAAAAATCTTTAAAAAATATTTTAAGTATAAAAAATAATTTTTTCTCTTTTATAATTTCTTTTAGTGTCTTTAATCAAATACTGTGCAGCTGGCAACAGACTCAGTAAAAGATATATCACTAGTCCAGAATCTTCAGAAGCAGAATCTGAAGACAGTATTGAGGTGCAGATTGCTAAAAGAGGCACCTTATTCAACTCAGAAAAAGCTAAATTACCACCAAAAGGTGTGTATTTTACCTTATATTTTCACCTTTTATCTTTAAATTGACGTGAAAATGGTGCATACCAGAAATGGAAGCAACTATTCAGTCCAACCAGATGGATGTGGACAAGGAAGAGGCAAGACCAAATCCAGAAGTGCCAAATCTTCCACAAGAAAGGCACATCTGGAGGATGCCAGAGTTGCCCCCCATTCCCCAAGGTCTGTACCAACAGATTTTGACGTGAATTCTGAGCCTGAACTAATTTATGATAATATTTCCAGGGCTGAACCATTTTCAAGTGGCAGCAATAGAAATATATCAGAGCCAGTACAAAAATTGGTTCAGAGCAGCCAAAGAAGAGGAGTGGGAAATCTGCCCAAGCCTTTGGCAGGGGGCCATGAACTCCTACTTACACATCAAGAGCTTTCTGGGTCAGGAGAAGACCATAGAACTCTTAGGAGGTTGGAGCCCCCTGTCTTGCAAAGACAAGGTCAAAAAGATAAAGAATTGGTTGAAGAACCAGAGTCTTTTATCCATAGACCAGAAGAAAGAATTGGAAATGACTCCAACTTTGGAGACAGAGGCACCAGTGGCATCTACCAGCTCCAAACCAGCTCCAGAAGCATCCAAGGACAAGCCCAAAGGACCTCAAAAGAAACAGAGAGGTCCCAAGAACCATCAAGGCAAGGGCAAAGGCAAAGCCAATTGGCACAGACCTTACCCACAAGGGTACAGGATCCCCAGATTGGAGCCTTCAGCCGTGGACAGTGTCTTCAATATGGCCAGAACTCTTATGGAATTCACAGCCAAAGAGCAGGAAAGGATGAACAGGACTTTTCCACGCAAATAAATGATGTACATAGAAGTATTAGTGTAGAAATTGGCAAACTTGAGTCAAAGTTAAAGCAAATTACATTAGACATCAATGATTTAAAGAAAAATGATAAGCAACATTCTGATTGGCATAAATTGACAACTGTCACCCTTGAGTCAATTAGCAATGCTTGTGAAAGAATTGAGAACCAATGTCAAAATAATGACACAGAGGATCTTTCCATCTTTAAAGTAAATGATAGACTTAAAACTCTTGAAGACCATGTCTTACAAATAGTTAAGAACACCAATCAATTTGCTATACATTTAGCAAAAAGTGACAGTGAAAGGCAGAAATTGAGGAATGAAATAATTGCAAGTGTGGAGCAAATTCATAAGAATCATGAACCACATATGCCAAGACATTCTACACCTTTGACTGAAGAAAAACTTTCTGTCAAAGAAAGTTTGACTCCATTCTTAGGAGAGAATGTTATTTCTGCAAAGGATATTCCCAAATTAGAAGAATGGCCAACATTCTCTGGTGAAGGAGAATACAACCATATTGAATTCATCAGGACTATTGATATGTTGCAAGAGGACTTTAATATACCTGATGAAATCATAGTAGGAAAATTACATTGTTTGTTTACCAAGACTGCAAAGAAATGGTATTACAAAATGAGAATGGATCATGGAAGACATGACTGGTCTTGGTGGAAATCTGAAGTGATTACCAAATGGGCCAATAATTCTTGGAGGTTTAAAATGGAGAATGCTTTTGAAAGTGCCATTTTTAACTCAGAAAAAGACAAACCACTTACTTGGTTCTTCAAACAAAAAGACAGATTATCTGCTTTACACCCAGATATGTCTGACACTATTATTAATATGAAAATATTAAGAAAGTGTGGAGGAGAACTGGAACATGCTATCAAAAGCAGATGTGTGGAACCCTGTTCAACAGAGGACTACATTAATGCTATGGAAGATATCATTACCAGAACAAGAATTGGTAAAACTTGGGTTAGAAACCCAATAGAGTCCAAAATAGTCTCAAAGATTCCTAGAGAGGAAAGAAGACCAGAAAGACCTGTCTTGAAGTGTCATAAATGTGGAAGTACTTCACATTTAGCCAACACTTGCCCTAAGAAGACAAAGATCAATGAAGTTCAAATCATTGAAGACATTCAGTGTACTGAAGAGAAAGAAGAGTCTGATCAAGATTCTGCAGTCTCTGAAGATACACCAGTAGAGGACTATCCCATTGAAAACATTTCAGCTTTCTTTGAGGTCACAGAAGTCCATACCCACTTGCCACAGTACAGTGAGGATTGCTACAACCTGATCAATATCCAAGATGCCAGAATGTGTAAAACAAAACCTGCTAGAGGAAAGGGTTACACTGCTGGAGCATCCTGTATCACATCAGTTCTAATGGGTGATATTGAAGCCAAAGTAAATCTGGATACAGGGGCATTTTGCACTTGTATTGGCAAGGATTATCTCCAAATTATACTTCCTGAATGGAAAAACCATCTATTACCAATAGAAGGTGTACAGTTCAGTAGTGCCAGTAACAATATGTACCCCTTGGGCATATTGGATACTAATATTGTATTCCCACATCCAGCAGGAAGTGTAAGAATGAAAACTGAGATTGTAGTAATGGATAATTGTACATCTCAGCATATCATTCTTGGAAATGATTACTTGAATATTTATGGTATTGATATAAATAACCATAAAGACAGATATTTCACAATTGGAGATAACAAAAGGCAAAAATTTGCTTTCTCCAATATGCCAAAACAGATATCTGTAGTATCTTCTGTCAAAGATACTTACAAAGATGAATTTGTGTCTAAACAACTTGTTGAAGCACAAATTAATCCATCATTGTCACCAAAGATGAGGAATGAACTTATTGATGTATTATATACATACAATAATGCATTTGCATCTGATAATGAACCATTAGGCGCTATAAGGGGACATGAAATTGATATTACTCTTAATATTGATAGACCATATCCTCCAGTACTTAGAAGACCAGCTTATCCAGCCAGTCCCAGAGCTAGAGAGGCCTTGGAAAAACATATCCAAGAGTTGATCCAACTTGGTGTGCTAAGGAAAGTAGGCCATAATGAGGAAGTTGAAGTGACAACACCTGTTATTATTGCATGGCATAATGATAAGTCAAGAATGGTTGGAGATTTTAGAGCTTTGAATACCTACACAGTTCCAGATAGGTATCCAATCCCTAGGATCCAAGAAACCTTGACTCAATTGTCTAAAGCCAAGTATATAACATCAATGGATGCATTAAAAGGCTTCCATCAAAATGTTTTGACGCCTAAAGCTAGGAAATTACTTAGAATTATCACTCACTGTGGTATTTATGAGTATCTTAGAATGCCATTTGGCGTTAAAAATGCTCCATCTCATTATCAAAGAATGATGAATACCATCTTCCCCACAGAATTGTCTGAAGGATGGCTTATCATTTATATTGATGATATTATTATATGTTCTGACTCATGGTCTTTGCACCTTGAAAGACTTGCAAGAGTACTTCATAAAGTTTCAGAAGTGAACATGAAAATTTCACTTAAGAAATGCAATTTTGGTTTTGAAGAACTCAAAGCATTAGGACATGTTGTTTCTGGTTTGAGCTTGGGTATTGACAAGAATAAAGTAGCAGCAGTGTTACTTAAGCCAATACCCCAGAATAAAAAAGAAATGATGTCTTTTCTTGGATTTGCTAGTTACTATAGGCAACACTTGAAAGATTTTGCAATTCTAGCCAAGTCACTTTATAGAATCTGTGATCAACAGACTGTATTTGAAATGACACAGGAAAGAATTAAAGCTTATGAGAAGATAAAGAAAGCCCTTACAGAAGCACCTTTACTCCTCATGCCTGACTGGAATATTCCTTTTAAATTGTACATTGATGCATGTGGAGATGGATTAGGAGCAGCCCTACACCAAGTCCAAATTATTGATGACAAACCTACAGAAGGACCAGTTTGTTATATCTCAAGACAAATCAAACCAACAGAAGCCAGATATGGTGCAAGCCAAATGGAGTGCTTATGTTTGGTATGGGCACTTGAGAAATTACACTATTACCTTGATGGCAGTGTTTTTGAAGTGATAACTGACTGTAATGCCGTGAAATCACTTCTTAACATGAAAACTCCCAACAGACATATGTTGAGATGGCAAATAGCCATTCAAGAATATAGAGGAAACATGACTATAGTTCATAAAGCAGGAAACATTCACAAAAATGCTGATGGACTTAGTAGATGGGCTTTAGCCAACACTCCTGATAACCCAGCTTATGTACCTTTGGAAGCTGAACCACAGATTCCAATTGAAGGGATTAACATAACTGATATTGGGACTGAATTCTTTGAAGAGGTCAGAGAGTCTTATAAACAAGACAAGAATTGCCATATCTTGACTTCTTTATTGGATAAAGACTGCAAAGACACATCTTTGGTTAATACACTAGATGAAGTTTGGAAAAATTCCTATTCTGAAGGAAGATTTCACTTGTTTGATGGGATTATTTACCATAGAACAAAACATTCTTGTGTGATGACATTGTGTAGTAGATTGCTCATCAATACCATTCTTCATGAATGCCATGATAGCATTTACTCTGGACACCTATCAGAAGACAGAACACTTGAAAAGGTGAAGAACTGTGCATGGTGGCCATCTTGGAGAAAAGAAACCATTGAATATTGCCATACCTGTGATAGATGCCAAAAAGCAAACAGGAGTACAGGCAAGAAATTTGGATTAATGATCCATATTCAAGAACCAAAATCCCCTTGGGAAGTTGTTCACATGGATTGGGTCACAGCACTTCCTCCAAGTGGTGACAAAAGTTATAATGCTTGTTTAGTCATTGTAGACAGATATAGCAAAACTCCCATATTCTTACCATGTCATAAAGATGACACTGCTATGGATACAGCTCTTCTTTTATGGAGTAGAGTTATTTCTCATACAGGGTTATTTAAGAATATCATAAGTGACAGAGACCCCAAGTTCACATCTGCACTTTGGACCAATCTTCATAGATTGTTTGGGACTAAGTTATCATTCTCTACAGCATATCACCCTCAAACAGATGGGCTAGCAGAGAGGATGATTCAAACTTTAGAAGACATGATCAGGAGATTTTGTGCTTATGGATTAGAATTTAAAGACTCAGATGGCTTTACCCATGACTGGTGCACTCTGATACCTGCATTAGAATTGGCATACAAGACATCAGTCCATTCTTCCACAGGACAAACTCCTGCTATGTTAGAAAAAGGATGGAATCCAAGACTCCCAGCAGACACACTGAGGAAAGACTTGATTGACATTCATCCTACAGCTTCCAGCTTCAAATTAATGCTTGATAAAGTAAAACACCATGCAAAACAAAGTATGGATGATGCTTTTGATTATGCAAAACAGAAGTGGGACAAGAGTCATAAAGTACCAGACTTCAAAGTAGGGGACTTAGTTCTAGTTTCAACCTTGAATTTTAATAATATCAAAGGCCCAAAGAAACTTAAAGATTCTTATGTAGGACCTTTTGTTATTGTTGCCTTACATGGAACCAATGCAGTTCAAGTGGAATTGAGTGGTGAATTGGAAAATAAACACCCCACATTTCCAGTCAGCTTGATAAAACCTTATCAACCAGCTGACAAAGAATTGTTTCCTTTAAGGAACCCAACTCCTTTAACTGTGCCCCCTGTGGAACAGAATGAAGACAGAAAGATAAAGAAAGTCATTAAAGAAAGGAGACTTAGGGGTAAAAATCAAAGAGAATATCTTGTCAGATATAGAAATCCAGTACATGAAGATGAATGGATGGCAGAATCAGAAATACCTGACTCAGATAAACTCTTAAGAAGATTTAGACATGAAAGAAGGCCACAAGCCTGAATATGTCTATAAATGTGCTTTAAATTACTTGATCTGAGTAATGTGAAGAGGTTGGACAGTGGACATTAACCCCCTTTTGGGGCCTTATTCTTTTTATCACTAATAAAATTGTAGTACAATTTTATTTTTTGGTGGGAGGGAATGTGAGCCTTGAGGTATATTTTACATACCCAAATAGGCCACAATTATCTTAAAAAGAAATTTTGAATTATGCAAAACTCATAAGTCATGCATATATCCAAAATTCATCATTTTCAATTTCAGAAAAGATGAATAACTTTTTATTGAGTAAGTAAATCCATGGATTTAAGACCAGATTTGGATTCTACACAAAAATTCACCTAGGGTAGCTCCATAGAGTGAATAAGCTCAATTTAAGTATTTGAGGTGGTAAAATGGAAAATACTTCAATACCACATCATTAATACCACATAAAAGATCCGTGAAAATTTTTGTTTTTCTTGATTTTTAGCCAAAATAATGGGAAAGTGAGAAATCCCATGTTACATATACACTAAGAATAGTGTTATGCATGTTTTGAGCACTTAATATCATGGTATTCTTACATGGACTTTTGGTACACCCATAGTGGATATCTCACTTTAAGCTTAAATTACTATTTTGACGTAAAAAATAGGCAAGGGGGACAAAAGACATCAAAGAGAGCCAGGGTACCCAACTTCTGAGGCCTCAGAGGCGTGGATAGCTCCAGAGCATGGATCCATGGCTCATCTTGGCCCAATTGGTAAACTAAAACTCTTTGGGAACTTGGTTACCAAGTTACAACTACTGTAAAACATCAGAAAATAGCAAATAACCTACTATTTTGACGTGCCAAGGAGGTAATGAGCTACTTACACTCCTGTAACCATGTCAATTACTAATGACTTTCCATGGATAAACCCCAAAAGAGTAATTAAAACCCTTTTGGGACCCATATTCATTGATTTACCTCATAGCAACCAGCAAAACACTGCTATTTGCAATTCTACGTAGAAATGAGGTAAAACCTTCAAAAATTCATTAAAAATACAATTCTTAATGAATCTTTCTGAAACTTTCAGGACCAAAGGAGAACTGTATTATCTATGGTACAACCAAAAAGAATTACAGTTTTACTAGTAAAATTAAAAGTTTTACTTACAGTCCATTTTTGGATATTCTACGTGAAACACTGAATCTTCAAAAATTCACAGTAATTACAACCTGTGATGAAATTGGCAATAACATTGATAACTTTGAGAAATCAATGATTATTTTAGAATAAAAGAAGATTTACAAGTGTTACTCCTTTTATTCTTAACCATATTGGGGTTGGTAGTCACGTAAAAGCATCAATTAAGTAATTATGATAATCTTACATGACAACAGATGATGCAATCAATAATCCAAAAAGGTTTATTGTTTTCTCACTCACTGGTTTTTCAGTTTGCTCCATGGCACGCCTCTGTGAGCTGTTGTTGACTTAAAAGAAGCCTCTTCTTGCTGTTTTTTCATCATCATCTTATCAATTTATTAAATCTTTATTACCAACAAGTAAGTATTAGTTCAACTATTCTTAAGTGTTTTAATTCTTTCAGAATCAATCAGAAAGACGTGAAATCATAGAATCCAACTATATATTGTTGTAATACTGTTATAAATCATTTTGATCCCTTAAATCCACAATTCCACGTCAAATTTCTCTACTTTTATTATCAATAAGTTCTTTGGAGTATTAGTGAGTCATTTATCTTTAATTCTTAAAGTTTTTCTCTAGTGATAGTTTTCTTCAAGAATTATCTTTATAATTATTCTTGCAAAAGATAATTATATATTAAAATAATTTTATTATTTTAATAAAGAAGTTTTTATTATTAAATTCTTCTTGTAATTGATTCTTGTAGACAATTACTTGCTCACTGTTAAAATCACTAGTAGTGCTTAACACGTGAAAGAAATAATTTTTTAATTATTTAATTGTGGTTATAATAATATTTTATTATTATATTTCATAAGAACAGACATAGTACTGTTGATTAATAGTAATATTATCATCAGTTTCATAGTCACATCTTACATCAAGTATGATTCGCTCTGATCTTTGGTGATCCAAAAATCAATTGCCCCACACAGAGGTGTCTCAGATGGTAGAGTGGCCACTTCATAAATCAAATTTTGCTTGCAGTTGAAATACAAGTGAGAGGCTGTTGTGGCCTTTAAATGTTGTTTGGGCCATACAAAATTAGGGTCCAATTGTTGTAATACTTGATGTAAGCGGGGCCTTTCAAAGATTGAAAATGAAACCTGAATGGCTACAAGGGCTTCCACAAGTTGTTTCAGGATGGAGTCTTGTTCTTCGGCAGCAATTTTGGCGCCCATTTTTGGATCCACTGACTCTGGGGCTTTGGAAGCCCATGCATTGAATTGTCCACAACAACACCCTTGGTGTTTGTTTAGATTCAAAGTGTTGCAACCTATCATAGCAATCTTCACACTGCAAGTGACTGAAAGTCATATGAGTGCAGGCAATATTGTAAGTGACAAACTAAGTGCTCACCTGCAATGACAGCATATATACGTGAACCAGAAGTTACCCTTGGCCTCCACTCATTCACCACTGGGATTCAGTTTCCAAGGATAATAGCCATCTCAGCACTCTTGTGGGATTAAATGGATACCGGATGACTTTAACTCACCTCAAAGTAATTGTATACATTTGATTGTATGTGTTGCCTTTTTCCTGCAATCTTGCGACTTTTCGGAGGGGTATAGTCATTGACCCCTAGTCCACTATCGTCTGCAATTGACTACTAATCGTCCTCTCCCTTGTATTCTTCTGAAGATTGCTTGTCTGATTCCACTATCACTTCCAAAATTATTTGAGGCCAATTTTGAGCTGTAATCACTCCAGGATGGCACCACTGTCTCAGAATTTGGGGCAGAGGTATCAGTTTCTGTTAGAAAATCACTAATGAAAAGGAATGGATTTATATGCCGTTGGTTGGCCATAAAGGGTGCTTTTATGTTGGAAGGAAATCTGGACTGAAGGCAGAAAAGTGGGTGTGTTAGTACAAAAAAACCCACTGATAACAAGACTAGAATTAGTATTTGGGTAAGTGGGGCTCACAACAGCAGCGAGATCTGGATCTGAAATTTGGGTATTTTGACATAGGATGGGAGGAGGAATTCGATTGGGTGTGGATGAAGGTATGGTTTTAGGTTGAATGTTGAAGATGGGCATGTTGATGTTTATGAAGTTGCACACCATCAATCGGACATTCCGGACTGTGTTGTGATTGGTTAGTTGTGGGCCAGCAAGGTATGCCTTGTTGTTTTTGGGGACTGATTAGTTCCGTAATGATTTTCAAGGATATGCAGTCCATTCAAACTGCTTGGAATAACCTAGATGACAGTGTTGGTATCTACCATAATGATCTGGTATTGAATAATTACAATGCAACGTCAACTCGTGGTCTTGCCTCAAGTCAGAGGCTGAAGCAGCCAAGCCAGAGCAGGATTCTTTCAAAAAATCTAATTAGCACGCTAATCCATCAGGCGCGTGAGGCCGCCACAGATCTAGGTAAGCAGCCCCCAGGAAACATGGGCAGACCAGGTGCTGCTAATAAGCTAATCGAGCCTGCTCAAGATCACCAATAAAAGATGGCACTCAACTCATCAGCACAGCTTACCATTTAGTCAATCTTTATCAGATAAAATTCAACTTGTGAGAAAAATATTTTAGTTAGCTGACAGAAAAATCCTCCTTCTCTTTAAATTCTGCTTTCTTCAGTTGATTGATGATCACTTGATGAAAGAGGTTCAAATTGTCTATCAGCTATTAAAATTTATCCAACATGATCAATCTCACTTTTTTTATTTATCATAAATTTTCTTCATC
The DNA here is from genome assembly GCA_023105745.1 of Austropuccinia psidii. Taxonomy (NCBI): domain Eukaryota; kingdom Fungi; phylum Basidiomycota; class Pucciniomycetes; order Pucciniales; family Sphaerophragmiaceae; genus Austropuccinia; species Austropuccinia psidii. The sequence continues at coordinate 9,463,140 of JALGQZ010000006.1, read as the reverse complement.
ATAATTCAATTTACAACAATAATGATAATAATCAGTATCAAAGCTACAAAATTACAAACTCAAAATTCCTAAAGGTTTTTTTTGTTGTCTAAATCCAAGATCCATTTTTCAATTTTTTTTCTCAAATTCCCACAAAACCCCTCAGGTTATTGAGTTTTTTCAAGTTACAAAAAAAACCCTTGTACAAATTTTGAAGTCAAAATTGTAAATTATTTTTTTAACAAACGTAAATTATTTTTAACTTTTACTATTTCAATAAAAGAATTATTATTTTTTTTAATGAAAAAATTTAATATAATTTAATTTGAAATTTCTGAAATATTTAATTAAGAAAAAAAACCTTGAAGGTTAGAGGGGTTTTTTAGAATTTTGATCATTTTAAATTTTTTCTAAAATTTAGATATTAAATTGGTTAAAAGGAGTTCTTTTTAATTTGTATAATATTAATTTAGATAAACAATATTATATAGATCTGTTTTATTTTATATATATAAAAAATTAAATTAAACTCTATGAAATGAATCCTTAAAGCTTATAATTGAAAAAAATCAAAACAAAATCTTCCATAAACTCTATAATTTATTTAAAATATTGATTAGCAAAAAAAATTATTCACAAGTTTCTCATAAAAGAAATTGAATAAATGAATCTTATCATATAATTAATTGATCATTTCAATTTAAAAACATTTGAAATCCAATTTTCAAATTCAAACTGACTTTCTATATAAGTAGAATTTGATTATTATTATTATTATTTTGTATTTAATTCATTTTCTTAATTTTAATTTCTTTTCAGTCTAAAGATTCCTTCAACTTACTTTAATCTTGAATAATTTTTTTTTTCAAAAAGAATAAATCAACTTTTGGATTTTTTTTCCAACTTAATACAATTCATTAAGAAAATTCTTATTCAAATTCTCTCTCTCTCTCTCTCTCTATATATATATATATATACCTAAAAATGATATATTATAAAACCCATTTTTCATCTTTAAAAAATATTGGTAAGATATTTGAATATATTTGAATTCATGTAAATTGTTTTTTTTGTAATTTTTTCTTACTAATTATATATATATATATAGTTTGAGGTATTTTATGCTAATAAGATTAATTTATATTTCAAATAATTAATTCATTAAATTGAATCATCAATATTCAATGTTTTATTCAAAAAATTAAATTATATTAATTCATAGATTAAAATAGAAAAAAGAAAAGATATCACAGAGAGTTTATAGTTGCTCTTTCTTATGTAAGATTTTTAAGAATTGTTTCAAATTACGAGTAATTTTAAAACTGAAATAATTCATTCGATTTATTTTTATTAATATCTGAAAGAAAGAAAAAAAACACGATTTATAATTGAAAATTTAATAAGTATCTTTACAATTTTATTTTATTTTTTATGACAAAAATCAAATGAATAACAATTCAAGAAATAATTTTTTCTCTTGGATTAATTAATTTGAATTTTTTATTTATTTTAAATTTAAGTCCAAAAAAAAGAAAAAATTATACAATGATTTAATAAATATGAAAAAGAATAATAATAATGAATTGAATTAGTCAAATAATATCTTTTTTTTCTAAAAAAAACACAAAATATTGGTAAAAAAATAATTAACATTGAAATAATTTCTTTCATTTTTTATTTATTTGTTTCTTATTACTATTTTTTATAATATTTTAATTTATAAATTTAAAATGAATAAAACTTTTTTACCTCAATGAAAAAAATATTAAATAATATAATAAAATTACTATTAATTAAAGAAAAAAAAATTTCTTCAACCTATATTTTCTTAATTTTAATTTTTTTCTTGATTTAATTTGAATATAAAGTTTGTTTTTTTTTTCAAAAAAAAAAAATTATTTAAGTTCTTATTGGAAAAGAATCTAGCCTTATAAAAATGTCTTTTGTTCTTTGTTTTCAAATTAATACCATTTTTTTCAATTTTTTAATAGTTAATGAGATTAATTAAAGCTTTTTGATCTTTGATTTAATGTTTAATAAAGCTTTTCAAAGGATCTTTATGATTACTAGCTAGTTTCTTTCAAAATATAATATTCATCTGTAATAAGAAAAAGAAAGTTTAATCAATGTTTAAAAAAGAAGAAAAAAGGTTGATTAATATTTAATTAGGTTTACTAATTAATATAAATATTATAATAATTAAAATTATTAAAAAAAATTATTAAATAGATTAATTTTTTTGTAAAAAAATTAAAAATCTTTAATTAATTTATTTTTTTATTATTTTTTAAAGAATATTTCACCTTTTTTTAAAAAAATAAAATAAATGGCTATTTATTAAATAAAATGATTAAAGTTTCTATAATTTCTATCTTTTTTTTGAAAAAAAGAAATTCTTATTAAAGCTTAAGCTTTGTTAATAAAAACTGATTTATACTTGGAAAAAGGTAATTAAAAATTAGAAATTTGAACACATAATTATTCATTTAAGATAATCAAATAGCTGAAGAAATAAACTTACTTTAATGATAGAAATTAATTAATTTTGATTATTATTTATTTTTAGTCTGTTTTTTGAATAATTTATTTAATATAATCATTATTCCATTGATTATAAAAAATTCGAGATTAAAGTATTTAAAAAATGATAAATTTGATGAATAAATAGTTTTAAGGATGTCTATTTGGTCTTTTCAATAATAAAGTATTGCTTTTTTATTAATTGTTTTATATAATCTGAAGGATGATATCTTAAATCTGGTTTAGCTATAACCATCAAATAAAAATAATTCTTAAATGAATCTGATTTAACATTTATAATCTCATCATCATCTTTAAAGTAATTATTATGATTTACTAAGGATTGGTTTATTCATAAACATAAGAAGAATATTTTGTTTTTGGAAATAAAAATAAGAATTATAATTATTGTAAACAAATTTGTTGTGGTTGTTGCCTTTTTTTTTGGAAAAATTTTATCTTTGAGTTTTCAAGTTTTTTTTATTTTTCATTAGAGAAATCTTCAATAAAAATATGATTAAAATTAAAAATTATTTGAATTTTCATTATAATCCTATTAATAACAAAAAAAAGGTTATTAAATAATAATAAAATAAAAATAATTAATAATTAAAATTATTGGTTAATTTGAAATACAAAGGTTTAAATTTATTATAAATCAATTTGAAATATATTTAAAATGAATTTATGATTGATTTGAGAATCCATTTATAATTTTTAATCTATTTCTTATTGATTGAAAAATGAAGGTAGAATTATCATGGTGAATATAAGGGTGATTAAGATTATAAAATTTCCAAACATAAAATTAATAAATATTTATCATTTTCTTTTTTGGAAAAAAAACTATATCCAAAAAAATAAATAATAATAATAATTAAATATTAATAATAAAAATGATCAGTAATTATTTCAATAAAAAAATCTCAAAATGTATTTAAAATAATATATCTAGTGATCAAAATTTAACTTTCCTTTTTTTTGAGTTAAAAGTAAACTAAATTTGAAAGTTTAGATAGATCTTAAAGTCATGTGAAGATTAAAAGCTGAAGTAATAAGTTGAACTTGAATTTGAAAACAAAAAAAAATAAAAATAAAATTATGTTTCAAACCAAATTAGGAACAAATCAAAAGATCAATAAATTTTTTTACTTGTTTTATCAAGAAAAAAAAACAAAATAATCAAAATTTTAAATTTAAGGTTAATATTGAAGAGTTCAATAAAATCTTTATTAAGCAAAACTGAGTTAGAATTAAAGAAAGAAACTTTAAAATAAAAATGATTATATAAAAAGAATTAAAATTGAAAAAAAAAGTTAAAAGAAGATTCAATTTTAAATGAGATTGTGTAAAAACTTTCATTTTAAAAATAGAAACCTATTTTCTTCAAAAAATCATCTTCTATTTTGAAGAAATTAAAGATCAATTGTGAGAATCCATATAATAAATTAAACAATCCAATAATTTATTTCAAATAAATATTAATACATAAATACATTTATATGTGGATAGATACCATTTTTCAAAAATTTAAGCTAGGAGAATGTCTTCATTCAATAATAAAATTATTGAATTTAAATAGTAAAAAAAAGTTTTATTCAACTTTAACATTATTGAAAATATTTGAAAATGATAATCATTTTTTTATTTATCAAAGAAATAATAAAATCTAATTGTTATACTGGCTTGGTTAAAGTTAAATCTTTCATAGTGAAATTTATAACATTTATTTTTCTTGAACTCAAAGAGCTTGTTTTATCTGTCATTTATTATAGTAATTCTGAATCTTATTTTGTTTATCATAAGTTTCCATTAACATTTATATCTTGAAGTCTTAAAAACTCCTAATTCCTATAGTTTTTTCTCCTTCTTAAAGCCATCTTTCCTTATCCCACCTCAAAAAATAAGTCTAAATTTCATCTTTTGTTAAAGAAAAGGTAGTCATAAGACATAAAATTGAATTTTTAATATTTTCAGTAATTAACCTTTTTAAAAATATTTGAAGAGATTTTAATATGGTGGTAAAAAAATATCAAATTTCTTTTAAAATGAATCAATTTTCTCATCAAAGTTGGGTTTAAAAGATTTATTTCACTTTTGTTATTAATTAGTATTCAATTTAATTAGTTAAAGGGATTAAAAAATTTCAATAATTTTTTGAATTATATCTAAGCTTATTTTAAGAATCAATACAGAGTAATAATCCCTTCTTTTCTTTTGATATAATTTTTCATAACCATTATTACTATTATTAATGAAATTTTACCTTGATTCATTTTATCTCTTAGGAGAATTCAAAATAATTCATCTTAGAAGTTTCAATTGATTTCCCCTTATTCTTATTCTAAATTTCCATTTCTTGAGCATATTAAGCTTCAACAGAATTAAGATTTTGTCTATGACAAACAGAAAAGTCTATTTTGGAAAAAAGGGATTTAAAATGTAAATGTCTATGGAAATAGAATTAATTTCTTTAATTTTTCTCTTCCTAATTTTCCCTTCTAAAATTAATTTCCAAAATTTCCCATCTTCTTTATATTTAGTTTTTCATGTGTTCTACTAATCTAAATTAATATAGGATCTGAGGATCAATTTATTATGTAAAATTCTTATTAAAATTGATTTTAAGGTGACTCTCTTAAATGATATATGAATTTTCAATTTTTTTTTCTAATTTTTATATAAACTTATTATGAATTTAATTATCTTTTAAAAATAAATAAAATAAAATAATTGTTTTTTAGACAAATTAAATAATTCAAAAATGATATCTGTTATATTAAATAAAAATAAGATAAATAAAATACTATAGTTTATTAATAATTATAGTAATAATAATAAGCATATTAATAGTAAAATAATAAGCTTCTTTTACCAAGAAAAAACGTATCAAATTCAAATTAATATTTTATATATAATATTAAGAAAGTCCACAACCGTTTTCTTAAATGGCTTCTATAAAGAATTTTTATAGAATTCTATGTTTTCTTAATTAAGACATTGTGGGCTGGAAATTTTCTTCTTTTTCATATATCCTTTTTGAAAATTTCTGAATTGGTATCAAAAAATGAAGACATCACCCTAAATCTCGAAAGAAAAGAAAATAATTCAAAAAAACAGGAAACATTCAACTAATTAGCTTCCAATTGAAGAAGAAAAATTGGAAGAATCTTGGCTACATGTGGGTCAAGACCCCAAGCCAGAAGCATATCAATATGGTGGAAAATTTTACAAAAGAATTTCTTATAATTTCAATAGCTTGAGCAAGATTAACCATGAAGATGTTGACCAAATTTGTATTCAGTGGGTGACCTATTTCTCAAAAAAGAATGGAACTAACCTAATTTTTTACAGCATATTTTTAGTGTTGAATAATTCAAAACTAAAGTTTTCAGAAATTTATAATAAGCTTGTCTCAAACACACCAAGTGGTTCATCACCATATGATTGGATTAGGAGGGAAAAGGAGCTTTAATTTCTCAATAACAAGGGTATCCCATTCAAACTTAATCATTATTTGGAAATTGCTTGTCACTTATCAAAGTGGGCACAGGAAGGTATAAAGATTTGGAACAACTCAGTTCATAGATACTTTCCATCAAGCATCCCAGGAGCACCATCTGAGAAGTCTGAAGCCAAAATGAATCTCACTTCACCTGAACTGGACCCAGACTTACCTTTTGAAGAATGTCCATGTGGAAAAAAAATTCAAAGTGATTGAAAATTAATTAAGTAATCTATAATTTAAGCTCAAAGATGAAAAGTGATGTGCAAAATATTTCAAAAATAAAAATGACTGAAATTGAGAAAAATGCAAAAGCAACAAAAGAGTTGATAGAAATTGAATTTCACCACTATTTCAGAACAAGGTGGATGTTTTGAAACATAAATATTATGAAATGGCTGATGATAATAGAAAAGAGATTCTAAAATTTTTGAAACCGGAAATTTGAAAAAAATATGAGAAATTGAATTAGTTAAGCTAAAAAAAGAGCAAAAAAATAGAATAATTCTTGGAATTTTCAATTCCGATTTGTTCCATGACAGAACCAATTAGGAATCTTTAGGTCCTGTGTCAGCCAATGATGGACCTGCTGATATTTTATAATCTGGTTTTGCTACATATAATTCTGTAATCTATAGAAGATATCAGGATTGCAATGTGGTTGTGTGATTATCTCTGAAGAATTTGAACTTATCCCTAAAAGAAAGAAATTGTATGTTTTCCTCTGTTAAACTATCATTTTGTGCAATATCAGGAAACATTACATTATATTTTTTATCTCTTTAAATTACCAGGCTAATATGGTGTACTTATTATATGCCGCCTAGCTTGTATCACACAAAAAAGATGCTTGATTTCTTTTATTGAGATTTATTGTCTTACTGAGAATACCTTCCCTACCTCATCTTTAGCATGAGGAAGAATTTTTCTCAAAAAAGTACCAGTTCCAATATATGCCATATAAAAGATAATATCCAAGATTATAGTTATTTTTATTGAACTTGAAGGGGAAACTTTCTTCAATACCTTCAAGAAAATCCTGAAATAAATTTCTTCAATTAAAAAAATCAATATAATTGACAGATCCAGGGGTACAAAAAATGAATTCCAATTCTTGAGGCTTTTTCTTGCTACTGCCTCCAGAATCAATGTTTTCATGTTATTTTTCTTCAAAATTCCCTTTCCATACCTATGGGAAGTTCTTCTAACTCCAATGAATGAAATCAAAGGTGCCTAAAGATCCTGGAAAGCCATGTTGTTCATATTCCACCAGAATAACATTCAGATCTTCAGGTGTTTAATGTCTTAGATAACCCTTTCCAAAGATTGAAAGTATATCTTTGGAGAATGTCTTTTATCACAATCTTTATTTACTTTCACCAATTTTCAAGTACTAATCTGTTGCATCAGAAAAAATACCTTAAGCTATTGGCCAAAGTGCTGCTGCAATATTTTGATACATTGAAAGTTAAATTTTCTTTCAGAAATCCTAAAATTTATTCTGATGCATATTTAGTTCACAAAGAAGTAAGGGAGATATTATTTTTTTTCTTCCAAAAATAATTGTGAGCTACTAGTTTATCCATGATCTCCAAGAACACAGACTGTAAGATGTGTCTATGAAACAATAATATTAACCATGAGTACTATGACTGTTATTATGAAATATAATAAAGATATTTATTATGACCAAAACTACATAATTAATTACTTAATTATTTATTTTGATTGTTATAAACTACTAATGATTATAAAAGTAATCAGTAAATGTCTACTAGAATAAATTACAAGAAGTATTAATAATAAAAATTCTTATTAAAATGATATAAAATTATTTTAATGTATAATTTTAGAGATAATTCTTGAAGAAAACTATTAATAGAGAAAAACTTCAAGAAATAAGTGAACACAATAGCTAATACCCTAATAATAAATTGATAAGAATTGGTAGAGTGATTTGGTGGATTAATTGTAGATTTAAAGGATAAAAATTGGATTATAAAATTAATACAAAAATATAAAAGTTAAATACCTTTTTCAATAGTATATTTCCATGATGATATGGCTTTATTATTGATTCTAAAAGAATTAACTAATACTTACTTGTTGGTGCTAAAGGTATGATTGAATAATAAGATTTTTTGAAAACAAAAGCAAGAGGAGGCCTCTTAAGTATTCAACAGCTCAGGAAGGCATGCCATGGAGAAAACTAAAAAAACAATAATCCTCTTTGGATTAGTGATTACATCACCTGTTGTCACATAAGATTATCATAATTCATTAATTAAGTCATTTTATGTGACCACCAACCCATTTATGGTTAAGAGATAAAGGAGTAAGAACTTTAAATACTCTTTTGTTTTAAAATGAGAATTTATTTCTCAAAGTTATAAATTTTATTGGAAATTTAATCAAAGACTATATTTTCTGTGAATTTTTGAAGATCTAGTGTTTCCATGGAATCATCAAAGATGGACTATAGTTAAAGATTTCAATTTGAATTTTGAATTTATAATTTGTTTTGATTTTTGTATTAATTATCTATTTCTCCATTGGTACTGAAAAATTCAGAAATATTAATCAAGAACTTTATATTTAATTAATTTTTAAAATGTTTATCTTATTTCTATGTAGAATTGCAAATAGCACAGTAGTAGCTGGTTTCCTTGAGGTAAATACATAGATACTAGTCCAATAAAGAGTTTTGATTACTCTTTTAAGGTTTATAAATGGCAAATACTTAATAATTTACTAAGTTACAGGAGCTAGAGTTGCTCATTACCTCCTTGTCAGGTCAAAATAGCAGTGTATCTGCTATTTTATTATGATTTAATGGGACTTTAACTTGGTAACCAAGTTCCCAAAAGGTTTTAGAATGCTAATTGGGCCATTATCAGCCATGGAACAAATATTTAGAGCTATTAATGCCTCAGAGGCCTCAGAGGTTGGGTAACCTGGCTCCCTTTAAAGTCCTTTGTCCCCCTTAGCTATTTTCATATCAAAAATAGTAATTTAGTCTTCAAGACTGATATCCACAATGGGTGTATCAAACATTTATGCAAGAATAATCTAATATTAAGCTTCACAAACATGAATAAAAATTTTCTTAGTGTATATTTAGAATAGGAGCTCTCACATTCCAATCATTTTGGTGTGAAATTGAGAAAAACAAAAATTTTCATGATTCTTTTATGTGGTATTGATGATGTTATGTTGAAGTATTTTTCATATTAACACCTTATAGAGTTGATTAAAGCTTATGAGCTCTATGGAGATACCATGGGTTAGTTTTTGTTTAAAATCCAAATCTGGTCTTAAATCCATGGACTTACCTACTCACAAAAAACATATACATCTTTTTTTGAATAAAAAATGATAAATTTCGGATATATGCATGAATTATGGGTTATGCATAGTTCAGAATTTATTTTGATCTTGATTGTGGCCTATTTGGTTTTGTGAAATATACCTCAAGACTCACAGAGACTTTGGAATGCAAAATTGGCACTGAAACTGGAACTGGGTATAGGTACTATTTTCTTTTAAATAGTAACTAAAAAATCTTTCAGCTTCAATGGCTCTTTTTCAATAAATGTATGACCATGATAGGCCTGATTCAGTGAGTAGGTTCAACTCATCATTGTCATCATTTGTGATAATGATGCTTTGATTTAAAATGAGTCCTTTTATTATACTAATTTCATTTTACTTTGTAGAAACTGAATGATTGTGCTTGTGCCAGAGATTCAGTAAAAAATAAATTGAAAGATTTTAAATCCAGGCACAATTGTGGCTCCTTAGCCCCCCTTTATTTCAAAGGTCTGTATATTCCATTAAATAATGTAAATTACAGAAAAACATATCACAATGGTTTCTGATTCTCTAATAATACCAATATAAGAAATAAATAATATAATAAGATAAGAATAGAAGATACCATAATGATGAAAGAAATAAATTAATTTGAACATTAAGAATGGTAATTTTGTATCATCTCCTGCTTCAATTACTAGTAGATACAAAATACTCAAGATTTTACTATGAAAAGGAGTATTAAATTAATCTTAAGTTAAGTATTCTACTATTTCTGTTCTTATCTTTGAAAGAAAAACCACTCTAATGCTGTTAATTGATAGTTATTAGAATGATAAATATGAATAACTCTATGTAAGCTTAATTGAATTAGATATATGTATAATCAATATATTTATTATTACAAATAATACTTATTATTTATCACTAATAGAGTAATAATAATAGTAAAATTATATTAATAGAAGCTGAAATGGAAATATGATATAAATAAAAAAATACCAACAATATCAAAGTGATATAATAAAACATCTTATAGCTAATATAAAAAAGTATTCAAAGCGATAATAAAGTACTTTCGGTAGTATGAAGAATCATTATTAATTTAGAAGTAGGTGAGAAATATCGTTTTCTAATATTTTTATGAGTGAAACCTTGAGAGATATGAATAAGAGTAGAGTTTATTTGAGAAGAATACAAATTAAAATTATATAATAAAATTCATTGATTTATATCAAGATATTGTTGAAAAATGACAGTTAAACAAACTTTCATGTCAAATCTCAAAGAAAGGATCTGCTACAATGATTTTTTGAATAATTAGATTATATCTAACGTGGGTTCGATTCTGAGGTTTGTTGATTTATTTAAGGGTTCTTTTTAGACTAAATGAAGTAATCCAAGGTGGAAAAGAGTACCACTGTCAAATTGAATGTTCGAAATAGTTTTATTAAATTTAATTTAGAGCTTTACACTAAATAAAGCTAAATTTGTTTATTAATTAGAGGTTAATTACTATTTTCAAGAATTATGAGTCCAAAAAAAACATATAAAATTGAAAATTGTAATAAATATTATTTTTTTATGCGCTATGATAGCTTATTTAAATCTATATTAATTACTTGAGTCAATTTTATTTTAAGTCATATTACTATTCTTAAAGATTTGGTGATAATTCAATTTTTTTTTCTATTTTTCACAATGAGGGAAAAATTTACATTTATCCCTAAAACTACTCTGGAATTTACTAAATTATGGCTTTGCACTATAGATTTAATTGGTAAAATTTTAATATATCTTAATAGGTGAATAAAAAGGCTTGATGTATGAGAAAACTTTGGCCTTGATTTCAAAGTCGCCGCAAAAAAAAGTTATCATAGCTAGAAGTAAATTCTTTTAAGTTTCCAGCTCCTAGAATGAACAATTGGGAATAGTAACATTTATCAGGAAAGAGTTAATAAATTCAATATATATGGAAATCCATAAGTAAACAAAAATTCTTTGCTTATGAGGAAAATCTGTGTTTTTACTCAAACATTTTACTTTGGTGGGCGTTTCAAGTTTAAAACTTAATTCAAGCTTGAATAAGCTTCAATAAAATTTAAGGCTAAATTTTTATAAGGTTTTAAATTAAAATAAGCTTAAAAATTTTTTAAACTTGGTTTGGCTGCAGAACCTCAATTAAGGTTGGCCAAATCTAAGAACAACCCTATTGAGATCCAAAAAGCTGGTTACCCTGGAATCTTTTTCCATATTCCCTTGGTCCAACAATTTTTTGTGGGGTTTTCCCTTTTTTTATATAAATCCATATTTTGGAATCTATTTCTTATTGATGACAAAATTCCTGCAAAATTTCAAGATTTTATGGAAAATCCAAGGCTAAATTTGAAGCTACACACCACACCTCAATTTTACCACTTTTTGGTAAGTTAAGCTATACGATCTTTATTTTTGTTGTAATTGAGATTAATTAAAGTTTGATCAAAATTAAAATTCTGAATTTCTAAAAATTCTATTTAAATACTATTTTAGCCTTTGTAGAACAAAAACCTTTTGATGGTAAAGTATTCTATGGTATCACACCAAGTAAAACTGGATTGAAAATCCAACAGTTCAATAAAATCAATATGTGTATTTTACAAATAAAAATCTATTTCAATATTTTTATATTCAAAGAAATATTTAATCAATCAATTTACATTTGGAGTGAGAATTACTATTATTGAGAAATTTTGTGAGCTCTTTTGGAATTTGAAATATTCCTCAGGGCTCACAAAAAAAGGTAGATGTTATACTATAGAAACCTTATAATATAGTGAAATTCAGCTTCAATTGAAAATAATAATATTGAGAAGAAAATTCATTTAAAAATGATCTACTTAACAAATTATAGAAATAAGAGACTACTGAGACTTGATAATCTATTTTTTTATGAAAATCAATCAATTTCAAATAGCATGAAGCTTTTGATGAATTTTTTGGTCAAAAATGTGACAATATTTTCAATCTTAGGGGAAATATGATGAAGAAAGGGTCTTTGTATATTAAAGGAAAACTTCTAAGATTCCATAATTATACTAATAGAGATTCAAAAATAAATTCTAAATAATAAATCAAAATACAAGGATTCAATATCATTCAATATGAGTACATCATTATTGAAGAATTCTTTCATGTTATTGTTCCATTGATTTATAGTTTCCACTATAACTGTAGTTTAATCAAATATTATTAATTTAATCTACCCATTTTCGGGTTTTTCTTATTGTGTGAACTATATCTATTATTATTAAATATGCTGTTGAGAGTATTACCATACAAATCCTTTGTAGTGAACCTAAATAGTATCCAAATAAGGCTTTTGATAAATTATTTTAAGATAACCATAGTCACCATTTATTTTAGTTTTAGAGCTGAGATGGGAGGATATTTTGAAAAAGTGCTATCTAATTAAAATAAATTAATAGAATTTTATTAGACAATTAATTCTCTGTTTTTTTATCCTTTTTCTTGTAAGAGCTAATTTATATCAAGGCTTCACATATTTGTATTCAAAAAACAATTTGAGCTCATTATTCCAGAAGTTCCTTAGAAACCAGAAAGTGAACAATTACATATTGACTGATAAAATTACAATTTGACCTTATTCCAATATTCATACAATTTTAAAATTTAATGGTCAAAAGGATAATTAAAAATATCATATTTTGATCATTTCTAGGGTAATAAGTCTAAGTATTACCTAAAACTGTGTAATTCAAAGGTTATAAGATTACTCTAATACCTGAGAATTATTCACTCAAATTTAAAGAAAATTCAATAATGAAAGCTACCAAAGTTATTATGAAAAACAATTTTTCCATACAAAATAGTAGAAAGCTCATATAACCATGTATTTAAGAAAGTCTTGATATCACGTATATCTAAGAGAATTGAAATATATGTGAAATATGATTATTAATTGAATGGCTCAAATTTACTGAACGATTCAGCTTTAATATTTAGCTTATCCAAAAAATCATTTTATTTTTGGCAATTATTATTACTTTCTCGTGAGTATTATTATATAAAAAAATTATTATATTTACTTATGATGCTGCGCTAGAGCTTTCTAGTTACTAATATGGAATTAATTATGATTTATAAATCTCTTTGAGGAATATTTTGAATTTATTTGACTTCTGAAATTAAAATAGTTTTTGCGATCTTATTTGGATATCTGTTTATTTCCCAAAAGGTCAAAAGAATTTTTGATAAGATAAAAGGAACACTTATTCAAGGATGGGGTTCTTCCCACAAATATGGAACCACTAGTACTAAAAAAGGACTCAAATTTGATTTTTATTGAAGAAAACCTATTGCTTTAATAAACTTCATAAATACATGACCAGATGGATTTGTAAAGATGAAATTTTCCTTCCTGTGTTTGTGATGTGTTTTTGAGAAAGGAATGGCTATAAAATTGAATATATAAGAAATTAGTTTACAGATAGGTGGCAAATTTGGAAAAATTGAAATATAGATGAAAAGATAAGACATAAAGTTAAAAATAAAGAACCAGAAGTAAATTAAGATTTATTTGGGTTAGGTTTGGTAAGGAGATCCCAGTACCCTGGTTTTTTACTAAATCCCATTAGCCTGGTATATTACTAAATCACAGTATCCTTGTATCTTAATAAATTAAAGTAGCCTGGTATTTTAATAAATACCAGGGAAGTCATTTCAAAACACAAATTATTTATGATTGAAAAACTCAAGTTGTTTATGTAAGGCCCCAGCGAAAAATCCATATTATTTTGAGGAATGACTTCATGAATCTGACATTCCTTATTAATAATTTTTCCGATTAAGTTAAACATACAGGGAATTCAATAAGTTCTTTTTGAGGAAATTTCATTCAATATGTAAAATCAAAATAAAATTTAAAACTGAAGAATTCAAAATTTAAGACATTTCAAAAATTAACATTTTATGATGACAATGAATTCCTTGATCATGAAATTAAATATAAATTATTTCAAATTAGTTCCTGATTTTATTGAATAGAGATATGGGGGAATTAATATATATATTTAAAATGTTTAATTATAAATTGATCTTTTTGTGGGGAAACTTTTCTATCTTTATACAAATTGCTTAAAAATCTTGCTTCTTCAATTTAAATCCCCTTTTGTTCATCTAGCTTTTGAATTAACTAATGAATGATCAAGAAAAAAAATCTTCAGATATGATTTAAAGTAACCTATAAAAAATATGAGAGTATTTCATAACTTAAGCCAAAAATATTATATATTCATTCATTTTGAAAAAATCAAAATTTTGTGTGATATTATAAGTTAAGTAGGAAGCTATTTCTTTATTTGTTAAATATAATAAAAAAAAAACTTATTTATTCTATGGTTTCATTCTTTGAATTATTCCAAATTTCAATGAAGAGCTTAAATTATCCTGATTTTTAAAAAATTTTTTTTTCCAAACCATTTACAAAAAGTAAAGTAATTTATACAGCTAAATTTTTTTTATTTTATTTAGATGGTTATTTTTGGAGAAAGATCAATTTCTACTTTTAATCATGAAATGTCTCAAAAACATATTTTTAATTCTTGTATTCAGGTATTATTATTTAAAAGTTTATGAATAGTTTTTTATCTGAATTATGTTTATATTTATTGAAAAAATGATCAGAATGTCCTTTCATGAACTTTAAATTCCTTAAAATATCATGATTTCTTTGAGGAAATAATTAAATCTTAGATTATACTCAAGCTAAATGTTATATTTAATCCTGAAAATATGAACAATTGTTTTTGAACAGAGCTGATATGTGAATATTCATATACGTTTTTTGATGAAAGAAGAAATATTTTATAGTAATATTTAGAGAAGATAGATTCAATTAATTTAAAAAGATTTTTTAATGGTAAAACTAATTACAATTGATCAATTCACAGCTATTAAGAGATTTTATACCTCCAATTATGTGTAGAAGAGCTGGTATCAAAGCTTGAGAGATTAGTTAATGTACTAATTATATGATGAAATCATTTCTCTTTTTGATTATAGATATTCTAAATCCATTTATTATAAGTAGCTTACTGAATTTATTTCAAATTTATCATTTAATAAGAGCACTTCAGCCTTTCTGATCCAGCTTCCAATCAAAAACATTCAATTTTGGGGAAAAATTGGGAATTTAAAAGTTCTGAAGATCCATAATCTGTCTTTTTCATTACCTTTCAAGTAAAACCCACAAAATTAACCTCAAAATAAACTAAGAATTGAATAAATGGGAGCTAAGATAGCTGAGTTAATGTGCAAAATTCCGTGTTAAGTGCTTCATGGAAGAAAACTAAAAAGGGTTAAAAAATTGATAAAAACTAGTCTGAACCAGATTTTTTGTCTAGTGGCCCCATTAATTGAAGGATATTCACTTCATGTATGAATTACCCAATAAACCATTTTAAACCCATTTTGGACTTGAAAGGGATAAGAAAAATTTATAGGCCAAAACTATATGTAGATCATTTTATAACCCAGTTTTATTAGTGGAAAAGCTTATATCTCAATCTTAGGAGGATAACCTCTTCCAGCTTATAAATCACACAAATAAAACTCTGGGATATCTAAATATAAAATTAGATTTAGCTCAAATTCTTGAGAATATATTTTATTCCATATTATCTATTTTAATCAAACTCATGATTCATGGCAAAATAAATTCTCGAAAGAATATTTATTTAAATTAAAAGACCTTAAGTTAAGGTTTCCTCCATTCAACTTGAATTATATTAATTAATGAAGAGGAAGATATTCAGGTTTTTTTGATTCAAAACGTCTCATTTTATTTAGAAAGTAAAATGTCAGGTTCTAATTTGACTTTTCATTAAGATTATATGTTTGGTTATTATGATATTGATCCAGGATATCAATATATTGATATAAATTGGTATTATTTTTTTTTGGTAAAAATAGTTTTAAATTTCTCACAATAAGAACAAGAACAAAATATATCAATTTAAAGCTTAAGATTGTAAAATAATTCAGCTTAACATTCCTTCTGATTTATAGCATATCTGATTTTTTTTTACCAAAATATTTAATATTATTTTGAATAATAAGTCAAATATTCATTTAAGATGAAACTCAGATTATCTATTTCGAATTTTCGAATGTAATTATAGCTTTTTTCTTTTTATCATGGATGAATATTTGATATTTAAGTTAATAATTTAAGATCATTTTTCATTCTAATTTCCATTAAATAATGAATATAAATTGTCTAGCTTTAATAAAATGTTTGTTAAATTTGATTGATTATTAATTATATTCCCATTAATTTTATTAACTAAATCTATTATTTAGTCAAAAAGGTGAATTGATGCAATCCCTTGCGGTTATTTGAAAATTGAAATATTTTCTCACAATTCATGCTTAGAAAACATAAATTTGTATATACTTCTTTTGAAAAAACTACCAGCCCATAAATATTGGGGATTTTCACCAAAAAAATATTTATATTTTCAAAACTGCATCAGTCACATTTTCGCACAGTTCTTACTTTGTAAAAGAAATTGCGGAATTTCAGGATCTGAGGCAACATAACTTCTGGGGGAAAATATCCATCAGGTATTTTATTTACCAATATATTTATATAATTATTAAAATAAATAATTAATAGAATTTTTCCTCCATTTAATTGGAAAATTGAGCTTAAGGAGGGAGAAATGAATTTAAGAAATTTGGGAAGCTTCATTATTATCAGATTGTCGGAATTATATATATTCAACAGTATTTTTGGAGTTATCTAGATTACTATAAGGGCTATTTACTTTAGTATCGAAGCAGGATTTATTAGAATATTTTCTTTCATAAAGTCTAAAAGTGTAATTTTTTCTTCCTTTTTGTCAGCTTTGTTCCCTGTGAACTGTGAGAATTTATGGTATCAGAACTGTCACCTCCAACTTTAATCTAGTTTTGAATTATATTTGATCTGAAAGTGGCCACGTAATAGCCACCCTCTCTGGAAGAATAATGAAAAATGCTACCAGATATCAAGTATTTCAAAATAGCCTTTTGTCAGTGGTTGAAGAACTCTTAGCTATGGATTAATTAATTCAAAGCGGAAAGAGAATTTTTTTGAATGAACCCTAAAAGCTATAAGAGATTAATAACTTTAAAAAATGTAAAATGGTTGTATTTGAAAAGAAACATGGTTGAAATTGGGAAATTATGAGAGAAACCTTTGGTCAAAAAAACAAAATGGTGAGCTGCATGGAAGTACTTATGCTAAACTAGGATAACGAAAGCTATCATTTGGCTTTTATTACTAAATATGGAGTGTACATCAGAAATTGAGAGAGCTGAAAAGAAAAGGGAAAAATAGGGGGGTTATTTTGTATTTCTTTTAGGACTTTCCAGGGTTATAATGGATTCTTTGGGGGGGGGGGGTTCCATGAATTATATATTATTTTAAATTTGAATTCAGTGCCGTAAAGAAAAATATTTCTGTATATAATTGGAATATGGGGCCTTCCTTTATTCCTTGTACAATTTTATGTTAATAAAATACAACATATTGGTAGATATATGTAAAGGCTTTAAATATATTTACCATTTTCTTATGTGAGTTTTTCACTATCCTAAAAATATCAAATGTAATGACAAATTTACTTTGAGCTTAATTGCGCTTTCACTTTATACCATTTCTCATGCTATATATATCTGACTTCCACTTTCTTGAATTTAGTAACAGTTTAATAATAACATTCGAGGTATTACCAACTTTCCGTCTTTATAACCTTTTATTAATATTACATTATATAAATTAAATGAAAATAGAATATTCCATAATATTGATAAAAAGTATTTTTTAAAGAAAAATTTCATTTGGGATCTTGGTTAATACCTAAGAATGTTCATTTCAGTAATCACACCTGCATTTGATACCAAATCTAGAGCTATTCCAGAAGGATTTTTGATGCTGATATTCAATAATTAGTTATATTCTCAAAAGATTCATTATATTGAATAAAAAGTGTAAAATATAATATTAGTATATAGTATAATAGATTATATCTTAATATTAATATCCTAATCCAAATTTATTCGAAATATTTTTTGTTACTAATATATTCAATATTGATTAAATATTAATTCTCTTATCTAAGCTGAAAGTACTAGATAATCTATACCTTTCATTACAGAATTATGATACTAAAATAAAACATAAATACAGGAATTTCCATATTAATTGAACTTGAATTTTTCCCTTTATTGATCTACCTAAGTGAGGCTATATACATTCTAGGAGTATCTTACTTTAATATTTATACTCATAAAGCTCTTTTCATATTATTGATTTTTAATTTCATTTCCCTTTAGAATGGTACAAACTTCTCAGTAACTCGAAAGCATAGGATTAACCATTATTAATATTTTGATTATCAGGGACTATTAATAGCTCAGATAAATTAGAAATTATATCTATATTTCATATTTCTCCATTAAGAAGAACTGGTTAAGTTATTTTTCTTCTAAGATGAAGCTTACTATATCCAATGAATTTGAATCCTATAGCTAAATTTTTTCAATATCGATTGATAAATATTATCTGATTTAAATATTTATTTGAAGTAAAATGAAGAATATTATAATGTAATTTGAGATATGCTTCGGATCAAATACTTAAATTTTTTTATGAAAACAATGGAACTGTTTCTTCAAGAAATTTCTTATTTTCCTATCTATACTTCTTCTGTATTGATTGATATTAAGTACATTGTTGTGGTTGAATTCCTATGAACCAGCTTCTTACCGTATTCAACGGTTCCACTATCTTCTCCAAGATAGATTTGCGTGGTGCATATAACCTTCTGAGAATCAAAGAGGGGGATGAGCACTTAACTGCCTTTAGAACCAAATATGGCAGTTATGAGTATTTGGTCATGCCATTTGGTTTGACCAATGCTCCTGCTTCTTTCCAAAATCTAGTAAATGATATATTTGCAGACTTTTTGGATGTGTTTGTTGTGGTTTATCTAGATGATATTATGGTCTTTTCCAGTTCTGAGGAGGAACATGTCAAACATGTGGCCTCTGTCCTCCAAAGACTGAGGGACAATAATCTGTTTGCCAAAGCCTCCAAGTGTGTATTCCATGCCTCAAGTGTGGAATACTTGGGCTATGTTGTTTCAAGTGGTGGCCTCAAGATGGATTCTTCAAAAGTTCAGCAAATCCTCAATTGGCCTCAGCCCAAAAACATCAAGGCTCTTCAATCTTTCCTTGGCTTTGCCAATTTTTATCGATGTTTCATTAAAAATTATTCTAAAAAAATCACTTCTCTCACTTCCCTCCTTAAAAAAGATTCTCATTTCATCTTCAATGAGGAAGCTCTTAGTCAGTTTCAAGCACTCAAAGAAGCTTTTACCTTTGCTCCTATCTTATCTCACTTTAATCCTTCTCTACCTACTATAGTAGAGACTGATGCTTCTGATTATGCTTTGGGCGCCGTACTGAGCCAGGTGAATGACTCAGGAAAGCACCCCATTGCATTTGATAGTCGCAAGCTCTTACCAGCTGAACTCAACTATGAAATTCATGACAAGGAACTCCTTGGCATAGTTTGCGCTCTCAAGTGCTGGAGAGCATTTCTTCTTTCTCTTTCCAATCCTTTTGAGGTCTTGACAGACCACTCTTCCTTGCAGTATTTCATGTCTTCCAAAGTTCTTACTTGTCGTCAGGCCCGTTGGGCTGAATTTCTCTCAGAATTTCATTTCACTATCACTTACCGCCCAGGCAGGCTGGCCACTTTACCAGATGCCTTGTCACGTCGGGACGACGTGTACCCAGAGAGGAGGGTGGACTTCATCAGCAAGAATCCTCAGAATTTTCATCAAGTACTTAAGCAAGATGGAATTCAAGAATCAAGATTCTTCTCAATCAAAGTGGAAATTTTCTCAGATTTAGTTGACAAGATTCAAAAAGAAGTATGGCAAGACAAAGACTACAAAGAAATACTCAAGCAACTAGCAAGAGGTGAATCAGTTCCAGATTATTCTCTTGAACCTCAAGCCAAGTTATTATTATTCAAAGATAGAGTGGTAATCCCAAGCAATGAAGAACTTCAACTCAATATTCTTCAAGAGCGTCATGACTCACCATTGGCTGGCCATCCTGGCCAGGAGAAGACCCTCAAGCTCATCAAGAGGGATTTTTATTGGGCTGGCATGAATCAATTCATCAAGGACTATGTGTCCTCATGTCAGCAATGTTCAAGAAACAAGAACATTCATCACAAGAAGTTTGGATTACTCAAGCCTCTTTCAATTCCATCTGGTCCTTGGAATTCATTATCAATGGACTTTATCACTCAATTGCCACTGTCCAACAACTTTGATTCAATTTTAGTAGTTGTGGACAGATTCTCAAAAATGGCAATCTTCATTCCAACTTATGGCACAATCACTGCTCTGGATTTAGCTCAAATATTCATTAGTCATGTATTTTCCAAGCATGGACTCCCAGTCAGTATTGTCAGTGATAGAGGATCCTTATTTGTTTCATCATTCTGGACTCAATTGTGTCAGCAGCTCAAGATATCAAGAGATCTTTCAACTGCCTTTAACCCCAAAACAGATGGACAGACAGAGAGGGTAAATCAGATACTAGAACAGTACCTTTGGATGTATGTCAGCTATCATCAAGATGACTGGTACACCTGGCTCCCTCTGGCTGAATTTGCCTATAATAATGCAGAACATTCATCAACCAAGCAATCACCTTTTTTCACCATTTATGGAAGAAATCCCAGCTTTGACTCAATCCATATTTCTCAAGACTCACCTGCTGGAAAGTTATCAACAAAACTCCAATCAGTACAGCAAGTTGTCAAAGAAGAATTAGAGTCAGCAATAAGGAGATTCAAGAAGTATGCAGATAGAAATAGGGCAATTCCACCTGATTTCCAACCTGGGGACAAAGTATGGCTAGCTTCCAAGAACATCAAGACAGCAAGACCCACCAAGAAATTATCAGAAAGATGGTTGCAACCCTTTGAAGTTCTTAAGAAGATTGGCAGCCATGCATATCACCTCAAGTTGCCTCAGCAATGGAAGACAGTTCACCCTGTATTCCATGTGTCCTTATTAGAACCAGTCAAGCATTCAACTATCCCAAATCGTCATCAATTGCCGCCACCACCAGTTTTAGTGGAAGAGCAAGAAGAATGGGAAGTGGCTCAGGTTCTGGACTCAAAACTCAAAAGAGGTAAATTATGGTATCTTGTAGAGTGGAAAGGATTCAGTGAAGACCCAGAAAGAACCACTTGGGAACCAGCTTCCAACCTTACCAACTCACCAGACCTTGTCAAGGATTTCCACTCATTGTATCCAGACAAGCCTGGTCCAAATACCTCAAGAGTTTGATTTTATGGTGCTTGGTGGGGAGAAGAAGTTATGAAAGTAAGTTCCTCTCCTGGCATGCACCTTTAAGGGGGTATTCTACCCATATGTTGTTGTAAGCATCACCTTGGCCACTTTGTGAGCACTTTTAAATTCTTTGGACAGGTTCAGGAAGCATCCAACATCAATACCCTCCATTTGGACCTTATCAAGATATGGCCAAATGTTTCTTTCTTTCTTTATGTTTTCATTTTCTTTCTTTATTATCATTTCATTTTATGCCAATCATCATAATTCAAGACATTCATTACTTCAAGTCATTTATGGCAATTCATTTCAGTAGTCATTTATGGCAATTCATTTCAGAAGGCATTTATGGCAATGTATTTCAGTCTTATGGTGCTTGGTGGGGAGTGGAAGTTATGAAAGTAAGTTCCATCTCCTGGTATGCATCCCTGAGGGTTCTACTTCTTGTAAAACATCACCTTGGCCACTCTGTGAGCATCAAATGCTTGGTTTTCATTTTTCAGACACTTTTTTGGCCAGAATCAAGCAACTCACCACAAGAAGGACCAACCATCACAATTTTTCTTTATTTCTTTCTTTACTCTCATTTTCTCTTATTATTTTTCTTTCTTTCTTTACTTGTATAATTTTCTTTCTTTTATTTCTTTAAAGCAGAAGCATCCCCTCCCCAAATCATGTATTGGGAGGTTCCATTATCTTTTTTATTTTTATTTTTTAGTATTTATAAGAGTGGGGATAGAAGCCAAACCAAACACAAACAAGGAAAAGGAAACTAGTTATCTCTACCCAAGTCATCAAAAGTTCTCTGGAAGTCATTTATAAACTCATCCTCATACCAGGCAAATTTTGCAGCCATCTCTTCAGAAGCAGTACCTGGAATAGTCCTGTCATTGGCATACATAATCACCTCTCTGCTATTTCTATCAACCCTCCTGAACAATCTGGCCACAGCATCTTGATTTTCACTAGCCGCGTTGGGATCTTCTCTGGTAACCCGGATAGGCCAACGTTCTCTTCTTTGGAAGACTTGGGCGGCAGGAAACGGCAAAGGGGATAATCCATCTCTTCTTCTGCTGGAGCTGGCCACAGGTTGGAGTTGACGGGAGGTGGTTATGGGTGAGTTTCTAGACTGTTGAACTGGTGAGGGTCTTACTGCTGGATTCAAGGCAGGCCTGGTGGTATGGGAAGTAGTTGGTGAAGGAGGAGGAAGGGTTGTAGGAATGGAGGCAAGCATTGGTTGGAAGTTTCTTGGAGTGCTGGGAATAATTTGGCTTTGGAATCTGGTGTTGGCAAGAGGTTGAGAAGAGGAATTTCTGGATGGATGGCCACTTGAATGAGGAATAACTTGAACTTCTTCACCATCCAACTCATCACTTCCTTCAGCATCTGGATCTGATGGGGAATCAACAATTCTTCTTAGCTTCTTCACTACTTTCACCACTCCATCAGCATTGGTCCTTGAAATTGGAATTTCTGAGCTGTAGTGGATGGGCCTACCACCAATTGGAATGGACCCTCCAACATTAGTCCATCTGGCCACATCCCTCTGCCTGGAACCAGTCACTACATCAAGATATCAGCACCAATTCAATCAAAATATGCAATTCACTCACATTGGGAAAACCCAGAAGTTGCATCAGGGGTAGGTTCCTCAAGAATGGGGAATTCCTGCCCATAAGGCCCATCCTTCCTACTCCACAAGTGTCTCCTGACCTGGGACAAAGTTGATCCGGTACGGCGGCATGGCTTCTTCCCAATAAAGCAGAAATGGCATTTTGACGATTGAGGATTGTAATGTTGAAAGCAATCCTTACCCCTGGCCAAACACTCAGTACAGGCAGGATCAAGAACTTCAACTGCTCTGAACCCATCATATGTTTGGGAGGGGTCAAAATGGCCAGAAGACGCCATAGAAGGAGAAGACAATCGACTGAAGACGCCAGAACCATGAAGAATAGACGGTGGCGGTGCAGAAGGGGAAGATTCAGTGAGCTCAGTCAGTTTGGAACTCATAACTGAAGAATATGCAAGCAGAAGATTCAAGACGTCAGAATCAATCCACTCCATATCAAGAAAAAAGGAACTTGACTCAAGGAAATGGGGCCATAACTCAATTATGCCCCCCCTCAAAGCCTCTAAGGTGAAGGTTCATACCCCTTTGGGGCTGAACGCATCACCCAGGGCCTCCCCTGAAACTTTGGGGAGGCCAGGATCTTGATGGTCCTGGACCCCATCAATGGGTCCAGGCCATGTAGGGTGAAAATTGGGTAAGGGCCATTTCTGGACCCCTTGGTCACCCTGGGTCCCCAGCAAATTTGGGCCCAGGGGGCCTCCAATAGACCCCACGGACCGCGGACCGCGGCGTACGGTCCGCGGACCGTAGGATCCCAAAGACTCGAAAAGGCCTATTATGGCCAAAAATCAAAAAAATGCCCTAATCACTAAAACACCCAAAAAGGCCAAAAAGGCCATAAAAACCATAATGCATCAAGATCACCCAGGATGGAGGCCACAGCCCAAAAAACATTTGGAGGGCTGTCTGAGGCCATTTCCTTGGACAATGGGGACAAGACCCCTTGGAGGAAAGTTTCATTCATTAATTGGATTAAGTCTGGGCCAATGATTACCAGTCAGATACTCATTGGACACCATTTTTTGAGCACAAGTGCTCAATGGCCTTTATTCTGGGATATATCCCAAGGCCACATCCCAAGGCATTGCTGATTGAATCAAAAGAAAAGAATGGCATATTTTGGAAGGAATACTCACTCAAGCTTGGAGAAAAAAGGGGGGAATCAAATGAATTTGGCAGGGAAGAAATAATGAAGGATTTTCAGGATAATGGTCAAGAGGAAAAGAAAATTAAAAAGAAAATTTTTTGAAAAAATGTGGGGATATTGAGATGCCACTCAACAGTGGCAGGGTATTATGGTGTTCAGGAGCCCACCAGTTTCAAGAGGGGGATACTGTAACAACCATCCATCAGGGGTAAGGGTATTCATTCATACACCCACTCCAACACCTCAAATCAGCAAATCCAGTATCTGCATCAGCAGTCAGTTTCAGAAATCTTCATTCTGAAACATGCATACAGCTTGGTACATCAATACAGCCTGTCAATACCTGTACAGGTTGGATTCACCCAATACAGTTTCAATACACCAGTATGGAACTGTATGATCACTCAAATACACCACACCTCTTGTACAGGTTCTGTACAGCTGTACAGGACCTGTATTGGCCAGACTCAATTCAATCATCAATTATTCTCATGAAAATTCTTCCTCTGGATCAGGGCTGGTGATTCTCACATATACCAGCCCCTCTTTCTTCCCCCTGGGGACTTTTCCCCAGTTAATTAATTTAGTTTATTTATTATTTTATAATCATTCTTATCCTTATTTTGGGTATTATAATTATTTAATCTTAATTTAGTCTTTGCATTTCTCTCTTCGCCTGTACAGTATGAGTTGGGTGGCCATATCCTTATTAACCCTTCTCTTTCCATTCTGACAGGTTGAAACAGTGGACTTGGACTTGTTTGTGGTTGGCTCTTCTATTCTTTTACTCTTATCTTTTGTTGCTGCTTTTTCTTATATTCATTCTTTAGCAATTTATCTTTAACACTCTTAAGTGTATCTCATCTTATCTTATCTTTGAGCCCTCCATAAGTGAGTTCCAGTTTACTGAGTGCCAGGCCCTCTTCACTTCGAAGAGCCCCTGTGACAACATCACTTTGAGAGGCCCCTTACCAATTTCCTTATTATAAAAACCTTTTTATTTCATTTTATATAATATTCTCTATTACAAAGTCTGAATATATCCTATTCTTTCCCAATATATATCTCTAGCTAGGTGGGTGAAATGGAATAAAAAGGATAATTCTATGTTTATTATTGCAGTCATGACAATACTTGGAGGTATTGAATGATATATGCTATATTTAGAATATGATGTAGGTGCCCAATAGACCCTATTTGGTTTTGGCCATATGAGCCGATTGAAGTTTTTAATTGTTGAGAATATTAATTTCAATTATAACTTAATTTTGAAGTATTTATTGGTAAACTGTTGGATATAGTATTGAGATATTTTTGTTTGAATAAGAGCTTAATCTCATATAAAAGGTCTTTTATTATATGTGACTCAGATACTCATAGCTTTTTATATGATTTTTATTCTAAGATAACTTAGATATTATCTATATTCCACGTTTAATGAAACTATTTTTCACAACATGGTTGGATTAAGCCTAAATGTATTTCTATTTTGAACTGAACGCAAATATTCCTTTAGCAATAAACTTTTGAATCTTGGAGAAGAAAATTTACAAAATAATTCTCCTTATATTAATTAAATTTTTAGGGAATTACTTTCAAAAAGAACTCTCTGCTCTTTGCTAAAGGAAATTTAAGGATATTTATTTCCATAGACTTTATCATATTGTTGACTCAAGGAAAATTATAAAAACTCAATTAAAACTAAGTTTACTAAGAAAGATACCAGTGAATTTCTAAATTGAAAACATATTTTGAATAAAAATGAAATTCTTCCTAATTTTTGAGGGACTTTCTATGGCTAAAATATAATTAATAATCTTGAGCAAATACTGGTTTCTTAATAAAAGGCTTCAGCCCTGTTTTCACGCATGAGAACCTGCCATGATTTTTTCTAATAGCATTGAATCTAGTTATATTGATAAAAGCTGTGTGAAAAAGGGTTTTTCAAAATAGAATGCCTATTTACCGGAGCTAATTGCAATATCTGAGGTATCTATTTTGTAAATGTATAAAAACACATGATAAATCGCTCTTTTGTAGACCTCTATATATTATTAGTTCTATTTTTTCCCGAATAAGACTAAACTCAACTAGTACATTTAATAAATTTCACAAATTAATCTAAGGTTTGGAATAATTTCTTTAAGGGAAAAAAATTTCACAAGAATAAATTTATTAATTTCAGACTCATAAAGATAATGAGCTATATAGAATAACCTAAGATAAATCCAGAAATTAAAGGGAATTTTATGGAAACACCAGTATTCCTGGCTTCTTAAGTTCATACCGTAAAATTTCTTCCAAGTTGTTTTAAAACAAGATTTTGAGTCCTAATCTCATCAAGGAAGGGAATTAACCAATGATCTCACTTTTTTTATTATTAACAGAAAAATGAATACGAAAATCATTTAGAAGTATAGATTCTACTGATCATATTTACGGACAAAATAGGCTCTCATATTAACCTCAATTTTTATCATCTATAATTCCACAATTCCATGTTTTCTCTTCTTTCTCTCAATTTCCCAAAATTAGCAAGGAAATATAATAATCAGAAAAACTTACTTTCCTCCCTATAAAAATTGAAGGAACCATAACAAATAGAAATTAGAATTTAAAACTGAATATATATATATGCCAAGGGGGTTCTGGAGTTCATTACAGAATGTCGATAAGCTTAGGCTGAAATTCTCCCTCAATTTATTACCCAGAAACTAGCCTAAATTACTCTTAAATGTCTGAAAGAGCTTTTTTACAAAATCAGAAGACATAAAGCCCCGTTAATTTCAATAATAAGACTTTAATTCCCTTTTAAAGCATAATAGAAGGCTCCACAGCATCCAAATATCTTCCAGATATTTCCTTGGTATCATTATTAAGAAAGAAAATGAAAAAATTCCAGATTGTTTTTGAATAAAAAAACTATGGTCTTTCAATTGAAATATACCAAGAAAGGATTTTTTACATTTAAAAAAATGGACCGAAGTATTTTTTGGATAAATTCATTGCGAAAATTTTTTCTTTTTCTTTCCACTTTTAAAAAATTAATCCCCCTTTTCATAGAAAGATAATTATAGATATTTTGGGTTTCAAAGAGGAAAGTAGCCAAACAAATCTGAATAAACCATTTTTTAACTTCTTCATTACATAAAATGGAGCATTTATGTGTCATAATTTCACTTAAAAAATAATTATATAAGAAATATCTCCAATTAATGCAGCTATCCAGCAATTAATAACAGAACATATAGTCGTATTCAAAAGAAGCTACCCTTAATAAGAAATACAAATCCTAAGCCTTGATTGTGTTTTTGTACGTATAGATTTTTATTAAGGTGTGGCTGCATAAAGATAAGTTATATATTAAAAAGAAGAAAGCTCTAATGTTCTTATTAGATTCAATTTACTTAATTATTAGAAGAATCATAATTTTAATGAGCTTTACTTATTTATAAACATTTCCATTCCCAATTTCCCCTATTTTTTGAAAAATTAAACTTGTTTGATACATTTTCTGGCCACAAACCCCCCCACTTTTTCTTGGTCTTTTAGAATTAAGATAGAAAATGAGCCCTTTCACGGATATATAGAATTGAATAAAAAATAAATAAATAAAACTAAGTCTATAGGTATTGTCATTTTATAAAGAAAATTTGAGAATGTGAGGAAACCCCCAAGATCCTCTTTTATACTTGAAGATCTTGTTGAAAGCTATTTTTAGGGGTTGAAATAGTGTTTCTTTTCTCTAAGGCTCTCTGCTTTCTTTAGTTTCCTTTTTGTAAGTCATTATATCACACATTAAAATATTATCAAAACTATGTGATAGAAGAATTATTTGAAAGTGTATTCACTAAAAATCACTGTCTTGGTAAAAGGAATAAAATTGAAACATTTCCATGAATCTAAATTTGGTATAATTTTTTGAAATTTATGAAAATTTGGCAAGAAAATTCTCACCACTCAATTTGGTGACTATCTCTAAGATCTTTTTGAGTAAAGAAAGTATCAGATATAGCAAAATGATCATTTCAAACATGTGAGGTGACTAAAATTGAGATTAAAAAGCTTTAGAACTTGGAAAAACTAAATTATCCTGGCCTTCAAAATGAGAAATTACATAAATCTCTAATATTGAAATACTGTGGTTATTTTTTTCCTATAAAAAAGCCTCTCTTGGAAAAAAATATGATATATGATTATTGGAAGATCTAGTAGCTGATATCTTTTTTATATAAATATGAAAAATTTCTGTATTTTTTCATTTTCTTACTACACATATTCAAAAGAATATTCAGAATAACTCTCTGGAATTTAACTTTCCCCAAGAATACTCTAAGAATCTCCTTGTAAAAAAGGGGGAAAAGAATTTTTCAAAATAACAAACCACACCCATGTGTCTTTACCAAATTCAATTTAAAAGTGAAAGTATTTCTTGTTTTTGCCTGAGTTCTTTATTGGTTGAATTATTTAAGTATTGATATTTATATTAACTCTAATACCTTACATCTATCAATCTCACATTCCCTTAATAATTTTCTTTTATTCTCAGGGAAATCCATTAAATGGTTTATTCTAGCCAAAGATATCTTAGAAAGGAGTCCAAAATTTCATTATATGAATATACAAAAAAGGCAAAAGAAGAAGAACAAAATCTCAATTAAAAACTCACAAATTTTTGTTCCAAAAGAAAAATAATATTACAGATAGATGAAATGAGATAGAAAAATACAATTTAAAAATCCATCCGAAACTTATTCTCAAATGAAGCTATATCTAGGAAATACATTAATAAAGTTTATCTCCATTACATTTAATGCATATCTATTAATATTCTAATCCAATACGTTTTTTTCCAAAGCACAAAGAAAGCTCATGAGCTTAATAGTGTGAAAGCTAAGAAGAATGATATTGGAAATCCTCTTTTTTTCCCCAATTTGATATTGAAGTTTTTTTTATTTTCAGAGATCCCATCCCACAAAAGTCTTGGTATGTAAATGTAAGAGATGTATTTATTTGATATAAAATCAAACATTCATGTACCCAAAACCTTACCTTCATTAAAATAACATTCTTCATCTTGAAAAGAACCACTAGGTGACTTTTTAATTACAGAGAACTCCCCTTTGTTTTTAATAAATCAAATTTTCTGCTAAATATTTGTTTTTTTAGATTGAATTTTTTATATTTTCTATTTGATGTGTCAGATGAGTCTATGAAACCGTTGATAATATTACTATTAATAAACAGTAATATGTCTTTTACTATGAAATATAATAAATAAATTTGTTATAACCATAATAAAATAATTAATTACTTAATTATTCCTTTTACTTGCTATACACTACTAGTTATTATAACAATAAGCAGTAATTTCCTACAAGAGGTATTTAATAATAAAACTTCTTTATTAAAATGAAAAAACTATTTTAATATATAATTATATTTTGCAAGAATAAGAAGTAGAGATATAATTCTTGAAGAAAACAATTAATAGGGAAAAAATTCAATAATTAAACATAATCACTCACAGATACTTGCATAATACCTTGAAAAGCATTCATAGAGTGATTTGACAGATTAATTGAAGATTTAATGGATCAAACTTTCTTCAAAACCATAATACAACAATATAATAGCTAAATTCTATTGGAAAAAGTATATTTCCATGATTTCATGTCTTTATGATTGATTTGGAAAGATTTGAAACACTTAAGAAAAGAATTAACCAATACTTACTTGTTGGTACTAAAGATATGATTGAATAATAAGATGATTTGGAAAAAACAGAAGGAGGAGGCCTCTTTTAATTCAATTGAAGCTCACAGAGGCATGCCATTGATAAAAATGAAAAAACAGTGAGTGAGAAGCCAATTATCTTCTTTGTATTATTGATTGTATCATCTGTTGTCACGTAAGATTATCATAATTACTTGATTAAGTCTTTTACATTACTACCAACCCATTTATGGTTAGGAATAAAAGGAGTGAAAACTGTAAATATTATTTTATTTAAAAATTAACATTAATTTCCCCAAGCCATAAATCCTATTGGAAATTTCATCACAGGCTGTATTTTCTGTGAATTTTTGAATATTCAGTGTTTCACATGGAATAATCAAAAATGGACTGTAAGTAAAGCTTCAAATTTTAACTATAAAGTCATGATAATTTTTGGTTGTTATATTGATAATAGCCTTCTACATTTGTCCTTAAGGTTTCAGATATATTCATCAAGAATTGTATTTTTAATGAATGTTTGAAGTTTTTACCCTATTTCTAGGTAGAATCGCAAATAGCACCATAATGGCTGGTTTCAATAAGGTAAATGGATGGATAATGTTTCAAAAAGGGCTTTAATTAGTCTTTTGAGGCTTATCCATGGGATATAAGCAATAATTGACATTGTTACAGGAGTCAGAGTTGCTCTTTACCTCCTTGTCACCTCGAAATGGCAGCTTATTTATCATTTTATTATGATGTAATGGGACTTTAGCTTGGTAACCAAGCTACAAAATATTTTGAGTATACTGAAAACAAGCTTTGGAGCTTTCCAGACCTCATAGGTCTCAGGAGCTGGGTACCCTGGCTCTCCTTGATGTCTTTTGTCCCCCTTAGCTATTTTCATGTCAAAAATAGTAATTCAGGCTTAAAGACTGATATCAACTATGGGTGCACGAAACTTTATTCAATAATACTATATTTTTGAGCTCCACAAAAAATGCATAATACAAATATCAGTGTATATGTAGCATGTGATTGCTAACATTCCCATTATTTTGGACTGAAATTGAGAAAAACAAAATATTTCACACTTCTTTTATTTGGTATTGAAGTATTTTTCATATTACTACCACATACAGTTAATTTAAGATTATTTACTCTATGGAGCTACCCTCAGTTATCGTTTTGTGTAGAATCCAAATCTGGCCTGAAATCCATGGATTTACTTACTCACAACTTTTCTTAAATGAAAAATGATGAATTTTGAGTATATGCATGACTTATGGGTTATGAATAGTTTAAAATGTAATTTTATCTTTATTGTGACCTATTTGGGTATGAAATATATACCTCAAGGCTCACATGATGGAATCATGAACCTCAATGACAAAAAATCTCATCTGTTTCCCCTAAAATTCCAAATTCCTCTGCAAGAATCCCATTTACTTATCCTTCCTTTTCAGTTCAATTTCTTGATAATCCAACCTAATAATTATTCCAAGCTTCAATAATCTGAGCAATTTCCTGATACAAAGCTTTAAAAATGTGTATATTTCCCTAAAAAACTTGTAATACTAGATTTTTTCTGAATGTATTTGGTATTTTTTATCCAAAGCTCTCAAATGACCTATATTTTGAATTTCAAAATAACCACAAGAAATAAATTTGATTTAAACTTCAGCACCATACATGATCTGGACAAGGACTTTAGCCCAAATTGAATTTGGAGATACTGGGGATTTTATTGGGAATCACAGGGCCTCTTCTAAGTGAAGAGGGCATGGCACTCAGTAAACTGCGAGTCACTTATGGAGGGCTAAAATGGGATAAGATAAAGAGCACACTTAAGAGTGTAATAAGAATGATATTTTTAACAAGATAAATATACGAAAAGCAGAAACAACAAATATTAAGAGTCAAGAACAAAAGAGCCAGCCACAAACAAGTCCAAGTCAACTGTTTCAACCTTTCAAAAGAAAGAGAGAGGGTTAATAAGGATATGGCCACCACAACTCTACTGAACAGGTGAGTACATGCAAAGACCAAATTAATACCAATAAATGAAATATTCCAACATAATAAATAAGATTATTCATCAAATAATAAATCAAATATATTAATTAATTGGGGAAAAATCCCCAGGGTGAGAAAGAGGGGCTGGTATATGTAAAATACACCATCCCTGATACAAAAAGTAAATTTTCTTAAGAAGAATCTTGATTTGAATTGATTTGGATAATACATCCCCTTTATGGAATCTACAGGGTCTGTACAAGAGGCTTTGTGGAGCTTGGTGATCATACAGCTTCAGACTTGTGAATCCAAAACTGTACTTGGTAGATTCAGCCTGTGAAAGTGTTTACAGGCTGTATTGATGAACCAAGCTGTATGAGTGTTTCGGAAAGAAGATTTTGTGAAACTTATTACTGATACACGCACTGAATTTCTGGTTTGGTCAAGTTGAGTGGCTTTAAGGTTGAAACCCTTACCCCTGATAGTGGCTCTGACACTGGGTTTAGAAAATAGCAAGACCTCAAATTTGATAATAGAAATTCTTGTGGAAAAACCAACCACATTCTCAAGCCATTGACATTCAACTAAAAAAACACAAAAGTTATCTGGAAAGCTTTGTATATCTCAAGAA
The DNA here is from genome assembly GCA_023105745.1 of Austropuccinia psidii. Classification (NCBI taxonomy): domain Eukaryota; kingdom Fungi; phylum Basidiomycota; class Pucciniomycetes; order Pucciniales; family Sphaerophragmiaceae; genus Austropuccinia; species Austropuccinia psidii. The sequence continues at coordinate 9,430,254 of JALGQZ010000006.1, read as the reverse complement.
GCACTTGGAATTGGATCCCAATATATTCAATAATCATATTTACCTCTCAAATGAAAAAGAAAAATAGCATGCAATAATCATTACTTTGTCTTTATAGTTTACAAGTTCACTTTCAAGTATTTTGAAAGAAAATCACCTTTCTCTCAAATAAAATCTTGGCAATTTCTGTGTAACAACCACTCATCAGGGGTAAGGGTATTCATTCACACACCCACTCAAACACCTCAAATCAGCAGATCCAGCATTTGTATCAGCATTCAATTTCAGCAATCTTCATTCTGAAACATTCATACAGCTTGGTACCTCAATACAGCCTGTCAATACCTGTACAGGCTGGTTTCACCCAATACAGTTTCAATACACCAACTTGAAACTGTATGATCACTTCAATACACCACACCTCTTGTACAGGTTCTGTACAGCCGTACAGGACCTGTACTGGCCAGACTCAATTCAATCATAAAATATTCTCATGAAAATTCTTCCTCTGGATCAGGGCTGGTGATTCTCACATATACCAGCCCCTCTTTCTTCCCCCTGGGGACTTTTCCCCAGTTAATTAATTTAGTTTATTTATTATTTTATAATTATTCTTATCCTTATTTTGGGTATTATAATTATTTAATCTTAATTTAGTCTTTGCATTTCTCTCTTCGCCTGTACAGTATGAGTTGGGTGGCCATATCCTTATTAACCCTTCTCTTTCCATTCTGACAGGTTGAAACAGTGGACTTGGACTTGTTTGTGGTTGGCTCTTCTATTTCTTATTCTTATCTCTTTATTGCTGCTTTTTCTTATATTTATTCTTTAGCAATTTATCTTTAACACTCTTAAGTGTATCTCATCTTATCTTATCTTTGAGCCCTCCATAAGTGAGTCCCAGTTTACTGAGTGCCAGGCCCTCTTCACTTCGAAGAGCCCCTGTGACATTAAATTAATTAACTCATATTTGATTCTTTCTTTTCATTCATTTATATTCATTTCCTCTCATTCATCAATTATGACCTTTTCAGGATTTTATGAGTTTTTATGATTTTCTATGAATTTTTCTCTCTCATCAATTTTCATCTCATTCATTTCATTCTTATGAAAATTGATTCTTTTCCCTTTCTTTATCATTGCTGACCATTTCATCACTTCATTTTATTTTTATCAATCAAATTTTTCTGTGTTCTTATTCAGGTTTCATCTAGGAATTATTGATTGGTTTAATTGATTGGATTATTCATTGGGATTCATTTGGGTTATTGATTCAGGATTTATTGGATTTATTGACTTTTAACTCTCAAGATATTGATTGATCCTCAAGAATTGATTTTGATTATTGATTTGATTTGACTCATCAAGATATTGAATTGATTTCTGAAGATTTTTGAACTGATTGATTGATTCCTCAAGACTTGATTTCATATTGAAGACATTTATTGATTGATTATTGATTGAATATTGATTGATTATTGATTTCCTCAAGATTATTGATATTTGATTTGAATTGATTGTTGATTGATTGAATTTATTTGACTGTTTATTGAATTTGATTCCTCAAGATTTGAATTGATTCCTCAAGATTCATCAAGATTTTATTGTGATTGATTTGGCCAAGCCTGATTATTCTTCTTAATACCATCAAGTTATTCTAATTCTTTTCATGATGCCAGTCCAGCATAGCCCCCCAGCAAAGAATACTAGATCCCAGAAAATTCCAGCTGTTCTCACTCCTACAGCAAGGGCTCCTCTTGACCGCACACCATCAGTTCATCAACTGAGTGCAAATTTGGACAGAGGACCACCAATGGAAGGAGCAGCACCCTCAAGAAGAGGTGGAATGAAATCTAGAAGATCAAGATCCTTTTCGGGACTTTTGGGTGGCTACCCTGGCATGTCTGAAGGTGCAAGAGCAAGATTAGGGGAAGTTGAAGATGAAGAGGGGGAAGAGTCTGTGGAAGAGGAAGATTCTGGGGAAACTGAAGTGGCAGATGCCTTGGCAAATGCTCCAGAGGTGCCTCAGGGTTCTAATCTAGCCCTTTCTAGTCAACCTCTTGTCTCTCAAACTGATCCAAGTCTCCTCAAGATGATGGAGCAGATGACTCAATTCATGGGACAGCTCACTCAAGCAGTTGCCCCCAGGGACAGTTCCAAAGTCCCTGCTTTCAAGACTCCATCCATGAAGGCACCTGATTCTTTTGATGGTACTCAAGCTCATAAGTTGAGAGGATTTATCCAATCCTGTCAACTTATTTTCCATAATGATCCAGCAAACTTCTTCTCTGACAGGAAGAAGGTTTTGTACTCAACTTCTTTTCTTACTGGTAGAGCTGGCAAATGGATTGAACCTTACCTCTCAAATATTTCCAATGAAGACCCTTCCTACCTCCTCAATAATTGGCCATTGTTTGAATCTCAATTATTCACTCTGTTTGGTGACCCCAATGAAGTCAGGAAAGCTGAACAGGAGTTGGACAATTTGAGGATGAAGGAAAGTGGTCATGTATCCTTGTACATAGCAGATTTCAGAAGCTTAATGTCAAGAATTGGAGATTGGGGGGAAAGAGCTTACATTCATGTGTACAGAAGAGGATTGGCATCAAGATTATTGGACCATTTGGCTTCTCACCCTGGAACTTTTGACACTCTTCAAGAACTTATGGATGTCACTTTAGAATTAGACACAAGATATCATGAGAGGCAAAAGGAAAAGGGCAGTCATCAAGAGAAGAAGCCTCCAATCATTGGATCCAATTCCTCCAAGCCTTCTCAAAGTTCATCATCCAAGAAGCCTTATCACAATAAGAATAAGAAGGGGAAGAATTTTCAAATGTCCAAAGACAAGCCTCATGCTGCTCTCCTCAATAAGGACAACAAATTAATTGGTTCTGAAAAGGAGAGGAGGATTAAAGAAGGTTTGTGCAATTATTGTGGTGGAAAGCACCCATTTGAAAAATGCTTCAAGAGGCCTGAGAATAGGCAAGGATCATCAGAAGGCTTCCCTAGCAAGCAGGGAAAAGCCTGAGTGGGAATCATGATGTGTTCAATGGTTCTCACTTATTTCCTTCAAGAGCACAATTGTGCACTCTGAATACTAGTGTCAAGAAATCTTTAAAATTTCTTATTTTTTCTTCAATCTCTGATATTTTTTATAGTATTCTCATTGATTCTGGTGCTACAAACTCTTTTATTGCAAAGAATTTTGTTCTCAAGTACTCATTGACTATGTCAGAGCTCCCTGAAAAGATTCCTCTTTTCATTTTGGATTCTAATGAATCCCCTGCCTTGTTCATCACCCATTATACCAAGTGGGTAGCTGACTTGCCTTCCTTCCCAAGCTTTGAATGGGACTTCTTTATCATAGATTCACCCAAGGGAGAAGACCTGATATTGGGCTATGATTTCCTTTACCATTTCAATCCCATTATTGATTGGAAAAATGGATTGATCACCTATGATTCTAATCATAAGGATTATAGTGGTATTATTCCTTCTACTAGTAATGACTTAGCCACTGCTGTCAACAGTGTTGCTCTGGCTGGTGAACTTAAGACACCTTCCATTCTTTCTTCTGTCCATATCCCTTCCATAATTCCCTCTCAGTCATTACTTCCATCAAGAGATGAAGTCTTCAAAGAGATAAAGGATGTTGGAGAAGATGTTGCCATATCTTCACTTCATCTCTTCCAAGGGGATATGGACCTTCCTCCCTTGTCTTTTCATGCCTCCCTGGAGGAGCAGTGGGATGAGGAGGAAGAGCCAGAAGAAATTGAAACTGTGTTGAAGGTTGTTCCTCCTGCTTATCACCTATATTTGGATGTATTCTCAAAGGTGAAAGCTGAGAAACTTCCTCCACACCGCGCCTGTGATCACCATATCGAATTGGAGGGTCTTCTACCTCCAATTGGTGTTATCTACTCATTATCAAATCAAGAGTCAGAAACACTGTGGGCCTACATTTCAGAGAATGTAGAGAAAGGTTTCATTAGACCAAGCTCCCCTTCAACAGGAGCACCTGTCCTTTTTGTCAAGAAAAAGGATGGAGGTCTTCGTTTGTGTGTTGACTACCGCAAACTCAATGCTGTCACTAGGAAGAACAGATACCCTGTTCCTCCTATGAACCAGCTTCTTACCGTATTCAACGGTTCCACTATCTTCTCCAAGATAGATTTGCGTGGTGCATATAACCTTCTGAGAATCAAAGAGGGGGATGAGCACTCAACTGCCTTTAGAACCAAATATGGCAGTTATGAGTATTTGGTCATGCCATTTGGTTTGACCAATGCTCCTGCTTCTTTCCAAAATCTAGTAAATGATATATTTGCAGACTTTTTGGATGTGTTTGTTGTGGTTTATCTAGATGATATTATGGTCTTTTCCAGTTCTGAGGAGGAACATGTCAAACATGTGGCCTCTGTCCTCCAAAGACTGAGGGACAATAATCTGTTTGCCAAAGCCTCCAAGTGTGTATTCCATGCCTCAAGTGTGGAATACTTGGGCTATGTTGTTTCAAGTGGTGGCCTCAAGATGGATTCTTCAAAAGTTCAGCAAATCCTCAATTGGCCTCAGCCCAAAAACATCAAGGCTCTTCAATCTTTCCTTGGCTTTGCCAATTTTTATCGATGTTTCATTAAAAATTATTCTAAAAAAATCACTTCTCTCACTTCCCTCCTTAAAAAAGATTCTCATTTCATCTTCAATGAGGAAGCTCTTAGTCAGTTTCAAGCACTCAAAGAAGCTTTTACCTTTGCTCCTATCTTATCTCACTTTAATCCTTCTCTACCTACTATAGTAGAGACTGATGCTTCTGATTATGCTTTGGGCGCCGTACTGAGCCAGGTGAATGACTCAGGAAAGCACCCCATTGCATTTGATAGTCGCAAGCTCTTACCAGCTGAACTCAACTATGAAATTCATGACAAGGAACTCCTTGGCATAGTTTGCGCTCTCAAGTGCTGGAGAGCATTTCTTCTTTCTCTTTCCAATCCTTTTGAGGTCTTGACAGACCACTCTTCCTTGCAGTATTTCATGTCTTCCAAAGTTCTTACTTGTCGTCAGGCCCGTTGGGCTGAATTTCTCTCAGAATTTCATTTCACTATCACTTACCGCCCAGGCAGGCTGGCCACTTTACCAGATGCCTTGTCACGTCGGGACGACGTGTACCCAGAGAGGGGGGTGGACTTCATCAGCAATAATCCTCAGAATTTTCATCAAGTACTTAAGCAAGATGGAATTCAAGAATCAAGATTCTTCTCAATCAAAGTGGAAATTTTCTCAGATTTAGTTGACAAGATTCAAAAAGAAGTATGGCAAGACAAAGACTACAAAGAAATACTCAAGCAACTAGCAAGAGGTGAATCAGTTCCAGATTATTCTCTTGAGCCTCAAGCCAAGTTATTATTATTCAAAGATAGAGTGGTAATCCCAAGCAATGAAGAACTTCAACTCAATATTCTTCAAGAGCGTCATGACTCACCATTGGCTGGCCATCCTGGCCAGGAGAAGACCCTCAAGCTCATCAAGAGGGATTTTTATTGGGCTGGCATGAATCAATTCATCAAGGACTATGTGTCCTCATGTCAGCAATGTTCAAGAAACAAGAACATTCATCACAAGAAGTTTGGATTACTCAAGCCTCTTTCAATTCCATCTGGTCCTTGGAATTCATTATCAATGGACTTTATCACTCAATTGCCACTGTCTAACAACTTTGATTCAATTTTAGTAGTTGTGGACAGATTCTCAAAAATGGCAATCTTCATTCCAACTTATGGCACAATCACTTCTCTGGATTTAGCTCAAATATTCATTAGTCATGTATTTTCCAAGCATGGACTCCCAGTCAGTATTGTCAGTGATAGAGGATCCTTATTTGTTTCATAATTCTGGACTCAATTGTGTCAGCAGCTCAAGATATCAAGAGATCTTTCAACTGCCTTTCACCCTGAAACAGATGGACAGACAGAGAGGGTAAATCAGATACTAGAACAGTACCTTTGGATGTATGTCAGCTATCATCAAGATGACTGGTACACCTGGCTCCCTCTAGCTGAATTTACCTATAATAATGCAGAACATTCATCAACCAAGCAATCACCTTTTTTCACCATTTATGGAAGAAATCCCAGCTTTGACTCAATCCATATTTCTCAAGACTCACCTGCTGGAAAGTTATCAACAAAACTCCAATCAGTACAGCAAGTTGTCAAAGAAGAATTAGAGTCAGCAATAAGGATATTCAAGAAGTATGCAGATAGAAATAGGGCAATTCCACCTGATTTCCAACCTGGGGACAAAGTATGGCTAGATTCCAAGAACATCAAGACAACAAGACCCACCAAGAAATTATCAGAAAGATGGTTGCGACCCTTTGAAGTTTTTAAGAAGATTGGCAGCCATGCATATCACCTCAAGTTGCCTCAGCAATGGAAGACAGTTCACCCTGTATTCCATGTGTCCTTATTAGAACCAGTCAAGCATTCAACTATCCCAAATCGTCATCATTTGCCGCCACCACCAGTTTTAGTGGAAGAGCAAGAAGAATGGGAAGTGGCTCAGGTTCTGGACTCAAAACTCAAAAGAGGTAAATTATGGTATCTTGTAGAGTGGAAAGGATTCAGTGAAGACCCAGAAAGAACCACTTGGGAACCAGCTTCCAACCTTACCAACTCACCAGACTTTGTCAAGGATTTCCACTCATTGTATCCAGACGAGCCTGGTCCAAATACCTCAAGAGTTTGATTTTATGGTGCTTGGTGGGGAGAAGAAGTTATGAAAGTAAGTTCCTCTCCTGGCATGCACCTTCAAGGGGGTATTCTACCCATATGTTGTTGTAAGCATCAACTTGGCCACTTTGTGAGCACTTGTCAATTCTTTGGACAGGTTCAGGAAGCATACAACATCAATACCCTCCATTTGGACCTTATCAAGATATGGCCAAATGTTTCTTTCTTTCTTATGTTCTCATTTTCTTTCTTTATTATCATTTCATTTTATGCCAATCATCACAATTCAAGACATTCATTACTCCAAGTCATTTACGGCAATTCTTCTCAGAAGCCATTTATGGCAATTCATCTCAGAAGTCATTATGGCAATCTTTTTCAATTTTATGGTGCTTGGTGGGGAGTGGAAGTTATGAAAGTAAGTTCCATCTCCTGGTATGCATCTCTGAGGGTTCTACTTCTTGTAAAACATCACCTTGGCCACTCTGTGAGCATCAAATGCTTGGTTTTCATTTTTCAGACACTTTTTTGGCCAGAATCAAGCAACTCACCACAAGAAGGACCAACCATCAGGAATTTTTCTTTATTTCTTTCTTTACTCTCATTTTCTCTTATTATTTTTCTTTCTTTCTTTACTTGTATAATTTTCTTTCTTTTATTTCCTTTTTATTTTCATTGGAAGCAGCAGCATCCCCTCCCAAATCACGTATTGGGAGGTTCCTTTATTATTTTAATCATTTTATTTTATTCCATTAATTAGTTGTTATAAGAGCATGAATAGGAGTCAAACCAACCGTAAACAGGAACAAGACACTGGATTTCACTCCACCCAAATCGTCAAGTCCACGTCAAATCAAAAGTTTGACCTCAAGGGAATTTGGGCCACAAGTCAATCATGGCCCCCCTCAAACCCTCTCAATGTCAAGGTCCAAGGCCCCTTTGGGGGCTGGAGTCAGCATGGGGGGCCTCCCCTGCAAGCTTGGGGGAGGCCAAGTTCTTGGTGGTCCTGGACCCCACATAAGGTGAAATTTTCTTTTTTTGGGCCATTTTAGGTCCCATGACCCCCTTGGGTCCCCAGCAAATTTGGGCCCAAGGGGTCCAAACTCTGATAATTTGATATTAACAATAAGTTCTGTATTAATTATCAAGTCTTTTTCTTCAAATTTCCAAATTACTTTTTTAGAAATTATTCTTCTATTAAGATTGATAAAAAAAGCAAATATTATACTGAATATTGGGGTTATAAAAAAAGATAAACTATTTGAATTATTCATATTTAAATATTTATTTCTAACAAAGCGCTTTATTGGTTTGAACATTCTTTGATAATAGAAAGAAAAGTTTTATCTATCCAAAAATTCAACAATGAGGCAGTAAGTACAATATTTAACACCAAAGTTGTGTTGAATAGATGCATATTTTATTTGGAAATCTTTCTACCTTTCATATTATGAAAAGGAATTATCCATTACTTAAATTGGTTTATGAAAATGTATTTTTAACTAACATATATTTCAGGATGGTGGAAAACCTGTATTTTATTGAGAGAAATCCTTTTTCAAGAGGGAAATGAGAATGCTTCATTATTTCAAATTGTTAAGTATTAGTAATCATAAGTTATACTTCATGTTGACAGTTACTTTCCAATATCATAGCTATAAGAGTCATCTCCCATTTTGTGAAAAAGCGGTATTTATAAAAATATAAAGAGAAATCAATGGCCAAATTTTTGTTCTCTCAGAATAGGATATTAATTAAAGCCTAGTAGTATATACTTCTGTTTGAAAATACTCGGGGACATTCGATTTTAGCTGAGAGATTTCTTATTTACTTTTAGATATCATGAAAAACATTATTTCATATGAATAATTGAAATACATATACACATACTGGTATTTTCGTTTGAAATCATTTTATACCAAAACAAGGGTGTGTCCTACATCAATAATAATCTATTGTGATTCAAGAGCTCCTAAAAAAATACACAAAGGAAGAATTATCTATGCAATAAATTTTTCATAGTTTAATTTGTAATTTTCCTAAATATCCCAACATTATAGCAATTGCCGATGGAAAATTATGGACAAGGCTTCATCACTTTACTTAATAAAGAAATATTCTTAATTCAAGATAATTTATAATCATATCTCATTTCAATCAAAAATTTTATTAAGTATGAATATTCAGAATTTAATTAAAAAGCAAATGATCCCATATTCCAGAGTCAATTTTAAATCTATTATGGCTATTTTACTTAAAAATCTCCAATCCCAAAATGAAATAACAAACGGAAATTTGACTTTTCTTTATATGTCTAAGAATTAAAATTACATATTTAATTTAATCATTCTCATTAAATTAGCTATTTAGCTACTTAATATTATTGAATTTAATATACAATATCTCATATAAGTTATACCAAATTCTTGAAGTGCATACCAAGGACCTCCAAGCAGTAACACCCAAGGAAACAACTAAAATTCCACAATTTGATGCTGATTCAGTGAATCTTGCCAAAAAATTGTGTATTCTACTTTGATTAATAACTTTGGCTTTTACTGTATTTAAATTTAGAGTTGGATAAGCCATATATTATACTTATTCCTATGTATTTTAATTTTAGGAAAAACTTTATAATTATTAGAGTACTTTAGCCATAGTATAATAATTTCAATTGCCATTTCTCCACAAGATCTTATGAACTAAATAATAATAGATATTTATTTTGCCTTTCTACACTCATTTGTTATCTGTGACCTTTAGAAACTCATATTTTGGGTAGAGATATTGTTTTTCTTGAGTATTATGGATCTTAAGATGATACATTGGCAGTAAGAAAATTAGGGAGTGTTTATTCTATCTACTGAACTGTAAAATAACCTTTTCGAGTAGTCTAAAAATGCCCTTTGAGTAAATCCTGATGCCTGAAAAATGGAATTATATCTTTCACAGAGTATTTAATGTAAATTTTTAAATATAACCAAATTATACAGTAAGTCTTTGTCATGTTTGGTACCAGCTGTCTCAGCAAAATATTCAAGGCTCTCTCTAAAGGGATATGTTAAAAAGCTAATTTGGGATATTAAGTTTTGGTTTTTATCAAAATAATTGCATTGATTCTTTCTCCATAGAAGCAATAATACACTTATGGATTGCAGTAAATACATAAAATTTCTGTTAGATGCTGTGAGAAATATATTGTTGGATTAGGCTTAATTCTGGTTCCCAAATGTGTATAAAAATTTCTATATAAAAGTAGAAAATCCATTTTTGAAAGAAAAATTGAAGAGAAAGAAGTGATAATGGAGAATAATTTCTATTTTTTGAAAACAGAGTTGCATTTCTCTCACTATCCATCTGACTCCAGTACCTTTTGGTTATGAGAGCTGTTACCATATTTCATGTATATTATATGATACATTATTCAGAATTTGATGTTCCAGAAGAATAAATTAAAATATTAATTTTTATTATTTTATTTTGAGAGGGGAGAGGAATAACATATCCTCTTTCAATTTTGAAGAAATAGGAGCTCATCTCCTGTAAGATTTGGTGGTATGCCGCAATTTTCTGATTGAAGAATCTCTGAGGATGTCTGATTAATTGAATCTGAATATGGTGGCTCTTCTGAGTCTGATTGGTAAACTGAATGATCCTTCCCAATCATGCTTCTTGGAATATAATTTCATATAAGCTTAGCACAGTATTTGGATCTTAATTGCTTTTTTTGGAGGAAATTTCCCTTTCATTCCTTTTTTGTGTCTTTATTAGTAGGGTTTATGTTAATATTTTTCTTGTAATTTGGTTTAAAATAAATTCAAATAAATTCAAATGAAAATTTGGGTCTTTTCCTCCACTTAAGATGAAGGTTTTTTGAATTTTCAGCCACTTTCTTTCTTGCACCAGAAAATTATATTTCTTTAGATGTATCTATATAGTAGAATTTACCAGTTTTCAAATCCCAAATTTTAGAAAGCTTCTATTGAGTTAATTTTGAAGTGTGTTCAATAGATCTTTCATTTATGGATTTTCCAAAACATTTTGATAAGCTCAGATAATAAAAAGGATCAGATGAAATTCTTATTCATTTTTAAAAATTGTAGCTCAAAGGGCTTATGGAAGGTTCATAGATTAAGATATGTATGTTTTTTGATTTTTTTCCAAACCTAACCAGAATACCAAATTTAAAATAATTTTAGTCTGAGATCTTTGTGACTCAAAAGAAGAATTATTCTTATAAATTGAATTTTGACCTTTTTGGGGGTGTTCCAATATGGAGATTCTATTTTGTGCCATTCTCTGAGAAAAATTGAAACTCTGGTATTTAAACGTTTCATCAAAAGACATTTATTTTATCAATATTTTGACCTTCTGAGTTCATCATGGGCTAGATATACTTATAAATTTTTCCAAATCTATTTGAAGCTAGATTCAAATGTGCACAGAATAGCTTGTTTGAATGTGATCAAAATACACCAAGTGTTTAAGAACCTTTGGTGTCTCCAATGAGAAAACATAGAGCAGCCTTTCCCCAACCTCATATTTATGAATTATTAGCAAGAATTCTTTGCCGTGTTCAAAAAATATCTTTCATATTCTCAACTTAAAACAAAGAGTTTCCATTATTTTAATATTTGGTAAACCTTAAATTTCAAAAGGTAGTCAGTTTCAACCTAAGAAGTGTAAATAAGATACATGTGTGGCATTATTTTTGGAATATTGGAAACCAGATCTTCAAGAAAAAGAATACTGGATTTAATTGCATAAGTGAAGAGATGAACCAGGAAAAAGATTTTGATCTTTTTTGTTTTTAATTTTCTATTAATTCATTGAGGGAATCTTTAAGAGATAAGTTGTAGTTTATGAATATTTATAGAGCAAAAAACCTGTGTTTTATTCTATTTTCAAAGTCAGAATACAGGGATGAGGTAGCAATTTTATATTTTGTGCCAGGATAGCTTTACTTCTAGTATTTTATACTCTACTTGTCAGACTGTGACTCAAAACCAGAGCACAAGCATGATAGCCAAATATAATAAATCAATGGTAAAGCCAAGAGACCACCAAAGCATGGAGATGAGCCAGATAAGCTCAAAAGGTATCAAAAGAAAGAGGAAGCACACCACTCTCCAAATACACAAGTCCCACCATCATAGGACAAGGAATAACAAAGTTATTCCTGCTCAAAGTTGCTGCTGTGCATAAACCTTGTTTTTCACCTCTAATCTGAAATCCAGAGAAAGAGACTAAACCCCATCAAATGAGTATTTAAATTGAAGCTCTAAGTCAGGGCTATCCAATGGCTTTAGCAAAACTGAGCTAGAATCAAAATTACAGGAGTTATGGCCAAAATAAGGTCAAATAAGGTTGAATAAAATATTCACCTCTCATCTAACTTCTACAGGTTTAGTGTGAAATACCTAAAGTGGGGTCATTTTGGAAAAAGCACAATCAGGGCTATCTGATTGTGCCTTATATTTCTCTATATATCATCTAGAACAAAAGTTATGGAGCAAATAAGCTTCATACAGATATTGAAAACATCATATGTATGAATAACAAAATTTGTACATGGCATAAATTTGCCATATTGAATGTTATACATACCAGATGAGGTACCATTGTGTAGATCTCATTCAGGGATACAAAATGAACCAACATTGAGCTCAATATCTCAAAAACTGACAAAGGTATAGCAGTTTTAAGGTTAAAATCCCACAATTGGGCCAATACACCTTTACTGTGGAATAATATCCCATACCCATGATTATGAGGTTTCAAATAGACAAAGAAGCATGTTTATTATTCAATACCTCATAGTTCATTGAATGCTGGGGTCCCATACAGGTTCTGTACAGCATTCTATGTGCCATTCATGTCAGAAGAGGGATGTGTGGTCCCCAGATGAAACTTTTCACTGTGTATTGGTGAAAAAAGCCCAGATGTGGTTTCAAAACCACATCTGAGCCCAATACAGGCTATACAGGAATTGTGAAAACTACAAGAAAGTCCTTGAAAGTGGAAAATCTTCTTTTCCTCTACATGGAAAGGTCTAGCAGACTTTTTCACCCAATTTGCGGATAAAAAGGGACCTTTTCTCCACCAGAAAAGCTTTCTTCATCCTGCTCTTGCATTCCTACATAGTAAAACTGTCAAAAACAGCTATAATCTTGGAAGATAATCAGGTTATACTTTGAACTTTAGTATTTTAGCTCTTATTATTGTAACCCAACTGTTAATACTGCACCCAGGGCTTTCAACAGGACTCACCACCATTCTTGTCAGCCTGTGACTCAAAACCAGAGCACAAGCATGATAGCCAAATACCATAAATCAATGGTATAGCCAAGATACCACCGAAACATGGAGCTGAGCCAAATTTTCTCAAAAGGTATCAAAAGAAAGAGGAAACTGACCTCTTTCTAAATATGCAAGTCCCATCATCATAGGAAAAAGAATAAAAAAGTTATCCCTGCTCAAAGTTGTTGCTGAGCATAAACCTTATTTTTCACCTCTCATCTGTAATACAGAAAAAGAGGCTTAACCCCATCAAATGGGTATTAAAAATGAAGCTCTAAGTCGGTGCTATCCAATGGTACTAACCAAACTGAGCCAGAACCAGAATAACAGAAGCTATGACTAAAATAAGGTCAAATAAGGGTGAATAAAATATTCACCTCTCATCTAACTTCTACAGTTTTAGTATGAGATACCTAAAGTGCGGTCTTTCTGAAAAGAGAACAAGTAGGTCTATCTTATGCTGCCATTCAATTCCCAGTATCTCATCAAGAACAAAGGTTATGGGGAAAACAAGCTCCATATAGTTTTTAAGAAAAACATATATATGTACAAAACATTTTGTACATGGCATACCTCTGCCATACTTAATGATAGAAGTATCCAATGAGGTACCAATGTGTAGTACACATCCAGAGCTACACAGTGAACCAACTTTGAGCTTTATATCTCCAAAACTGACAAGGTTATGGGAGTTTTAAGCTCAAGCCTCCACAGTTAGACCAATACAGTCTTACTGTGGGATATCCTCCCATAGGTATGATAATGAGGTGTCAAATAGACAAAGAAGAAAGTTTATACTTCAATAACTCATAATTAATTCACTACTGGGGGTCCCATACAGGTTCTGTACAGAATTCTACATGTCATACATGTCAGAAGAGGGTTATGTGGTCCCCAGATGAAGATTTTTGCCCTGTATTAGTGAAAACTTCCCAGAGTTTTTCCAACACAGAGAATACAGGCACTATGGAAACCACAAGCCAGTACTTTGAAGTGAAAACCTCTTGACTTCCTCTATGTGGATGGTCTAGCGGGCCATTCCACCCCATTTTAGGGTGAAAGGAGGCCTTTTCTCCACCAGAAAAGGTTTCCCCATACTGCTCTTGAATTCCTACGTAGTACACCTGTCAAAAAAACAGTTATACTCTTGGAAAATAACCAGGTTATACTATAAACTTTAGTATTGTAACCCAACAGGTTTAGCTGCACCCAGGGCTTTCAACAGCACTCACCACCACTAATAATCATTAGTAAAACCCTTTCATTTTACTTAAAACCTATTTTTAACATGATTATCCATGTCACATTCATATTTTAGGTTGTAAATACTCTTTATTATCACCTCTTCATAGACTCACCCTGACCTTTTGGGGCCCAGCCATGTTTTTTTTGAATTTTGGACCTTTTTACATATAAAAGTGAGTTTTTTCTCTTACATTTTATTTCTGACACCTTGTTTCTTCTTTTTTAGGCATAATCATATTAAAAAATAATTATAATATATGTCTTATAATTATTTCATGAGTGGTATATGTCATATACCACTGGGTTTTTATTTTCATTTGCCTTTTTATGTGGTTTAATCACCACAGAAACCCTTATTTTTGGTGTGTTTTACATATTTAAACACTTTAAGCCATTAATATAGTCATTCTTTCAATTAAATAAGGACAATTCTTACTGTAAAACCAACAGTTGATGCCTGGTTGGGTACATTGTTAAATTCAATTACCCTCTTACATAACCACTTTTTCAGATTATACTTGCTAAATACAAGTTAATCTGTGAGATACTGGTATACAAGCAATGTGTCAGATATCTGTAAGCTGTATTTCTGATATTGAATTGTTAATTCAATTACACTGTCATAATACAAGGGCATAATATAAAAATATATTTCCCAGAGGCAATTCTTAGACATGCAAACAGCATTTTAAGAAGTCTTAACTGATAATAAGCCTAATTTTCCCTGTCTGATTCAGTGGAAGAAAATTAAATCCCACTAGAGACCCAGTCCCAGGCCAGCATACTAGTGACACCCTCAGAACCAGAGGGAAGCAATATCAAAGGAAAGAGACACAGTGAAGGCCTTATAACAGCTAAAAGGTGGACACCCATTGCCACTCAGAGAAATAGAAAACCACAAAACTCTGCATCAATACAAGGTAAACCAACCTTAGCAACCTGTACAGGGAATAATACAGTCATTAACCCAGTTTCAACCTCTAAAGGTAAATTGCCAAAAGCAGCAGACCCCAATTTATACAAGGCACAGTCAAAGGTAAATACCTTAAGAACATAAAGTTTTTGACTTCTTGCAAACACTAATATGTCACCTGTACACTTCAGAGACCTTGGTTTTCAAAGGAACCAGCCAGAGGACAGAGAAGGCTTGTCCAGAACCAGAAGACCTGGAAGAGGACACCTTGGACACAGTGGTGGATGGCAAGACATTGAGGGAAATCATACCCAATCTGCCATTCACTTTCCAATTCAACAGAAACCTCAAATAAGAGGACTGGAGAGATATGGATCAAGTTCTTCATCTCCACCAACTCCTCAAAGACCTTTTTCAATGGAGCATGGACAATGAGAGGTTCAACATAGCTTCCCACTGGGCAGAGCTTGGAGCAAGTTTCCAGAAGATCTGTCTCAAAGAAATAGACTTCAGAGACCTTAGGGGAATCACCAAAAGTTGGAATCTAACCAGGAAGTTCAGACTCCTGGAGGTGAGGGTAAACAGGATATGGGATAATCAAGCAACTATCCAATCTATAGAAGAGAAACTGACCCAAACAGGGCATACTCAGATCCCTTCAGGCTAACAAGGAGTAGACCAAACCAGATCTCCAGTGGCTTCACACCATTCAGGAACAAACAGATCAGTGGCCAAAAGTCACCATTCTTCCCAATCCCAGGAAGCTTCCAGGAGAACACAAGGATACAAGGGCAAAAAGAAGACCACCTTAAGCAAAAGGAAGAGAGATTCAGACCCAATTATCCAGAAGCTGTTGGATTTGGTGAAAAAAGCACACAAGAACCAGAAGTAGTTGTACATAACTCTAGAATAAGTAGTCCTATTAATAGAAATATTACCCCCACTCAGATTCAACATAATGTTGTCACACCTGAGAGTAATGTAAACATTGATGCACTTTGGTTACAAATGTCCCATTTTGGTGAGCAAGCTCAAAAGCAATTTTTAGAACTTGAAGCAAGCCATGAGGGGATGAAAGCATTAACAGCCTCCATGGACAAAATTGTTAAATATCTTCAAGAAGGACATGCTCAATTGAGAAAAGCCTCTGAAAAAACCAACGAAAGACTGAATCTAGTCTTTGAAGAATAACACCACAGCAAAAGGGTCAGGGATTGTCTGGATCAAGACATAAACAAACTTTTCAATGTCTACCATAACATGAAGCCCCAACCACAAGGCCATGTTATGGATAATCCATATCACCAAGAGGACATCAAACCAGATGCCATGTTGGTGAATAAGACAAGATCTACATCTCAATACCAGGATAGAGATAATATGTCTTATTCTGAGAAGGAAGCCTTCAAACAGCTTCCTTAGGCCTCAAGCTGGCCCCAAATCTCTGCTAAAGGAGAATATGATCATATAGAACTCATAGACTATATTGATGGACTCTTCATTGATGTACCAAGCATACCAGACTACTGGATTACTGCTAGACTTAATACAGAATTTAAAGGACATGCTAGTATCTGGTACACAGAAATGAAAGAAATCCATGGCAGGAGAAACTGCCCATGGTGGAAGAGTCAGATCATCCAAAAGTACAGAAATGGTACTTGGATATGGAAAAATACCATGTCATTTGAAAATGACAAGTATTCAGTGGACAAAGATCCATATGAATGGTGTCTTAGACGGTCTAAGATACTCAAAGCCACTGATCCTCAAATGAACATTCAGATGAGGAATCACAAACTCCTGACATAAATGCCAGGAGAACTAGATCATAAAGTAAAATGCAGATGCAACCAAAATTGGACTCTAGATAAAATAGAAAATACCTTACAAGACATAAGGAAAGAACAAATATAGGGAAATATTCCCCATATAAAAGCAGTGGTTTCAAAGAAAAACAACATTTCATGGTGGAGCTCAAAGAAAAACCCAAAGAAAGATTGGCAGAAGTGACTAAGAAGAAAAATTCTTGTCACAATTGTGGTTCAGCAGACCATTATGCCAACAACTGTCCAAAGGCAAGGAAAAAAGTCTATTCCATTGAGAAAGTCCCAGAGGAGTAATCCCCCACAGAGGATTCTGAATAAGACTCTATGGGAGATGCCATCAGAGAAAACTCTGATGAGGAGCAAGACCCAAGAGAGGAATTTCTAGTGGAATACCAAGAGGAAACACCACTAGAAATCCAGGAGATACAGTTGGAAGAAGGTATGCCAAAAGAAACTGCCAATAAAAACTTGTGCAAGCATACACAGGATGCACAGAACTGCCTGGTCACACCAACCAAATTAATGGCATACATACATGGGACAGCCACAAAAATAACTGTTTGCATTGACAATGCTCAACACCCATTGATCATGGACAGTGGGGCACACTGCTCCATAGCGGCCAGAAATTATATAGATCACCACTTCCCAAATTGGGAAAAGCAGCTCTTGCCAACCAAGGCAAAGAACTGAAAAAGTGCTTCAGGGAAGATGACTTCCATTGGGACAATTATAAAAGAGATAATTATACCCTACAGGAAGGGTAATATCAGACTCAACCCAGAGTTTGTAGTGCTTGATGATTCCCACATCCAAGGGTTCTTACTGGGGAATGATTACCAGAGGATTTATGGAATTGATATTTACAATAGTAAAAACAGGAACATTACCATTGGTACCAACAAGGAAAAGAAATTTTCACTTGATATATACCAAATATCTTCCCAGGATCCACTGGAAGAACTACTGAATGAATTCAGAGAGGGCCAGTTCAGGACTACCCTCACCAGTAAACAGAAACTAAGTTTGTTGAAGATTCTGAGAAAGAATAGGCCAGCATTTTCTAGTGGTGAAGAACCATTAGGCAAAATTAGAGGCCGTGATATAGAAGTATATCTCAATTTGGAAAGACCTTATCCACCCATTCTCAGGAGACCTCCATACCCAGCAAGTCTGGAGATTAGGAAAAAAATTGAAAAACACATCAATGAACTCCTAGACATAGATGTAATCAGGAGGATTGGACACAATGAAATAGTGGAAATCACCACTCCTGTCCTGATCACCTGGCATGATGGCAAATCTAGGCTGTGTGTAGATTTCAGAGCTCTGAACAACTACACAAAAGCTCACAGGTACCCTATACCTAGGATACCTCATGCCTTAGACAAACTAGCAAAAGAAAAATACATAACCAAAATGGATTGTATGAAAGGTTTTCACCAGAATGGAGTTAAACCAAACTCCATGAAATGAATCAGAATCATATGTCATATTGGCATATATGAGTACACAAGGATGCCGTTTGGCATCAAGAATGCACCAGCCCACTTCCAAAGGATGATGTATACAATATTTCAAGATGAAATATTAGAAGGCTGGATGTTAGTATACATTGATGAAATCATTATATACTCAGAGACATGGGAAGACCATTTTCAGTACATAGACAGAGCCCTCAGTAAATGCACACCCATCAATCAGAAAATTTTACTTAACAAGTGCAATTTTGGACAACAAGAGCTACTAGCTCCAGGACATAAAGTCTCATGTCTTAGTCTGGCAATGGACAGAACAAAGTAGCAGCAGTACTGCAAAAGCCAGTACCAAAAAACATCAAAGAGATGCAATCTTTCCTTGGGTTTGTTAGCTACTATAGAAACCACATCAAAAATACTTCCCACATAACTAGTAGTCTATACAAGTTATGTTCAAAAGATGTAGTTTTTAAAATTAACAAGGAAAGAAGAGATACATATGAGAGGATCAAACATGAACTCACAAATGAACCTATGCTCAACTTACCTGACTTTGAGCTACCATTCAAGTTATACATAGATGCAGTATGCAGCCAAGGCTCAGGAGTGACCCTTCACCAGAGACAAATTGTAGATGGTGAACCAAGAGAGGGAGTAATATGCTACATCTCTAGCCAACTGAAACATTCAGAAGCCAGGTATGGGGCCACCCAAACTGAATGTCTATGCTGAGTCTGGGCTCTAGAGAAACTCCACTATTATTTGGAGGGTGCAGTCTTTTAATTCTACACAGACTGCACAGCCTTGAAGCCTTTACTTAACATGAAGACTACCAATAGGCACATGTTGAGGTGGCAAATAGCCATCCAAAATTATAGAGGCAATATTACCATCATATACAAAGAGGGTAAAAGTCATACCAATGCAGATGACCTCAGCAGATGTCCACTGGATAATTTCAAAAGCAACCCAGCTTATTACCCTGAAGTAGCAGCTAAGATTCCTATCCATCTCATGGAAATAGATAGGAGCAAAACTTCAGATTTTCTGAATGGGCACCAGAAAGTGGTAGCCCAGACAGTAGAGACACTGATTCAGAAGGAACAGAAACTCCCATATTGGGAATAAGCTCCTCACAACTGCATAATGAATTTTTTGGTGCAGTAATGAAGACATATTCCAAACACAAACAGTGTGGCACACTGTTGCAACTCCTTCAACAAAAGTACAGGAGCCCAGAGCTGGAATCCCAGTTAGAGGAACCCTGGTGGAGGGACTATAAGGACAATAGGTCTTTCCTTATAGATGGCCTGCTCTACCATAGAGAGAAACATACAAGTGCACTCACAGTAATAGACAGAGACCACATATCCTTGGTCCTGCTGGAATTCCATGACTGCCCCTATATGGGACACATGAGTAAAGACAGGACCAAGGAAAGGGTAGCAAGCACAGCTTGGTGGCCCAAATGGGAACAAGTGTTTAGTGAATATATCAACACTTGTGAAATATTCCAGAAGGCAAATAGAGAACATGGGGAAAAGTATGTACTAATTCAACACATAGAAGAACCCAAACACCCATGGGAAACCATCAATATGGACTGGGTTACAGGACTTGTCCCAGGGGAAAAAGAAAACTTCAATGCTTTCCTGATCATATTTGATAGGTTCAGCAAGAGTTTGAGGTGCCTTCCATGTCACAAGGAAGACACAGCAATGGATACTGCTTTGTTATTTTGGAATAACATAATATCCACCTGTGGAGTCCCTAAAAATATCATTAGTCATAGGGACCCAAAATTCACATCAGAATTTTGGACCAACTTGTATGACATGCTTGGTACTAAACTTGCATTCTCCACAGCTTACCATCCACAAACAGATGGCCTATCTGAAAGGATGATCCAAACCATGGAGGACATCCTTAGAAGGTTCTGTGCATATGGCATGGAATACAAGGACCATGAGGGATACACCCATCACCGGGTTACCCTTCTACCAGCAGTCTAACTGGCTTATAATACTAGCCAGCATTCTACCACAGGGAAATCATCTTCACTGGTAGAAAAAGGGTGGAGCCCCCTATTTCCTGTGGATCACTTGAAGAAGAATCTTCTAACTATCCACCCCACAGCCAAGGACTTCCATTATTTGTGGAAAACACCTTGTGACACAGCTTCCAAATGCATATCTGAGGCAAACAAATACAACAAACAGAGGTGGGACAGAACACACATGAAACCTGACTTCAAAGAAGGGGACCAAGTGTTAGTGTCTACAGTAAGATGCAACAATCTTAAGGGACCAAAGAGAATGAGAGCCTCATTTGTAGGGCCCTTCACTATCATTAAGATGATAGGGGAAAATGCAGTGGATGTCATACTCACAGAGGAAGTTTCTAGGAAACACTCAGTATTCCCAGTGAGTCCGGTTAAGCCATACTTCCAAACAGAGGAGGATAAGTTCCCCTCCAGGAAGAAGAATCCCACTCTTCCAGAAATAGTGGAAGTTGAGGACTCCCCTGGCCCTGTAAAGAAAATCATAAATTCCATGAATATTAGACTGAATGGTAAACAATAGAGGCAGTACTTGGTCAGATTTAAAAACCAGACAGCAGATAAAGACAAATGGTTGGCTGAAGATGCCATACCAGATGGGAACCTTCATCTGAGGAGATTCAGGGCCTCTAGGAGGACTGAGGAGTCTCATTAATGATGAGCCTTTTTAGAGGGAGGGTATGTCAGCCTGTGACTCAAAGCCAGAGCACAGGCATGACAGCCAAATACCATAAATCAATGGTATAGCCAAGATACCACCAAAACTTGGAGCTGAGCCAAATCAGCTCAAAAGGTATCAAAATAAAGAGGAAACTCACCTCTTTCCAAATATACAAGTCCCATAATCATAGGAGAAACAATAACAAAGTTATTCCTGCTCAAAGTTGTTGCTGAGCATAAACCTTAATTTTCACCTCTCATCTGAAATCCATAGGAAACAGCTTAACCCCATCAAATGGGTATTCAAGATGAAGCTCTAGGTCAGGGCTATCCAATGGTACCAACCAAACTGAGCTAGAACCAGAATTTCAGAAGTTATGACCAAAATAAGGTCAAATAAGGGTGAATAAAATATTCACCTCTCATCCAACTTCTACAGTTTTAGTGTGGGATACCCAAAGTGGGGTCTTTTTTGAAAGGGAACAATCAGGGATATCTGATGGCTCCATTCATTTCCACATATCTCATCTAGAACGCAAGTTATGGGGAAAACAAGCTCTATACAGTTTTTAAGCAAAACATATATATGTACAAAATATCTTGTACATGGCATAACTTTGCAATACTTAATGATAACCATATCAAATGAGGAATCATTGTGTAGAGCGCATCCAGGGATACACAATGAGCCAACTTTGAGCTTGATATCTCAAAAACTGACAAAGCTATGGCAGTTTTACCTCAAAATCCCACAGCTAGACCAATACAGTCTTACTGTGGGATATTCTCCCATAAGTATGATTATGAGGTGTCAAATAGACAAAGAAGCATGTTTATACTTCAATACCTCATAATTCATTCAATACTTGTATCCCATACAGGTTCTGTACAGAATTCTATGCATCATACATGTCAGAAGAGGGTTATGTGCTCCCCAGATGAAAATTTTCACCCTGTATTGGTGAAAAATTCCCAGATGTGGTTTCAAAGCCACATCTGAGCCCAATGAAGAGCATACAGGCACTATGAAAACCCCAAGCCAGTACTCTGAAGTGAAAAACTCTTCACTTCCTCTACATGGATGGTCTAGACGGCCATTCCACCCCATTTTAGGATAAAAGGAGGCCCTTTCTCCACCAGAAAAGGTTTCCCCATCCTGCTCTTGCATTCCTATGGAGTACAACTGTCAAAAAAAAGTTATACACTTGGAAAATGACCAGTTTATACTATAAGCTTTAGTATGGTAGACTTTATTATTGTAACCCAACAGGTAAAGCTGCACCCAGGGCTTTTAACAGAACTCACCACCACTAATAATCATTGGTAAATCCTTTTTATTTTATTTAAAACCTATTTTCAACATTAGTATCCGTGTCACAGTCATAGTTTAGGTTTTAAATACTCTTTATTATCACCTCTTCATAGACTAACCCTGACAACTCTTTTATAATAGTAAAGCCCTTATCACTTTATTTTAAACCTTTATTATCTATAATCCAACCATTTCTAATTAATTTTACTGTTTCACAGTCATAGTTAAAGTTGTAAATAGCCTTATTACACCTTCATCATACACTCAGCCTGACATTTCGGGGGACTGGCCATGTTTTTTAAACCTTTTTTGGACCTTGTAAGTGAGATTTTTCTCTTATTATCTTAATTCAGACATTATTGATTCTTTTTTTAGGCATAATTTTGTTAAAAATGATTATAATACATATCTTATATTTTTTTGAGTGGTATATGTTATATACCACTTTTTCTTTTTTTGATTTCCTTGTTGTGTGGTTGATCATAATTTAATCACCAAAAAACCTCATTTTTTGGCATGTTTTGCATGTTAAAGCACTTACAGCAATTGATATTGTTCTTTTTTTATTAAAAAAACACCTCTTTTACTGTAAACCAGCAGTATTAGAGGCCTGTTTGGGCATATTTATAGTTTCAATTTCCCATTACATAGCCACTTGTTAGTTACAAGTTAATCTGGGAGATACTAGTACACAATCAGTGCACGAGAAATCCACAAGCTGTATTTTTGATGTGTGATTGATAATTTCATTCACAACATCATAATACAAGGGTATAATATAGAAATATATTGCCCAGAGGCCATTCTTAGACATTCAAACAGCATTATAAGAAGTCTTCACTGGCATAAGCCCTCTTCTACTTTGATTCAGTGGAAGAAAACTTCAACCACTTGAGACCCATTCACAGGACAACACACCAGTGACACCCTCATAACCAGAGGGAAGCAAGGGAAAAGGAAATAGGAACAGTAACGGCCTCATCACAGCAAAGAAGTGGACACTAATTGCAACCCAAAGGAGTAGAAAACCACAAAACCCTTCATCAATACAAGGTAAACCAACCTTAATCACTTGTACAGGGAAAATCACAATAATTAACCCAGTTTTAACCTCCAAAGCAAAATTGCCCAAAGGAGTAGACAATAAATCTTTACAAGGCAAATTAAAAGGTAAATACCCTAAGAACATTAAGTTGTTGACTGCTTACAAACACTGATATGTAACCTGTACACCTCAGGAACCTTGAAGTCCCAAGGAACCAGGCAGAGGACAGAGAAGGCTTGTCCAGAACCAGAAGACCTGGAAGAGGACACCTTAGACACAGTGGTGGATGGCAAGACATTGAGGGAAATCATACCCACTCTGCCATTCACTTTCCAATTCAACAGAAACCTCAAACCAGAGCACTGGAAGGATATGGATCACCAACTCCTCAAAGATCTTTTCCAATGGAGCATGGACAAGAAGAGGTTCAACCTAGCATCACACTGGGAAGAACTTGAAGAAAGTTGCCAGAAGATATTTCTCAAAGAGATAAAACTCAAAAACCTTATGGAAATCACCAAAGGTTGGAATCCCAACAGGCAGTTCAGACTCCTGGAGTAGAGGGAAACCAGGATAAGGGAGAATCAAGCCACTATCCAATCTCTAGAAGAACAGCTGAACCAGACAGGGCCTACTCTGATTCCTTTAGGATCACAGAGAGTAGACCAAACCAGATCCTCAGTGGCTTCAAACCATTCAAGAACCAACAGATAAGTGACCAAGAGTCACCATTCTGCACAATCCCAGGTAGTTTACAGTAGAAGACAGGGATATAAGGGCAAAAACAAGATCTCTTTCAACCAAAGGCAAAGGGAGTCAAACCCAATGATCCAGAAGCGGTTGGACTTGATTAAATAAGTGCACAAAAGCCAGAAATAGTTTTAAATACTTCTAGAATCAGTAGACACACTAATAGAAATATCACTACCACTCAGACAGAACATAATGTTGTTACACCTGAGAGGAACTTAAACAGTGATAAACTGTGGTTACAAATTTCCCAATTTCCAGTGCGAAATCAAAAATCACTTGATGATTTCAAGAGGTTTAAAGAAATATTTCAGAGAAATGCAATCTTACAAGAGGCTACAATCAAATCCATCCAAGAGAGCTGTGCTCACTTGAGCAAATCCTCTGAAAAACCAACAAAAGACTGAATCAAGTCTTTGAAGAGCAACACCACTGCAAAAGGGACGGGGATTGTCTGGATAAAGGCATAAACAAATTGTTTAATGTCTACCAAAACATGAAGCCCCAACCAGAAGGCCATGCTTTGGAGGTTCCATACCACCAAGAGGACATCAAACCAGATACTGTATTGGTGAATAAGGCAAGATCTCCCTCTCAATACCAAGATTGAGATAATATATCTTATTCTGGGAAGGAAGCCTTGAAACAGCTTCCAAAGGCCTCAAGCTGTCCCAAATTATCCAGTACAGAAGAATATGATCACATGGAACCAATTGATTATATTTATGGGCTCTTTATTGATGTACCAAGCACACCATATTACTGGATTACTGCCAGATCAAATACAGCATTTAAAGGACATGCTAGTATTTTGTACACAGAGATGGAAGAAATCCATGGTGGGAGAGTCAGATCATCCAAAGTTACAGCAATGGTACTTGGATATGGCAAAAGACCATGTCATTTGAAAATGACAAATACTCTGTGGACAAAGATCCAAATGAGTGGTGTCTTATAAAGTCTAAAAGACTTGAAGCCATTGATCCTCAAATGAATATTCAGATGAGGAATCACAAACTCCTGACACAAATTCCAGGAGAACTAGAGCATGCAGTAAAATGCAGATGCAACCAAAATTGCACTCTAGATGACATTTCAAATACCTTACAGGATGTAAGGAAGAGAACAAATATACGGAAATATTCCCCATATAAAATCAGTGTTTTCAGAGAAAAACAAACTTTCAGGGTGGAGTTCAAAGACAAACCCAGAGAAAGAGTGGCAGAGGTGACTAAGAAGAAGAATTCTTGTCAAAATTGTGGTTCAACAGACCATTATGCCAATAACTGTCCAAAGGCAAAGAAAAAAGTCTATTCCGTTGAGAAAGTCCCAGAGGGGGAATCCCCCACAGAGGATTCTGAATCAGACTCTATGGGTGATGCCATCAGAGAACAAGCTGATGAAGACCAACACCCCAGAGAGGAATTTCTTGTGGAGTACCAAGAGGAAACACCACTAGAAATTCAGGACATACAGTTAGAAGAAGGCATGCCACAAGACACTGCAAATAAAAAATTGTGTAAACCCACACAAGATGCACAGACATTCATAGTTAGACCAACTAAATTAATGGCATATATACATGGGACAGCCACAAAGATGACTGTTTGGATTGACAATGCGCAAAACCCATTGATGATTGACAGTGGAGCACACTTCTCAATAGTGGCCAGAAATTATCTGGATCACCACTTCCAAAATTGGGAGAAACAGCTCTTGCCAACCAAAGCAAAGAAATTCAAAAGTGCATTGGGGAAGATGACATCCATTGGGACCATCATCAAAGAGATAATTATACCTCACAGGAAAGTTAATATCAGACTCAACCCAGAGTTCTTTGTGCTTGAAGATGCCCACATCCAAAGGTTTTTACTGGGGACAGACTACCAGAGGATGTATGGAATTGATATTTCAAATAGTAAAAACAGGCATATTACCATTGGTAAAAACAAGGAAAAGAAATCTTCACTTGATATATACCAAATATCTACCCATGACCCTCTGGAAGAACTACTGAATGACTTCAGGGGGCCAATTCAGCACTACCCTCACCAGCAAACAGAAACTTAGTTTACTGAAAGTGCTGAGAAAAAATAGACCAGCATTTGCCATTGATGAAGAACCCTTAGGAAAAATAAGAGGCCATGATATTGAAATATATCTAGATGTGGAAATACCCTATCCACCCAAGCTGAGAAGACCTCCATACCAAGCAAGTCTGGAAACTAGGAAGTAAATTGAGAAACACATCAATTAACTCCTACAAATGGATGTCATCAGGAAAATATGACACAATGAAATAGTGGAAATTAGCACTCCTTTCCTTATCACCTGGCATGATGACAAATCTAGGTTTTTTTGGGGATTTCAGGGCTCTGAATAACTACACAAAAGCTGATAGGTACCCTATACCAAGGATACCTCATGGTCTAGACAAACTAGCAAAAGCCAAATACATAACCAAGATGTATTTTATGAAAGGCTTTCACCAGAATGTAGTTAAACCAAACTCAATGAAACTACTCAGAATCATATTCCATATGGGCATATATAAGTACACCAGGATGCCATTTGGCATCAAAAATGGACCAGCCCACTTACAAAGGATGATGGACACAATATTTCCAGAATAAATATTGGAAGGCTGGATGGTATTATATATTGATGACATCATTATATACTAAGCAACATGGGAAGACCATGTGCAGTACATAGAAAGAGTACTGAGTAAATGCAAACCCGTCAATCTGAAAATTTCACTTAAGACGTGCAATTTCAGCCAACAAGAATTACTGGCACTGGGACACAAAGTCTCAGGTATCAGTCTGGCCATAGACCAGAATAAAGTAGCAGCAGCACCGCTAAAACCAGTACCAAAGGAAATCAAAGAGATGCAATATTTCCTTGGGCTTTCTAGCTACTACAGAAACCACATCAGAAATATTGCCTACATAACTAGTAGTCTATACAAGTTATGTTCAAAAGATTTAGTTTTGGAAATTACCAAGGAAAGAAGGGATGCATATGAGAGGATCAAACATGAACTCACTAATGCACCTGTGCTCATATTGCCTGACTTTGAACTAACATTCGAGTTATATATAGATCCAGCCTGTAGCCAAGGATTAGGGGCAGCCCTTCACCAGAGACAAATTGTAGATGGTGAAGGAAGAGAGGGAGTAATATGCTACATCTCTAGGCAGCTGAAAGATTCAGAAGCCAGGTATGGGGCCACCCAAACTAAATGCCTATGCTTATTCTGGGCTTTAGAACAACTTCACTATTATTAGGAGGGTGCAGTCTTTAAAGTCTACACAGACTGCACAGCCTTGAAGTGTTTACTGAACATGAAGACTACCAATAGACACATGCCGAGGTGGCAAATAGCCTTCCAGGAATATAGAGGCAATATGACCATTATATACAAGGAGGGAAAAAGCCACACCAATGCAGATGGCCATTAGATAATATAAAAAGCAACCCAGCTTATGTCCATTAAGTAGCAGCCAATATTCCTATTCATTTTATGGATATAGATAGGAGGACTGAAAAGTCTCATCAATGATGAGCCTTTTTTGGAGGAAGGTTATGTCAGCCTGTGACTCAAAACCAGAGCACAAGCATGACAGCCAAATACTATAAATCAATGGTAAAGCCAAGATACCACCAAAACATGGAGTAGAGCCAAATCAGCTCAAAAGGTATCAAACAGAAGAGGAAACCAACTGCTTTCCAAATACACAAGTCCCACCATCATAGGATAATGAGTAACAAAGGTATCCCTGCTCAAATTTGCTGCTGATCCTAAACCTTATTTTTCATCTCTCATCTGAAATCCAGAGAAAGAGACTCAACCCCATCAAATGGGCATTCAAACTGAAGCTCTAAGTGAGGAATATCCAATTGTACTAGCCAAAATGAGCTAGCATCAAAATTAAAGGAGTTATGGCCAACACAAGGTCAAATAAGGGTGAATAGAATATTCACCTCCCATCTAGCTTCTAGATTTTTAGTGTTGGATACCTAAAGTAGGGTATTTTTGGACCAAGAACAATCAGGGCTATCTGATGGTGCCTTTAACTTCTCCATATCTCATCTAGAGCAAAAGCTATGGAGCAAATAAGCTCCATACAGATAGTGAAAAAATCATATGTATGAATAAAATAATTTGTACATGGAATAACATTTCCATGTTGAATGTTATCCATGCCAGATGAGGTACCATTTTGTAGATCCCATTCAAGACTAAACAATGAACCAAAGTTGAGCTCAATATCTCAAAAAATGACAAATCTATTGCAGTTTTAAGGTTAACATCCCACAATTGGGCCAATACACCTTCACTGTGGGATAATATCCCATAGCCATGATTATGAGGTGTCAAATAGACAAATAAGCATGTTTCTACTTCAATACCTCATTTTTCATTGAATACTGGGGTCCCATACAGGTTCTTTACAGCATTCTATGTGTCATATGCGTCAGAAGAGGCTTGTGTGGTTCCCAGATGAAAATTTTCACCCTGTATTGGTGAAAACTGCCCAGATGTGGTTTCAAAACCACATTTGAGCCCAATACAGGCTATAAAGGCATTGTGAAAGCCACAAGCCAGTCCTTGGAAGTGAAAAATCTTCACTTCCTCTACAAGGAAAGGCCTACCAGACTTTTTCACCCAATTCTACAATAGAAAGAGGCCTTTTCTCCACCAGAAAAGGCTTCTTCATCTTTCTCTTGAATTCCTATGTAGTTCAACTGTCAAAAAAAGCTATAATCTTGGAAAATAATCAGGTTATACTTTAAACTTTAGTATTGTAGCTCTTATTATAGTATCCCAACTGGTAAGACTGCACCCAGGGCTTTCAACAGCACTAAAGCCCTTATCACTTTATCTTAAACCTTTATTATCTATAATCCAGACATTTTCAATTAATTCTACCATTTCACAGTCATAGTTAAAGTCTTAAATAGCGTTATTAAGCCTTCATCATAAACTCAGCCTGACACTACTCATATACCCAAATATCTACATATTAGGATTTTTCTCAGTTTCAAGCTGAAAATCATCTTTTGATAGGAATGAAATATTAAAAATTCCCACCAAATACCTTTACATGTGGCATTACAAATATCCACAAATACACACATTTCCAATCAAGTATATAAGTATGATCATCTTTTCACATACTCCAAAAAATATCAATAGCAAAGAATTCACTCATTAGCTCAGTGTTGAGATTATTGAAAATTAAAAATAATCAGTAATTCCACATTCAAGACCTTTCTAAATCCCTAGAAGGTCTATTAATGAGATATTTTTGACATTTTTACCTATGTCTCATGATCAAATATGTTTCTGTATCAGGGAAATTATCAAGATAATCTTGAGAGCTCAACACAAAAATGAGTCTCTTCACCAGCCACTTGCAAAATAAGAAATATATATATTGTTTTGGAGGGATCTCTGAAAACTAAGAGAAATTTGAATCTTTTTTGTACAATGGCTTCAATGGAGGGAAAAAAAGGATACCCAAACTGCACAAAGAGCAATATATCTATATGCTTTCCACTTTCTTAATTGATAGATTTGAGCTGAGAATCCAAAAAACTACAAGCTCCCTCCATATTTCTTGGTTGGATTATGAATCCTTGACACCTTTGGAAATTATTCCCTTGCTCCAAATAGATTCTATTCCAATAGTATTTTTGGACTTTCCAAGAGATGGCTCAGGGGACAGAAATAAAATATTTATAAAGAGAATACCAATACTCACTCAATTATAAAGTTTCTTCTCTCCATAATTGAGTTTTCTTCATTCTAATTACTTTCAAAATTGAAAGATCTATAAACACTGATTAACCACTTCCAAAATACACCTTGGGGGAATGAACTAACTTCTCTCATTCTTCCATAAAAGATATTTTCTCTTAAACCAAGAAGCTCACCGATGGTAGCTATTATCATGTATCTATCCATGAGAGAGATTATTCATAAAATATATGATGCAGAAGCTCACATTCCATGATATGGGCTACCTTAATGAAATGAAAATATATTCTAAATCTTGAAAAGGTTTTTTAATGGAATCTCTAGAAATGGAAAGTGATCAGTGACCTGAGGATATGTGTCCATCCCTTTCCAGATTTTATAATTTATATTCTGAATATTCCCTATAAAATACCCAAAAATCCACAGAAATATGGCCACCTTTAATTGAAATTGAGAAATATTTGTCAAGCTCACCTCACAAATGTATATTCAACTGATATTGAAGTATAGGAACTATCACTATACCTATAGAAACTTATAAAAGGAGGCCAGTATCAAAAATATCTATTGCTATTTCTATCATTTGATTCCAAGTGATATATCTTAGAAGTAAACTGAACTCTTTAAGATGGCTTAGTGATCCATTTTTCATATTGTATTTCAATTTTTTAAAATTAGTAATTTCGAATATCCTTACATTATTACGATAAGGTCCAAAATAATATCAATAATTGGGCTTTTGAGAATTTCCTGTATTTATTGGTTTAAAATTGTCCATCATTGTATATCATGTGAATACTAATAAATATTTATGCTTTGGTTAGATAATCAAAACACATTTTTTTCCTGTGAAGTATAAATAATAGGAAGAAACAGATGCAAATTTAAGACTAAGAATTAAATTTCAAATCTCTCAGATACCTAAATATTTAAAAATTGAACAAAATAGACCAAAATAAAACCAAATTACTTCTACAAGAATTCCTATCATTTTTGTGTTTTCTATTCACAATTAACATAACCATTAACTCTCATTTATTCTAGAATAATATGATAAATTGAATTGATCTAAGATGAATCTTTTTATTATAATGTTGCTTAAAAATTTGAAAATATGTGGGCTTGGTTTGTTTTTAATTATATTCATATTAACACATTGAGTGTTTGGAAAAGATAGGTTCACAATATTTTCCTTGGACACTAAATAATGTGAATAATGTTTTTCACCTTTTTAAGCTCCAATAATTGAAACATTTTTTACCAAGTGAATTAATCAATTTTTTCCTCTTTCTTGAGTGTTTACCTGATATATACCGATTCATTGTGTAATTTCTCTAACCTTGATATTGTCTGAGTGGTTTAGATGACATATAACATTTAAAGGTCAATTATGAAATAATATGGTGACTTACAATGGGTTTGTTTCAAGATTCCCTTTTGTGGTCCATAAACTCATATTCATTTTTTAGAATATCTCAAATGATATTCCTATCAATAATTTATTCCTCATCATAATAAACATCATGAATTACAAAAATTCATCTTCTAAAATCATAATAAAGCACTATTTTGAGAAATTTTACTTTAAAGAAACATCAAGATGTTTTTCTTGTATCAAAATAATTGATAAGTGAATTTATAAATAAATATTTGTCAATTTAAATATCTCTGAAGATCTTTCCAGGAAATAAAATATTTTTTATCTGTCCAAGATGGTCAAAATTAATTTTTCCTCATAATTGAATATTCAAAAAAATCAATATCAATAGGTGAGAATAATTATGAAATTTTATGTATTATTTTCTCATTTATAAATTTAAAGGAATTCTATTTCTGTTTTATAATTAAATTCATTAATACAAGACCCTAGAGATCTTGTTTTCAAATATTAGAATTATTCATTATAATTTGAATATTTCTGTAACCAAAGAATTCAGTGCACATTAGGGAAAATGAAGCAATTAAACTAAATTGAAAGTATTACTTCTTTACATGAAGCTCAATAATATATATCATATTATCCACAGTAAATAGTGGTATAATCAAGATTTTTGAAATGTATTTTTAAGATTGAATTTAATTTAGAGTTCACCATGAGCAAAGTTTCTAAACCTGAAAGGAGATTTTTCATTTGTAAAGTAGCTCATACCCAAGCTATATTCATCTTGGACACTTCTGAGAAGTAGATTAGAGCTAGAATTGAGGTGTTTATCAATATTCAAAAGTATTCCAAGCCACTGGAATATTTCAGAATTCATATTCCCTCTTTTCAATTGAATAAAGTACCTCTTTATTGTATAATATTAAATTTCTTTATATATTGATATATATAGAACATTCATTTCATAGCTCTTGTCATATTCCTGAAAATACAATATATTTTAAGACTTTTTTCACCACTATACTCCAAATTTTGACACATAAATTTATCTTTTGGATGCCTAAATAAAGAGAATATATATTTCAAATTGAAGAAAGTCTCCATTTCACTTTATTGGGTATTTATCTTCAGGATATTTTAACATTTTTTATTATTTTTGATTTCAAATATGACTTTCAAAATAGAACCAATTTTAAAGAAATCCTCACCTTGATAAGCTTTTTTATTCTATTTTTTTCTTTTTGATAGATTAATATCCTTCTAAATCAAGAGAAAAGATATTTCAATATTTTTTGGAAAAGAATATTCCACAAGAAAAATTATACAAAAGGTATATTTTTTTCTATATACAAGGTATTTCCACAAAGTGAGTATTAGTTCTATTTCTCTTATATTTTAGAAGTGCTTCAATCAATATCTTACTTTCTGATCAAACTGTTTTGATTAATAGACTAATATTCTTTTTTAAGGACTAAAGGCTCTTAGCTTTTGTTTTTCTGAATTATTTCTTTAATATTTTATTTTTTGAGATTATTTTTTCAGATTAATTAAAGCTATGTTTTCCAATTTGTTTTCTTTTTATTTCAATTAGAAGACTTCTACGATTCAATTATTAATTTTAATCATCTATGTTACACTA
This sequence comes from Austropuccinia psidii, assembly GCA_023105745.1. Taxonomy (NCBI): domain Eukaryota; kingdom Fungi; phylum Basidiomycota; class Pucciniomycetes; order Pucciniales; family Sphaerophragmiaceae; genus Austropuccinia; species Austropuccinia psidii. Next base: position 9,397,166 of record JALGQZ010000006.1, on the reverse strand, counting down.
AAGCACATGATTTTACTGTAAAATTGTCAATGATTGTTGAAAATGTTACAGTAGTAGACCTTACAGGGTGCGCTACTGTCACTTGTAGTGAAAACTGACTTGAATTACAGTAAATAAAAATTCAAAATAAAATCAAAAAAGAAAGTATAATACTAATAATACAAAAAAACATAATGATAATAGTTACAACAGATAGTATGATCGTAAAAAATAACAAAAAAACATATTTTAAGTATTGCACTAGCATTCCTTGCTGCTTATTTCTTTCCAAAATGGAAAAAAAAATTGAATTATAATAATGAAAGAGAGGATTCGGCTCAGCTCCTTTAGATTTTTTTTAATTCATTCTCGATATTATATTCTTTTATTTGATATCTTGGAATGCATGTTTTGTGGGTTTTTGGTTTTACTTTTATATCACAAAAATGAAAATTAGCAATATTTCACTTGGAAAAGAAATGACCATGAGCAAAGTGGCCACACCTGAAAGCAGGTGTTTCATTTCAAATTAGACAAGGGAAATAGATCAGATTCAGATTGGAGCTAGGAAAGAAGTTAAGTATAGAAATGAAAGTTTTTGAAGAAAATCAAGCCACATATGAAAGCCACAAACCTTCAATTCAATTGAATAAATATCAGTGTTTTTTCAGGAGCTTCCAAGATCAATAATTGGAAAACACATTACAAAAGAAATAGTTTTATTCTTAATTAATATTTATTTTCCTTTTTACTTCAAATTACTTAGTAAAAAGACAAAAATTTGAGGACTGTTTTCTTGGTTTTTCATATATATCAAAGATTCACTATGAAAGATTTTTTAATATGCTCTAATGAAATGAATATATGAGAAATATTTTCAATTGAATCCTTATATTTTAAAATGAGTCCCAAATAAATGAGGAAATCTCCAAAGGAACTAAGGATATTTGAAATATTTAGATAATTTAGGACAAAAAAATTACCATTTATTTGGTTTCTGTAATTACAATCTTTATTGTGAAAAATAGCATATAATTTATTTTTTCCTCTTGTTGAAGTAATATAATTTTTTCAAATTGAAATGCTCCCTAAGGTGCAAATGGGAAAATTATTATAAGGAGAAGGGTTCCAAAAATAGGATATTTAACCAATAAATTATACAAATATTCCAACCAAAGAACTGTTTTAGAGTATTCTTGCTCACTCATAGCTGGAATCTATAATAATTAATGGAAAAATTTTTGTTTTAATTTTAAACCTGAGGAACTTTCATTATTATACAACCCAAGGGGTGAATTTAAGAGTGATCTCAATATTCAGAGAAATAAAGATGGCTTAATGATAGAAGAACCACAGCTCAGATTTATATTAGATATTTTCCTTTTTCGGATTTCAAAATCTCAAGATTTTTCTCTCTGAAACCAATTTATATATCAATTTTTGTACTCCTGGTGGTAGGTCATTAATTATCAGTTCACCATATTTATTTAGTAAATTATTCCAATAATAGAAAGAAAGAGAATATTTCTTAGCTCTTGGTTATTTTGTTATTTTTAATTTTCGTAAAATTACGAGGAAAGTTTTATCAAATAGGAGATTTAAGCTCTACTACCTTATACTTCCATAGTTAGTATGAATAATGTTTGCTATGTGAGAAATTTTCAGAAAGGTAATTTGAATCAAATTATTTGTTTAAAAATTATTGAAATTGATCATATTTTTATTTAAAAGCTATTTTTTGAGCTCACTTACCATTTGATTCATTTTTGAGTCATTTTGACTCTCTTTTTCAGTTTTTGAAGTTCTTTATCTAACCTGTAATCATTAAAAATTATAGATAGTTATCCACATACTGAAAGACTCGATGTAATACCTGTACTTCATCTTTGGAAAACTTCATTTCTCCAAGATAATTGTGTGATCTTATCAATACTACATAATGAACGAACTCATGTTCCAAAAAAATCAGAAAACTATGAGGTAATTCCTCAATTTTGATAACTTCTCAGATTCATGTGGGAAACTGGTATAAAATCTAATCCGTGACTCATGCATATCTATTGAAATTAATTAAAAAAACTTTTTCTAAAGAGAAAATGAACTATATGTTTATTTCTAATTTGTCTCTTCCTTTGTCTTGAAAGAATTGGAGTAAATAAGCTCTTTTATCAAATTCCTTTGAAGAACTCATTTTAAAGCTACTTATAAGCTTATTAATTCAAATATGATTACAGAAAGTAGTTATATGTAAAAGAGAAATCAATCTATAGTAATGAGGTATTTATCTGGTCTAGTTCATGAAGCTATATACTCAGATGATTTAGGCATTTCGAAGCTCCAATGTGAGAGAATATATCATTTTTATTTTTGGTATGTATGTTGGGAAATGGGCTTAAAGGAGTAGCTCAAATATAGGTATGAAGAAAGATCATACAGAAAAAAATTAAACTCTGTTTAGCAGAAATCTTGAAGTTATATGCATATCTCTTCAGAGCCATGTCAAACCAGATTTAAAGAATTTTCCCAAAACTTTATAAATAATTTTCATTTAATTATTGAAACCTTTTTAAGCAATTGATCAAGGTCTTTTTATTTGTCAGTTGTTAATTCATAAACAGCTTCCTGTATAATCCTTTCAAAAAATGAATTGGACTATTTCTAAGAGACTGCATGAATGTAGGATTTAAATCAAAAGCAATATGTTTTTTTAACTTAAGCTACCAGTAAGGTTTGGAAAAAAAATTGGAGATTATGAAGTATTTCTTATTTCCTTTTCAATTTGACAACTTCTTTTAAATTTGAACATTGCACCAATTTGACCAGGATTATGGTGAAATAAGTATTTTGTAATATTTTTAACCCAATTATATGAGTAATATGTGCATATAGCTCACCAAGCATTGAGAACTGATCCCCATGTTATAAGAGTAAACGGAAGATGTAAGCCCTGAGCTTAAATTCCTAGGATTATATTGAATAAATCCACATTTCATCAGTCCTGAAAATGCTTTTTTATCCCCAACTGAAATATTTATTATTTTGATTGTGGTAAAAGAAATGATAAAGGAACAAAACTAATGAAAATTCATTCATAATATTGAATAAAATGATAAATTAATCTTGAAAAAGTATTTTTTAAATATTTTGGGAGAGGAGTTTTAGTGTTTTTTATTTATTATTATATTATTTTTTGAATATTATGGTTAGCTTTTTTTGTACTTATTGGAAGGAAATAAGTAGAAAAATGTATCATCCTGATTTTTTGAGAGGATCTTTCTTTTTTTTTTGAATTTGATTATCCATTTTTTTCAGTATGCTTTCACATCCACTATCAGGGGTAAGGGTATTCAACCTTAAACCCACTCAAACTCATGAAACCAGCAAATCCAGTATGTGTATCAGGAATCAGTTTCAGAAAATCTTCTTGCTGAAACATGAATACAGATTGGTTCATCAATTCATCCTGTCAATTCTTGTACAGGCTGGATATTCCAAATACAGTTTTGGATTCACAATACTGAAACTGTATGATCACCCAGCTCCCCCACACCTCTTGTACAGACCCTGTACATCCATACAGGGGCTGTATCATTCAAATCAATTCAAATAAAGCTTCCTCTCAAGAAAATTCACTCTTTGGATAAGGGCTGGTGGATTCTCACATATACCAGCCCCTCTTCCTCCCTCTGGAGACTTTTCCCCAGCTAATTAATATAGTTGATTTATTATTTAATAAGTATTCTTACTCTTATTTTTGGGTATTATATTTATTGGTGTTGAATTGGTTGTTGAATCTTTTCCTCACCTGTTCAGTAGAGGTTTGGTGGACATACCCTTATTAACCCTTCTCTTTCTTTCTGACAGGTTGAAACAGTGGACTTGGACTTGTTTGTGGTTTTCTCTTTTATTCTTTACTTTTATTTCTTTTGTTGCTGCTTCCTTATAATTGTTCTAATAGCAATTATATCTTTATTCCACTCTTAAGTGTACTCAATCTTATTCCATCCTTTAGCCCTCCATAAGCAAGTTCCAGGCCCTGTGACATATTCCTATATATATATATATATATATTCATATTCCTTGTTGTATTTTGTTGAAAGTGTTTTGAGATATTTGTCTATTGTAAATTACTTCATTTTTGTTAATTTATTCTATTTTTTTATTAGATATAACATTGGAAGTCTTTTTAAGGCCCACTACTGTAAAATTGGCGATGATTGTTGACATTTTCACAGCTACAGGATGTACATTACTGTAACAAAATCACTTTAATTGATTTTTTCTGTATAAATTGGATAAATCCCATTCATAAAAAAATATTCACAATAAATCTGTGATTGATTTGAAAGAATAATTTGAAATACAAAAAATAAAAAAGTATCAACATTCAAAACAGAACAGGTCAAAAAACATGTGTCTTTTCAAAAAAGATATATTGATCTTCTTTGTTAATATTAATTAATCATAATATCACTAATGATAAAATAAATTTCAAAATAAAAAAAATTAAAAGAAGACTAAAATTGAAAAAATTCAATTCAATAAAGAAGAAAAATATCAATTTTCTTTAATTCTGCTTATTTAGGATTTTATTTTCAAAGTAAATCTAAAAATATCCCCTCTAATTAATGATAAATGTTTTGTATAAAAGCCAAAAATACTAGGATAATTGATTACTTTGAGGTAATATTTGAAATATAAAGAGCTCTTGTTTGTAATAAATCTTTTGAAGAAAAAATAGGAATTAATCTTACTATACTCTGATGCTAAATTCTTAGCCAAAAAATGAAGGTTTTCTTCATCTTTGAAACTGGAATTGACATAGTCATTCCTTCAAAATATAAAAGGAAGTGTATAAAGCAACAACAAATTTTTGAAAGTGAATCTTTATAGTGCATGATATTTTTATGAAGATTCAAAAATGAATGAGAAGCATTTTTAATTTATCTCAAGCTCTGAAGATACTAGATATTATATACTTGATGTGTATTTTATTCAATTGAAAAGAGATAATATCAAGCTTGGAAATTCTGAAACATTCAAGTGGCTTGGAATAACATGGAACAATTACAAATACATTAATTCTAGGTTCAACCTAGCTCACACCCAGGTCCCAAGCTCAGTCAAGTCTGGGTCAAAGCTAATTCCCAAAAGGAACACCTCCTGTCAGGTGTAGCCAATTTTATCATGGAAAATACCATAGCTAATGAGAATTGATTTTCTTTCATATATTCCTAATAATTTAAATTGAAAATTCTAAGCTTGTGTTCAATTTTGCAAAATGAGGACCAAGTCACTCAATATCTTGGATATTTATTCACATCATACTCATATAATTGAGTAAAAAATAATCTAAAGACCTATATCTACAATTATCTTGGTCAAAAAGATTCAATATTCAATTTGAAAACCAATTTGTATGTTGGAAAGAGAGTAAGAACTAATTTTTTCTCTGAAAGAAAATATACTCCCATAATTGTAGTATATTTGTATTTCAACAATTAGACAATTCCTGAGTTAAAGGAAATATGAATGAATTATATGAGAAAGGGCTTTATATGTTTTTTTGGAAGGATTTTTCTGGAAAAATATCATACATTATGATCCATATGATATCAATATATTGGTCAATGCCTTGGAAAAAGTTCAGTTATAGGAGGCGAATGCTCGATAAGTGGTTGTGATCATGTCTTTCATCTGGTTCAACATGGCTCTTAAGTGACACACAGATCACTTAAAGCTTACTTCTAAAATAACTTGAAATCAATTCTCTTTCATCTCTTCTAATAATCTCACTTGAACTACAGGTTTTATCCACTTATTCAAGATAAATATTAAATACACAAACAGAAAATTTCCTTAAATTAAATATTCAAAATTCTTAAGAAAGCTGAATATAGAATGTTATGAATTACCTTTTATAAATAGCTTAATTTGACAATATTTCATTATTATGGATAATATGACAATATGTAACTATATTCAACTGAATAAGCTTCTTGGTAGATTTTTCAATAAGTTTTTGATATAAATATTGTAAAATAGCTTATTTACCTGGTTTTTTTAACACCATATGAGATACCAATAATTCCAAAGCAATTATCTCCTACCTATCTCCTCAGAAAATCCTTAACTACTAGAAGTATATATTGATGAGAGATTTATAATAATTGATATAGGTGTTTTTCATACCTTTGCAACATGTATGAAGTTGAGAAATTATTGAATGAATTTCTCAATTAATTTTTAATTATCTTAGTTTTTCTTTTTTTATTATTTGAAGACTCACTTGATTATTTTTGAGTAATAAGGTATCCCAAACACTATGATACAGATATTATATTACAATTTTCAACTTTTGGATAGCTCTAAATGCACTATAATGAGTACAGGACATTTCAAAAACCTAGAAAACTGAATACAAATTGAAATAATCCATAAGATAAGAATAAATAATGTAAGAATTAATGAAATGAAAATTGAGCTCAATGGATAATTTTGATATAAGAAAGAATATATTTTAATGAAGTTTAAACACAATTTTTTATTTATGTCAGATTTATTCAAAATTCAAAAATAATTGCATTTTCTTTATATTCACTATGAAATTCTGGGTTTTGGAGCTTCAATCTCTTATTCATTATTCATTTCCTCCCAATTTCATTTAAATTCAAAATCACAGAATCAACAATAGTTAAAGAGATTTTTTGGGCTTTTCTCATACTTGAATAATTAACTACGTAAATATGGTTATTTCAGAATTGATGGTTTCTCAAAAGTAATATGCACATTTATATATTAATTGGTCTCAGAGGAAAACATTTCATTTGCCAAAATTTAAAGGAATAGGTATTTCAAATGTAAATGAGAAGTCACTATTCTATTATCAAGCCATATTTTTTCCCTGAATATCAGAATTTCTGTTAAGTTACCCCTTGGGATTGTATAAGGAATGGAATTATTCAATTTCAAACTATTATTCCATCCATTCTTATAAATTAAATCTGTAATTTAATAGAACTCCTCTGCAGAACCTCTTGTGTTGAAATATTGGTTCTATTCATTTAATATGATTAATATATTTGTATTTGTATTACTATGAAATCATTGTGTAGTTTCATTTTAAAGTTTTCTTAAATTTAAAATACTAATATCATTGCAAGAAGAGGAGAAAAATCAGGGATATACATTCTTTCTCAATACATATTTTCATAAGAGAAACTAAATTGATGGAAAGGTTTCTCTTTTATTTTATCTATATCTGCAAAGCTGGCTTTAATCCTTGAAGAGGTTTTATTCCATAAGGAGCTCCTTAAAAGCCACAAGAGTTCAAATTTAAAAATTATTCAGGTAATTATCCCAAAAGAGTCAAATGGGGGAAAAATCCCTAGTAAAGTTTTAATTTTTATGAAAACATTCATCAAGAAGACCCAAAATTTTTAATTTGTTACTTATCAAATAATTTTAATGAAAAGTTGAAATTTGAAAAAAAATTGAGATTTAAAATTATTTGCTATATAATTGCTGTTTAATTAGCGAGCTTTGAAAATCCTTACCAAAAATTGATTTTGAGCCAATTGAAGTGGAAATTTATGGCTTGAATTTCTACCAAAAATTCTACTTATTAGTTTGATTTCTGTTCTATATCCCATTTCAAAATCCAAATCCAACACCTTCCGCCATGTGCAGCCACTTTTCTGATGGTTATCCTTTCTTTTGATGAGAAATTTGGCATATTTTGAATAAAAGATTTTTTTGAAAGAAATTTTGACAAATTAACATAAGCTTTGGACATATTTGAGAAATAATTATTTTTATCTCATAGCTTATTTGAGTTGATATAGAATCCAACAAGTCACTTGAGCTAATTGAAGACCACTTCATATTTGTTTCAAGAATTTTTGTGGTTTGAGAAATGGAAATCATATTCAAATCAAGGCAGTTTTTTCTCTTTAATCTTTCAATTATATTTAGCTTCATGAGTGAATAATCCTGATCTCTGATATTATTCAACACCTTTTCAAAAGTATGTAAATTCAAATTCTGTTGCATCATCAAAACAGGAAGCTCTAATAATTCTTCAAAAAAGGCTTCATATGTGAAAAATGTATGAATTCTAAAAAATATTAAATAATTAACCTTCAGATTTATTATTCAAAATTTTTTATTATGAGGTTCAATTTGACAAATGTGGGGGACTAATAATATCTTGACGCTAATTATAATTTTTTGGCTTGAAATCTTTCAAAATAATAACAAAAATAATTATTCAAGCCATTTTTAAGGTGATTCCATATTGAAACAAGACCCGAGATCCACTGAGCTCAAATCTGCATTGAAATATTTTTTTGTATGGACCATCCAGGAGACCCCTCTAGACCAAGTTCTCTCAGTAGGATAGTTTTTTGGAAGTGAATTTGGTAGCCAAAAATGAAGGACAGGAATTCAACTGCCGCCCCCAGGGGGGTATCCTATGTGTAAGTACTTCACCACACAGGATTTCACCCGTTAAACACTCCCCCCGTCATCCAGCCCCTTGGGTCCCGGATTGTGGCATACTGGCAGGCCTCGTTCAAACCTTATTTCAGGTTTTCAGTCTCTTATAATGGGGAATAAATTTTAATTTTTTATCAAGATTTCATATATTATAATACTTATTTATAGTTAAAAGAATTTCTTTCTACAATTTCAATATGGAGTCTCTTGATCCTATTCAGAATAATTGGCAATAGATTGGCTTTAGGAGGAATTGGGACTTTAATGGGGAGTTTTTTTATACATATAAGCTTCAATAGATTTTCAATTAATTGAAAATGAAATGAGATTATGTGCACTTTCAACTTTTCATTTATATATCTGAGTTGATTCCAGCTTAAATATCCAAAGTTTTTTCTGATTTATCACTGGGATATTGTTTCATTTTTCTCAGGATTCATCACATGACAGAGAATAATAACTTCTTTGGACAAAGAGTTATTCTCCTCATTAATGTTTTTATGTATCAAAGTAAATCCAATCTTTTTAATATTCTATCTTCAATTTGTATTCAAGCTTGGTCATTTTTTTCATTAAAAAAATTCATTAATTTGATTTAATGTAGCATATAATTGGTTCTTTTATGATAAAAATATCTATTAAAATACTCTAACTTCAAATTAAGCCCAAAGGTATTGGAAAATATATTAGTTATTCCAGCCCCAAATTAATTAATCAAATTAAAAATTATCATTTCAATATTTCAAAGAGAGTTTAAATTTATATTTATGTCTTGAGAGGCCACATGTTTGGATTAAATATTCCAAAAATATTTAAAACATAATATTTCCACCTCTAAGGGATATTCAAAATAAGAGGTGGAGCCTAAGTGAAATTAATTCTCTTCCAAATTGTTGGACACCTGTGTCCCGTTACATAGCTTATTGACTCAAATATATCATAAATGAGATGATTTGATTTTTAAAATAATGATCAATTCGGCTTTGAAACATTTGATGAACTTTAAAATTAACTAAATTATGAATAATAAATTACTTTTCGATTTTTTGAGCTCAATCTGAGATCATTAATACATAATAGCTTACAAAAGTTCTCAATAATATGATACCTATTTTGAAACTTCTGTTTTCCAAGATCTTTTTCCACTTTGTTATTTTTCGTCCGCTTCCCATAAGACTTGTTCTCACAATATAAGAGGATTTGTTTTCAAATTCTTTACCGAAACTCAACAATTTCCTTTTTATTTTGAAATAATATCTAAAATTTATAGTTTCTTTATTTTTAAATAGTTTAATTTTGGTTTTTTCTGTTTTATAGAAAATGTCAAAATATTTCCATTTATCTCTTATTATACCAGGTTTTCTTAGAAATTGAACTTTATTGAGAAAATTGAAGGAAATATCTTTATGTGTTAAGGAGTTTTGGATATTTTTAAGGCTTTTTTTAATTAATGAAAATAGATGATAGCTACATGAGTTTGATTTTTTTCATATTTTTTGGGATTATTATAGAAAACCTCATGAGTTATAATCTTAGTAATTTCAATTCTTAATATTTATCGATTCTGAAGAAAGCCACTTCACCTGACTGAATCTGATAAACTTGGCATCTTTCTTTTTTTTTCTTTCCCTTCACTTCTTGTGTGGAATAGTGATTTCTTCTGAAACAGATAGATTGATTTGAATCTTTCTATTTCACCCCAAATTTAATTTTTATTTCTTAAACTCATTTATAATATATTTATTCTTTAATATAATAATAGAAGAAAAATAATATACCAATCGCTATTTGTAATGAAAATCAAATATTTTAAGTCAAATACTTTCTTATTTTCTATTATATGAGTTTTGATATAGCCCAATCACTCTCATGAAAACTTTAAAATACTTTTCATTAGTTTAATTTCTCTTTAATTATATTTTATTCAATAATGATATTACAGTTTTTTTATTACTTAATGTTGGTGTGGAATCATCAAAGGAACATAATCCATAAATTAATACAGGAAAATAACTTCTCCAGATATATTTGTGCCATTTTAATAATTTTTGATATTGATATTTATTTTCATTTGAACATTATGTATCCTCTTTTCCCCTACTATCAATACTAATATAGATATATATTTACCATCTTTTTCAAATATCAAGATATTTTGTTTAAAATTCTCTTATTTTCTTTGCTCTTGTGAGCCTTAGAGGTAATTTCATATACCCAAAAGACCACAAATATAAAAAATAACATATTAATATAAATAAAATAAATTTATTTATATTATTAAAATAAAAATCAAAATATAAATATAAAATTATATTAAAAATAAAAAATTAATTACAATTTAAAAATAAAAATACATTAAATTTTATAAGTATAAAATTACATTTATACTTGAAAAAATTAGGTAAAAATGAAATTTTAACAAAACTGTGAAAAAATAAATAAATTTGGAAAAAAGTTAAATAAAAATTATTATAACTTTTTATCCAATAAATAAATACATAAAAATTATTTCACCATTGGATTCCTCATAAAAAATCAGGTGGGGCACCTCTGAGTGAAATTCTTGTAACTCAACTCTAAATAAGCTTAAATTAAGTTTTTAGTATTTTCAATACAAAAGTTGAAAATCCTCAAAACCTTAATTTAATTCACACCACATGTGGTGTTAACCATCAATTTTTGTGTTAAAATTGAGGTGTTGTGTTCAGTTTATAAGTTATGAGGAATTGAAGTATTTTCAATGGAATTCAATTGAAATGTCAAAATGTGCGCGTGTATTGCATAAGTGAACTTTGATTTACATATGAGGTGTCAATTATTACTGTATTGTACTGTACAATTGAATTGAATTAAATATGTAAATTATAAGTATAATACATGATGAGGAATTAAAGGAAAAATAAATTGGAAAGATTAAATTTGGGGGGGAAAAGGAACTCCAGCTCTAAGGGTGAGCTAGACCCCCAAAATCCTTTCTGAAAGGCGTGGGATGTCAAAATTCATGCAAAAGTTCATCACTTTTGGCCTGGAATTGAGTTACAGGGTCTGTGGACTCAATTGATGATGAGGTTTTGATACCAACTGGGGTAGTTTTAGCTGTTGCCAAGAGGGTAAAACTACCCTTAAGATAAAACAATCATAATAAAAACAGTTTTAACTGGTTTCTATGCCTCTGACACACATTCTGACATGTTTTGAAGCCTCTAGGCCTGGTATTGCTATAGTAATGGCTGATTTAAGGGTCTAAAATGGCTAAAAATGGCTTAAACCAGCCCTTTTTTGGTCTAAACCAGGGTTCAATGATGCCATAATTGGCTTTTCTGTTGTCAGACTGTTTTTCACGACTGACAAGAGTAAAATTTACTTTTGGAGTAAGAGAATTGATGGCTATAAAAGAATGTCTTCTTTGCCCCACTTTTCTTTTCAAGCTAGAATCTTTTCCTTTTATTAATTAGTTTAAACACTGTTAAACCAATCAATCAAAGATTCCAACCACCATTTTTAAATCATTTTAATCCATTTAACCACGTGAAAAAATCATTATAATCATTGTTTGTAACTCTTATAATCATTTTTACCCCTGAACCACCCCAAAAGTGAATTAAAGCATCTTTCATCACTGTTAACTTTGTCACTTTGTTTCCAAATTCACTCTGGTCACTTTTGGGAATGTTTTCTCTTTAATATTCTTCTTAAATACTTTGTTCTTTAATTAATTGCTTGCAGTTCTTTGCTCAATTAATTCCAATTGAAATTGCTCTTGAAGAAATTTCTTTTGTAGCCTTAAAATATCTCTTGTAGAGTATTTTTTGGATAAATTTTTATTGTTGGTAAAACAATAAATTTTTATAATATTATTGTTTTATACTAATAAAGTTATAAACAATAAATTTGGCGTGTTTTCTCTTAAAAATTATATTTCATACTATTTTTAACTGGATTTTTTCCTTATACAAATTTTGAGGACAGGAAAAGTACTTGATTTTTAATCAAAGTTTCATATCCACACCTTACATTTGGGGGCCCAGCCGTGATATTTTACCTGTGACATATTTTTTTTACTCTTTTTAAATCTTTTTTCTTATATTGAAAAATTTAAAAACATATAAAAAATACTTATAATTCAAAAAATCCATAAAAAATAACTTTTTTTTTCATATTATAAGTGAGGCTTATATTTTTATTTCTTTTTTGAAATGACCTTTTTTTTACTTAATTAATTGGCTTTTTCATTAATTTTAGTGTCTGACAACTTGGTAAGACAAGAAAACATTGAAACAGCCTCAACAGTAACCAGCATTATCCCTGCCAGTACTGTTAATTCTGATCATAATAGTACTGTTATTGTGACTCAAAATAACCAGCCTGAACCAATATCTTCTGAATTGATTAACTTGGACATAAGTAATACCCTTCAGAAAGCTAAAAATTTGGCCAATAGTAAGTTTTTGACGTAAAATACTATTTTAAGCCTTTTTTAACCATAATTATGCCTTCAACCAGGTCAGGAGCCAGCTACAACCCCTCAAGCAGCTCCCAAAAAGGTAATAGACGTGATTATGGCAGAAGCCAACCAGGTACAGAAGGAAAAGGGTCAGTTGATGACTTCCAAACAACTAAATTGGGTCATTCTGAAGCTGATAATACTATTTTACCTTCAAAAAGAGCTGAAACCGCCACAACAAGCCTCTGTGGACATATACAAAGCCAGCCACAGTGCATACAACAATGCACTTCAATTCAAGGAGTACCAGATCCTTGCAGACCTGTGGAAGAATTGCATGAATTCTTACCTGACAGTAAGAAAATTCTTGGGCCATCCCAACACTTGCAAATTGCTCAATGGATGGCATCCATTGATGGAGAAGAAAAACATGATGCTTTTGACACTAGAATGGAGGAAAAACAACCCTCCACCACCCAAACCAGTGCCAAAAATAGCCCTAGTGGCCAGCAGCAGCAATTCCAACGTGAAAAAGCAGCCACAAACTCCAAACAAGGGCAAAGGGAAGGCACCAGCCCCAAAACCTTACAGCCAGGGCTACAGAATCCCAAAGATTCAGCAGGATGCCATGGAAAATGTATTTCAGATGGCCAGAACCATGATGGAATTACAGAAGATGGAGGAAGCCAGATTAAGATTCCAGAAATGATTTCTGACATATTTGATTCCATCCCAGAGTTGTATAATGCTATAAATGACGTGAAAAAACATCTTTCTGATAAAAATGAAACCATTTGTAACAACATTAAAACAAACAACCTGAGTCTGTGCCAAATTAATGAAACACTTATGTGTTTTGAAAAAGCTTTAAGAACAATTAAAAATTCCAATAATGATAATTCTTCTAACAATAAAATAAATGAACAATCTGCCATTATTAAAGAATTAACAGATAAATATTCTAAATTCAATATTGATGACATGATTGAAACAAGAATTAAACAAGCCATAAATATTATCAAGACAGATAACAAGAAAGTCCTTGATGACATTTCAAATTCATTTACTGAAGTAAAGACATATACCATTGCCTTGAAAAAGTGTTTTGATGCTTCACAAGAAGAAGTATCAAAATTATCAATGAAATTGAATCAAGTCACTGCTGATAATACAAGACAGACAGAGCTATGGCAAGAACTGACACATAAGGAAGACATGTATAAAATTGAAGTAATAAATTTAATACAAAGCTTCCAACATGAATACAGAAATTCCCAAAGGTGTAGCAACAGTAAAATGAATGACATTGAACAAATACTGAACACCTTACCAAGAATGTCTACACCTCTAAATCAAAATGAGGGCACAAGAATTCCAAATCCACAAGTATCGGATCCTGATAATTCACAATTAAAAAATGAATTATCCACTTCTTTTCATAACTTGGAACCATCAATGGGCCAAGCACTCTTGAAAGAAGTTCCAAAACTTAAATAATGGCCTCACTTCAGTGGTGAAGGAGAGTATGACCATATGGAATTCATTAGAGGTATTGACATGATCAAAGAGGATTTTGAATTACCAGACAGATTGGTAACAGCCAGGTTTAACACCTTTTTTACCAGATCAGCTCACAGATGGTACATCAAAATAAGACAAGCACATGGACACCAGAGTTGGACTTGGTGGAAAACCCAAATCATCAACAAATGGGCAAATGATGCTTGGAGGTTTAAAGCTGAAACAGCCTTTGAATCTGCCAAATTTCATGCTGATAAAGACAAAGCTTTACCATGGTTTTGCCAACAAAAGGACAGATTAACAGCATTATATCCTGACATGTCAGAATTTATGATCCATAGAAGAATTCTGAGACAATGTGGAGGTTACTTAGAGCATGCTGTCAAAAGCAGGACTACTGAACAATCTTCAGCAGAGGATATTATCAATATACTAGAAGAAGTAACCACCAGAACCAAAATTGGTTCTAGTAGGGTGAATCTCAAAACAAGGTTTAATACGCCTTGGAAAGATTCTGTGGACAAAAACCCCAAAGAAAATTCTAATAATGTTAAGTATAAATCTGCAGATACAGTCAGAAAGTGCCATATTTGCCAAAGCACCACCCATTTAGCCAATACATGTGTAAAAAGGGGGGAAATCAATGAAATTGACATTGAAAAGGAACCAGATGTTGAAAAAGAAGACATAATTGAAGACAATTGAGATGATAAGTCATCCATATTTTCTGAATCTTCAAAAGATATAGAAAATATCAATGCCACCTTTGACATCATGGAATCTTATTCCCACTTACCACAATTGAGCAATGGTCAAGTTGATTTATCAAAAGTTCAAGATGCACAACTTATGAAGACAAAACCAAACAGAGGAAAAGGTTATACAGCTGGTAACTCCTGTATAACAGAAGTGGTGATTGACAACAAGCCCACCAAACTTTTGCTTGACCCAGGAGCCTTCTGCTCTTGTGTTGGAAAATCTTTTCTTAAGACTTGTGTAGCAAATTTTGAAGACCAATTGTTACCAATTGATGGTATAAAATTCAACAGTGCAAGTAACCCAATGAAAGCATTAGGAATCTTTGAGACCAATGTCATATTCCCACACATAAATGGGAATTTAAGGATCACAGTTGAATTTGTTGTTATGGAAAATTGCTCTAGTACCCATTTTATATTGGGAAATGACTATTTAATCATGTATGGGATAGATTTACATAATAACAAAGACAGATACTTTACAATTGGGGACAATAAGCGCCAGAAATTTGCCTTTTTACCATTTAAAAGACAAATTACAGTAAAAAAAGTATCACCAGTTAACTTAGAGTTAGAAAAATTCAAGTCTGAACAGTTAAATGAGGCTGAGATAAGCCTTCATCTGACTGATAAACAAGAGAATGGACTTTCTTCCCTTTTGTATGACCACAGAGGAGCATTTGCTACAGACAAAGAACCTCTGGGAGCAATTATTGGTCATGAAGTTGACATCATTCTTAACATTGAGAGACCTTATCCACCACTCTTAAGAAGACCTGCTTATCAAGCAAGTCCAAAATCAAGAGAAGCTCTAGAAATTCATATCAAAGAACTTCTAGACCTTGGTGTAATAAGAAAAGTAGGCCACAATGAGGAAGTAGAAATAACTACACCAGTTATAGTGGCGTGGCATAATGGAAAATCCAGAATGGTTGGGGACTTTAGAGCTCTGAACACTTACACTGTCCCAGACAGATACCCAATACCAAAAATCCAAATTGCCCTTACTCAAATATCTCAAGCAGTGTATATAACCACTATGGATGCCCTTAAAGGATTCCATCAAAATGTGGTAACACCAAGAGCAAGAAAATACTTGAGAATTATTGTTCATTGTGGAGTGTATGAATACTTAAGGATGCCCTTTGGTATCAAAAATGCACCTTCACACTTCCAAAGAATGATGAATGAAATCTTCCCTGAAGAACTCTCAGAGGGATGGTTAATCATTTACATTGATGACATTATTATCTGTTCAAAGACTTGGGAGGAGCACATGTACAGATTATCAAGAGTTTTGACAAAAATCCAATCAGTAAACATGAAAATCTCCTTGAAGAAATGTCATTTTGGATTTAAAGAACTTAAAGCACTAGGACATGTTGTATCTGGTTTGTCCCTTGGAATTGACAAAAACAAAGTTGCAGCAGTATTGTTAAAGCCCATGCCTCAGAATAAGAAGGAAATTCAGTCATTCTTAGGTTTCTCAGGATATTACAGGCAACACATTAAAGATTTTGCATCCATAGCAAGACCACTTTATAAGTTGTGTGACAAAGACACAGTGTTTGAGATGACTGTTGACAGAGTCAAAGCTTTTGAGTCTCTAAGAGAAGCATTGACCACTGCTCCACTCTTACTGATGCCAGACTTTAAATTGCCTTTCAAACTGTATATTGATGCATCAGGGGATGGACTGGGTGCTGCACTTCACCAAGTTCAGATCATAAATGATAAGCCTGTAGAAGGACCCATATGTTTCATATCCAGGCAAATCAAACCAACTGAAGCCAGATATGGAGCAAGTCAAATGGAATGTCTATGCCTTGTCTGGGCCTTGGAGAAATTGAACTACTTCTTAGAGGGATGTGTTTTTGAAGTAATAACAGATTGTACAGCTGTCAAATCACTTTTGAACATGAAAACACCCAACAGACACATGCTCAGATGGCAAATAGCCATACAAGAATACAGAGGAAATATGAATATTGTTCATAAGGATGGGAATATTCATAAGAATGCAGATGGACTAAGCAGATGGCCATTACCAAATAATATTGATAATCCTGCTTATGTGCCAGAAGAAGCTTCACCACAAATTCCAATAGAAGGAATAAGTGTTACAGACTTGAACACCACCTTCTTTGAAGAAGTCAGAAGCAGCTACACTCAAGATAAGAACTGTAGCATCTTATGCCAATTACTTAACAAAGACTGTAAAGACAACTCTCTAACACATGCCTTGGATGAAGTATGGAGGAAATCTTATGATGAAGGAAGATTTCACCTACTGGATGGTATAATTTACCACAGAACCAAGCACACATGTGTCATGACAGTTGTAGACAGGTCATTAATCAATCTTGTACTAAAAGAATGCCATGATAGTCCCTTTTCAGGACATCTGTCTGAAGACAGAACAAGAGAGAAAGTGAAGACCTGCATATGGTGGCCAATGTGGCAGAAAGATGTTGCAGAGTATTGCAAAACCTGTGACAGATGCCAAAAGGCAAATAAATCCACTGGCAAAAAACTTGGAAATATGATAAAAGTCCAAGGACCTAACAGACCTTGGGAAATTGTCCATATGGATTGGGTAACTGGCCTACCACCAGGAGGTGACAGGAGCTATAATGCTTGCCTAGTAATTGTGGACAGATTCAGTAAAACTCCAATCTTTTTACCATGTCACAAAGATGATACAGCCATGGATACAGCTCTTCTGATATGGAATAGAGTAGTGTCATGGACTGGAATATTTACAAATATCATAAGTGATAGAGATCCCAAATTCACTTCAGCACTATGGACAAATCTTCACCAATTATTTGGCACTAAACTATCTTTCTCTACAGCCTACCACCCACAAACTGATGGCCTGGCTGAAAGGATGATCCAAACCTTAGAGGACATGGTGAGAAGATTTTGTGCATATGGCCTTGAATTCAAAGATTGTGATGGATTTACCCATGATTGGTGTACTCTGTTGCCAGCACTGGAATTAGCATATAAAACATCAATCCATGCCAGTACCAATCAGACTCCTGCTATTCTAGAAAAAGGATGGAACCCCAAGTTACCCCAAGATTCCTTGAGGAAAGACTTAATTGAAATACATCCCACAGCTGCTAGCTTCAAAGGAATGCTAGAAAAAGCTAGAAAGCATGCAGTAAGATGCATGGAGGACTCCTTTGCATATGCTAAAGGTAAATGGGATAAATCACATGCAACTCCAGATTTCAAATTGGGGGACCTAGTACTTGTATCCACCACTAACTTCAATAACATCAAAGGATGTAAAACGTTGAAAGACTCCTTTGCAGGACCTTTTGTGATTAAGGCCCTCCATGGAGAAAATGCTGTTGAAGTAGAATTATCTGAAGAACTTAGCAATAAGCACCCTACATTTCCAGTGAGCTTGATAAAGCCATATAAATCTAGTGATGCTGAGAAATTTCCCTTGAGGAATAAGATTCCCCAAGTTATACCTCCTATTGAGACATCTGGTGCTAAGAAAATTACCAAAGTTCTTAAAGAAAGGAAATTAAGAACCAAGAAAGTAAGGGAATACCTTGTTAGGTACAGTGACCCAACTTGTGAAGATGAATGGTTAGAAGAAAAAGATATACCAGAAGCTACCAAACTCCTCAGAAGATTCAGACACACTAGAAACACCAATATTACAAAGTAATATTCTTTTTTAGGGGGAGGGAATGTGAGCCTTAGAGGTAATTTCATCTACCCAAAAGACCACAAATATAAAAAATAACATATTAATATAAATAAAATAAATTTATTTATATTATTAAAATAAAAATCAAAATATAAATATAAAATTATATTAAAAATAAAAAATTAATTACAATTTAAAAATAAAAATACATTAAATTTTATAAGTATAAAATTACATTTATACTTGAAAAAATTAGGTAAAAATGAAATTTTAACAAAACTGTGAAAAAATAAATAAATTTGGAAAAAAGTTAAATAAAAATTATTATAACTTTTTATCCAATAAATAAATACATAAAAATTATTTCACCATTGGATTCCTCATAAAAAATCAGGTGGGGTCACCTCTGAGTGAAATTCTTGTAACTCAACTCTAAATAAGCTTAAATTAAGTTTTTAGTATTTTCAATACAAAAGTTGAAAATCCTCAAAACCTTAATTTAATTCACACCACATGTGGTGTTAACCATCAATTTTTGTGTTAAAATTGAGCTGTTGTGTTTAGTTTAGAAGTTATGAGGAATTGAAGTATTTTCAATTGAATTCAATTGAAATGTCAAAATGTGCGCGTGTATTACATAAGTGAACTTTGATTTACATATGAGGTGTCAATTATTACTGTATTGTACTGTACAATTGAATTGAATTACATATGTAAATTATAAGTATAATACATGATGAGGAATTAAAGGAAAAATAAATTGGAAAGATTAAATTTGGGGGGGGAAAGGAACTCCAGCTCTAAGGGGGAGCTAGACCCCCAAAGTCCTTGCTGACAGGCGTGGGATGTCAAAATTCACGCAAAAGCTCATCACTTTTGGCCTGGAATTGAGTTACAGGGTCTGTGGACTCAATTGATGATGAGGTTTTGATACCAACTGGGGTAGTTTTAGCTGTTGCCAAGAGGGTAAAACTACCCTTAAGATAAAACAATCATAAGAAAAACAGTTTTAACTGGTTTCTACGCCTCTGACACACATTCTGACGTGTTTTGAAGGCTCTAGGCCTGGTATTGCTATAGTATTGGCTGATTTAAGGGTCTAAAATGGCTAAAAATGGCTTAAACCAGCCCTTTTTTGGTCTAAACCAGGGTTCAATGATGCCATAATTGGCTTTTCTGTTGTCAGACTGTTTTTCACGACTGACAAGAGTAAAATTTACTTTTAGAGTAAGAGAATTGATGGCTATAAAAGAATGTCTTCTTTGCCCCACTTTTCTTTTCAAGTTAGAATCTTTTCCTTTTATTAATTAGTTTAAACACTGTTAAACCAATCAATCAAAGATTCCAACCACCATTTTTAAATCATTTTAATCCATTTAACCACGTGAAAAAATCATTATAATCATTGTTTGTAACTCTTATAATCATTTTTACCCCTGAACCACCCCAAAAGTGAATTAAAGCATCTTTCATCACTGTTAACTTTGTCACTTTGTTTCCAAATTCACTCTGGTCACTTTTGGGCATGTTTTCTCTTTAATATTCTTTTTAAAGACTTTGTTCTTTAATTAATTGCTTGCAGTTCTTTGCTTAATTAATTCCAATTGAAATTGCTCTTGAAGAAATTTCTTTTGTAGCCTTAAAATATCTCTTGTAGAGTATTTTTTGGATAAATTTTTATTGTTGGTAAAACAATAAATTTTTAAAATATTATTGTTTTATACTAATAAAGTTATAAACAATAAATTTGGCGTGTTTTCTCTTAAAAATAATATTTCATACTATTTTTAACTGGATTTTTTCCTTATACAAATTTTGAGGACAGGAAAAGTACTTGATTTTTAATCAAAGTTTCATATCCACACCTTACAGCTCTTGAGCTTCAATTAATCATACTATTCTATATAACTGTGAGTATTTCTTCATTGTAAGCTAAAAATTATTATGAGAACTTGAAAGGTGAGTGGTTTCAATTTTAGATCTGGGATAATTATTAGAATTTATTCTGATATTGAATCTAGATTATCATAAGATTCAAATTCCAAACTGGATGAAAGATCATAGTTCTTAATAATTTAAGAGAAAATATGAATTTACTACTGATTAAATAAATTTATTAATATATGTTTTCATAATCCCCAAATAGTTTTCCAGAGCTAGAAAACAAAGACAATATATTCTTAAATAAGTCATCAATTCTCTCATTTCAAATGGGAAAGCCAAATTCAAAGTTAAGTCCTAAGTTTTTTCAAAATTATTTAAAAGACCTATAGTTATTTCTGACAAACAAATTGTTAATTAAAAATCCAAAAGATTTTAGAAATAATTTCCCATGGAGTGTTAATATTATGAAAAAACACTTCTCAATAAATCTCAAACTCATGTGGTGATTTATTTTCAGCTTTTTGAAAAAAAATTACTTAATAAAAAAATGAGATTATTTCTAAATCTATGAAGAAAAAATAACCTAGAAAAAGATGAATGAAAGAGCTATATTTGGATTATTATCAAGTTAAATATGGATATCCACATAAAGAGTATTATTATGAGTTTCAAAGATATGATTATATCATTTCTAAGATGAAGATGAACTAAAAATGAGTATTTTCATTGGATAAATTAATTTTCAGAAAACTATCTCTTTTAAAATCAATTATTTTACACTTTCAATCAATATATGTGTTTTTACAAACCAATTCTGAGCCCCATGAAAAGAGCACTGCATTTTCTTGGAATGTAAGTTAAATAAATTTGACCTTAATTTATAAATATTTCATTTAAAATCAATTAATTTTCTTTCCCATAAAGGCTTAAATTAAACATAATCAAAAATTGAATTTTCTGACAGTTTCTTGAGAGAAGAAAAGACACAAGTTTTTTTTTAACCTGATTGTTGTAGAAAATAAGACCAGAAATATTTCTTTAACAGAAGTGAGAGTCTTTTCATAAGTACTCCTGAATAAGTATTTAATTCTATGAAATGATTTCTACAAGAATTATAATTTTGGCTTCATTTATAAAAAGCTATAAAGCATAATAAGCAAATAACTTTGAGAAAAATTCCACAAATTGGAATATTCAATATCTAAGCTTGTCAGAATAGTTTACAATTATTAAATTTGCTTCAATTTTATTCTGTGGTGGCGCAAAGGCTTAAATTACTATAATGACTAAAAACATTATGATGGTGTTTTTACACATTCCTTGAATATTTAAAACTATTAAATAATCATGGTTGATATTTCTTACTTATTTTTTAAAAGGTAGCTAAGATTTCTATAGCTCTCAATATTTTAAATTGAAAATTAAATTAGTGACATATAATAAACTCCTTGATACATGTAAAAAATTTGATTCAAATTTATATTTCTTTCCAAGGAAATTGAAAAACTTTGATTTTATGAAAGGTCACTTTCTTATCACTAAGACCTGCTTTAGTTAAAAAAAGGGTTGTATCTTGATAATATTTTGTTTTTTTGACTCCATGAACCAGTTTTACTATAGTGAATATAGTATTTGAGATCTAAAATAAGGTGGATACAAGCACAAAATTCTAACAAATCAGTCAGAAATACACTCAAGTTCACCCTATCTCATTACTTGTAAATCTAACATTCAGGAAGCCAGAAAAGCTTCCCTGTCTGATATTCATTTGTTTACAGAACCACTCATTGATTCTTGGCCAAACTGAAATCTTTTTTGCATATATTTTGTCAGGGTGAGTCTATGATAGAGTAAATAAAATAGTAGATTTAACTCTAACTGTGACTGTGACACAGATAAAATTGATAAAAAAACTTTTGATAATAATATTTAAGGGCTTTACTAAAGTATTTTAGTGGTGGTTAGCAGTGCTGAAAGCCCTGGGTGCAATAATTATCTGTTTGGTTACAGCAATAACTACTACACTACTTAGGATTAGAAGTATTGTGAACCTTTGAGATATGACCACATACCCAAAAAGGTCACAAGAAATATTTAATATAATTATACATTAAAAATAAGTACCTTGATACTACAAAAATACCATAAATTGGTATAAAACTTGGTTTAACTTAAAAACCAATGAATAAACATGTGAAATAAATTATACCATTGGATTCCCCATGGTAAAATACACATATACCATTTTTATGGCATATCTGTAAAGTAAATACTTAACAAGTTATAAGTAATAATAACTTATAAAAAACACAAATCCTTATTTATTTCAAAACCCAATGAAGCAACATGTGAAATAAATGGTACCATTGGATCTTACATAAAATTATACACATAAAACAATTAATAAGCTAAGCTTCAAAATCAATACTTAAGGAATTAACCTGAATATATGCACTTTTTTGGTCAGCGCAAATATTCAAGGATTTTAGCGAATATCTCTTGAATTATGCATGATAGAGTGATGAACCAAAAATAAAGTCATCACGTAATTACTTTAGGAATACAGAAATGAAGTTTATTTTACAAGCTATAAGCAAGGTTAAAATCTGTAAGGAATTATTGATTAAAATCAACAGAGATGTTGACCACTTTGTTGTGAAAGTGGTCCAAACTTAAAAAAAGTAGACAGTTAGATTCTACTAGTTCATTCGTGAAGAACGATGTATTTTTTATTATAATATTCAAGGTATAAACCCTTGAAATCATAGTTTGAAGTTTAAAATATTAAATTTCGACAGAAAAGATGAGTTACAAGAAAAATCATCAAAAATAGAGTTTTGATGATGTAATGAAATTCACTTGGCAGAAGAATAATTTTATGCCAAGCTATTAAAATTCACTCTCCCAATTGCTGTAGCGTGTAAATCTTAAAAGTTATTAAGAATCAAAGCTTGAGCTTAATTTGATCATTTATGATCACTCACTGTAACCTTAAATTAAGTTTAACAGTCATATAAGTGATGAAATTGGTGAATACTATTAGTTTATGATTAAAACTAATAAAATCCACGAAATTTGTGGTTCTGCAAAGCCTTTGACGTCATCAAACTTAGAGTTATAGTGATAACTCTAAATAATTGCGTAATAATGATGTAATGTGGTTTGATCATGATGTAATCATCACAAAACCTTAAAATATTGATCAATTCCAGTGGATATGATCAGTACACGTCTACTAGAAGCCTTTTGGACTCTAGGAGGGAGGTATTTACTATAAATAGAGCTCCTTTTACTCTGTTTTCCCCTCAGACGCATCAAAAACATTAAATCAATACAATTTAAAAGGTAACATCTTTATTCTTTATATATAAAACTTTTATATTATCAAAGACCAAAGATCATCTTATTAATATCATCAATTTCGATGTTATTAAATCATTTATTTAATTGTTTTTGTTAAAAATCTCTAAAAACCTCATTTCCACGTAAAAATCAAGAATATTTGTAATTTTCTCTATTTTTTATTGTAAATACAATTTGTATAAGTTGTATTTACATTATTTGGCGTAAAATATCTCAAAATTATTATATCAAGTATTAAAAGTAGGTTATTTTCTCTTATTATTCTTTTAATGATTCTTTAATTAATATAAATAGTATTTATATTAATTTATAACTTTAATATTGGTAATATTATTGTTATTAATTGTTTTTTATTAATAAAAACCAATTTTTTACGCCTTTATTATTTTTTTGTAACAATAATAAAGTGCTATTAAATATATTAATTCTTTTATATTAATATATTTATTTTATTATATTATATTTTATAATATAAATTATATTATCATATTTTATTGATAATATAATTATTTTACGCCATAATTATAATAATTATTTATTATTATAATTATTTTTATCTTATTCATTTCATTTATAAGGACATTCATAGTACAATAAGTAAAATATTAGTAATTCTTACTTATTGTTTCATAGTCAAACCTTACATTTGGGGGCCTGGCCGTGATATTTACTCTAAAAGACCTTTAAAAAGATTCTAATTGGGCTTATCCAATAATAAATTATACTTATGATCATAAAATTATGTAATAGTTTTATGTTTATTCATTTTAAAAGCTATTGAGGCATTTGGAAAGCAATTGTACTGTCTTACATGTGGTTTTTCACATCCTTAGACTTGCAAAAACTTTCTTTGAGTGACTCTAGTGATTAAAAAAGATATTTTATAAATTAAAAATAATTTTATATTATAAATTAATTTTATAAAAGAATCATATTCATTTTTATTTTATTCTTTAAAAATAAAAAACATAAAAAATATTAAAAATATTAAAAGCCAATAAAACAGTTATTTTATTAATTGTAATTTCATTTCTTTAATTATTTTCATTTTTTTCTATAAAAAAAAGATATAAAAGCAATTTTTATGTGGAAAATTGCCATATCTTACCAAAAATAACACTTTTATATAAAAGACTTATATTTATTTGTCTTTTTTAGTGTTTGAAGACAACCCAAAAGAGGACAATCAAACCACTGTTGAAAGATTGGTGGAAGAGACTTTTCAAAGTTCTCCAAAACCAATAATTACCAAAAGAAAGAAAGCCAAGAAATTGGACTTTCCAGGACCCACCATTCAGGACTCTGAAGATGAGTACCTCATTTATAAATTGCCATAAGAAAATTCCTGTTCTGAAATCCTCTTATTTCTTATTTTTCATATAATATGACTACCAGAAGAGGCTCCCAATACTCCATCCAATCAGATGGAGCTGGACTCAGAGGTAGAATTGATTCCTCAAAAGGGAAAAGAAAGGGCAATATCCCCAGTCGAACAGAATCCACACAAGGAAGTGCCTTATCCCAAAGGCAAGTCCCAGAAATGCCCATGATATCTGAACCTGAATTGGAGCTAAGTATGAGTAACTCAAACAGGTACAAATCACATTCAGAGGGCTCAAATAGACATTTACATGAGCCAATACAAGCAGTACTACACAGTGTACAAGGACAAAGATTGGGGAATGTTGCCTCAAATACACCAAGGAGTGATGAACTCCTGGCACATCCTGAAAAAGTTCCTCAAAGAGGAGGAAATAGTGAGATACTCCAATGGATGGAATCCACTATCATCCAAACCTCAAATCAAAAGGATCAAGGAGTATCATGCCAAAAAGAAGGAGGCGACCAAGGAAGAAGCCCCAGTAGCTTCTACCAGCAAGCTTCAAGTCAACCCACTTCCCCAAGAAGGGAAGAAGAACAAGAAAAAGAATTGGAGAAAACCATATTCCCCAAGCTACAGGATCCCCAAGATCCAAAAATATGCCATGGACAATGTCTTCAACATAGCCAGAAATTTGATGGAATTCAAAGACAAAGAGGAGCAAAGAATGAGACAACCCAATTTCCCAAAGAAATAACCTTGTCTCCTAATGTTGTAAATACTTTGACAGAGCTTAAAAATAGTATTTTACCTCTTAAAGACATTAAAAATAGTTTATTATCTTTCCAAGAAATAAATAGCAGTTTATCATCTTTAACAAAACTTGTTGCACAAAATAAGAAAGAAATTGATAACATAAAGGTTATGATTGAAAATAATAAACCAAAAGTATTAATTGACAACACTCAGAAATTAATACAAGGACCACAAGAGTTGTATAAATACATAAGTGATATCAAAGAAAAATCTTTGACAATAAATTATGATGTGAGTATTGACAATCTTACAGAAAAATTAAACAAATTAAGTATTTCTGTAGAAAAATTTGAAGAAAAGACTTCATCACACCAAAAATTACTTTTGGACCATGTGGAAAAGAGTGATGAAGCAAGAATGCATCTGAAAGATGACATTAAAAGTGAAATAAGGCTTATTACTGAAAAAATGGATAAAATTAATGAGGCTAATTCAAATATGCCAAAGTTATCAACACCATTTTCTCACATAAGAAGCCCTGTTAAACCAAAAGAGGAATTAACAAATCCATTCATAACAGACTTCAGTCACCAAGACAATAACCAAGTCTTAATCAAGGAAACACCTCAATTGAAAGAATGGCCAACATTCACAGGAGAAGGTGAATATGACCATATGTCATTTATCGAAACAATTGACATGCTACAAGAAGATTATGCCATACCAGATGAATTAATCACTGCAAGATTACATTCATTGTTTGAAAAATCTTAAAAAAGATGGTATTATGACATAAGGCAAACAAATGGCAAAAATACCTGGTCTTGGTGGAAACAAGAAATAATAACCAAGTGGGCT
This sequence comes from Austropuccinia psidii, assembly GCA_023105745.1. Classification (NCBI taxonomy): domain Eukaryota; kingdom Fungi; phylum Basidiomycota; class Pucciniomycetes; order Pucciniales; family Sphaerophragmiaceae; genus Austropuccinia; species Austropuccinia psidii. The sequence goes on along the minus strand of JALGQZ010000006.1, from coordinate 9,370,113 downwards.
AATGATGCCTGGAGGTACAAAATAGAAAATGCATTTGAAAATTCCTTCTTTGACCCAGACAAAGACAAACCTTTAACTTGGCTCTTGAAACAAGTTGAAAGACTTAATGCATTGTACCCAGAAATGTCACAAAAAATGGTGCATATGAAAATACTCAAGAAATGTGGAGGAGAGCTAGAACATGCCCTAAGAAGAAGGTGTATAGAACCATGCTCCACAGAAGAGTATATTAATGCACTAGAAGACATAGTGACAAGAACAAAAATTGGCAGGACTTGGAAGAAATTGGACATTAAAAGCCCAAATAAACCATTTATCAAAAAAGATAAATCAAAAGAATCCTTCAAGCCCAATACATCCAACAATAATGAGCAAAGAAAATGCCATAAATGTGGAGGTATTGGACACTTAGCCAATAATTGCCTTAAAAAGGCAAAGATTAATTAAATTGTGGAAACAGAAAACCACAATGACAAAGAAGAGGAATCTGACTCTGAAAAGGAGACAGAAGAGTCAGAAAGCTCTGAAAGTGATGAAATCAATATAATTAATGCACAAATTAATAATATTGATATAACTTATGAAGTACTGGATGTTAACTCAAACTTACCACAAGTTGGGACATCTGACACAAACCTGACAAACATACAAGATGCCAAAATGTATAGGACCAAACCTGCAAGAGGAATGGGATATACAGCTGGAAAATCAAGTATAAGTATTGTTATGGTTGATAACCAAGAAGGAAAAGTTAACTTAGATACAGGAGCATATTGCACCTGTGTTGGTAAAAGTTATTTAAAAACCATTGTCCCAGACTGGCAAGAAAAACTTATTCCAATACAAGGTGTCAAATTTAGTAGTGCAAGTGAGAGCATGAAGCCCCTTGGAATAATTGATTTAACACTAATTTTTCCTCATCCCTCACAATGTGTCAGAATAAAAGTAGAGTTTGTAGTAATGGACAACTGTACTAGTAATCACCTCATACTTGGTAATGACTACTTATCAATTTATGGTATAGATATCTCCAACCAAAAGGATAGATATTTTACCATAGGAGACAACAAAAGACAAAAGTTTGGCTTCTTAAATAACAAAAAACACATCACAGTTATTAAGAATGAAAAAAAAATCCAGAAAAGGAACTTTTTATATCTGAACAACTTAAAGATGCAGAATTTAATAAAGAATTAACAGAAAAAATGAAAGAAAAACTGATTGACCTCTTATTTAAGTATAAAAATGCCTTTGAAACTGACAAAGAGCCACTAGGTGCCATAACTGGACATAAAGTGGATATAATTCTTGATTTGGAAGAACCTTACCCACCTCTACTAAGGAGACCTGCTTACCCAGCTAGTCCAAGGGCTACAGAAGCCTTAGAGGTACACATTAAAGAATTAATGGACCTTGGAGTATTAAGAAAAGTAGGACATAATGAACAGGTAGAAGTCACTACACCTGTCATTATAACTTGGCATAATGGAAAATCAAGGATGGTAGGAGACTTCAGAGCCCTAAACACCTATACCATTCCAGACAGGTATCCAATACCCAGGATCCATGAGACATTGACACAATTGTCACAAGCTAAGTTCATCACAGCAATGGATTCCTTAAAGGGTTTTCATCAAAATTTCTTAACAGACAATGCCAAAAAACTACTGAGGATAATACTCCACTGTCGAATTTTTGAATACTTAAGAATGCCATTTGGCATAAAAAATGCACCTTCCCATTATCAAAGAATGATGAATACCATATTTCCTGAAGAATTATCAGAAGTATGGTTAATTATCTATATTGATGATATCATAGTTTTCTCAGAAACTTGGTAAAATCACCTTACAAGACTAGAAAGGGTACTACAAAAAATAGTTCAAGTGAATATGAAAAATTCCTTGAAAAAGTGTCATTTTGTATACAGTGAATTAAAAGCACTAGGACATGTTGTATCTGGACTTAGTCTAGGCATAGACAAGAATAAAGTAGCAGAAGTACTACTTAAACAAATGCCTCAAACCAAAAAAGAAATGCAATCATTTCTAGGATTTGCTGGTTACTATAGACAGAATATAAAGGACTTTGCAAAAATTGCTAAATCCTTGTATAAGCTATGTGACCAACAAACAGTCTGTGAAATGACAGAAGAAAGAGTCAAGGCATATGAAGAATTGAAAAATTCCTTAAAAAATGCCCCATTTATCCTAATGCCAGATTGGAAACTACCCTTCAAGCTGTACATTGATGCTTGTGGAGAATGACTGGGTGCTGCACTACACCAGACACAAATTATCAATGATAAACCAGTGGAAGGACCAATTTGTTTTATTTCAAGACAGATAAAGCCAACAGAAGCAAGATATGGAGAAAGCCAAATGGAATGCCTCTGCTTAGTGTGGGCTTTAGAAAAATTACATTACTATTTAGATGGAACAGTATTTGATCTGATTAAAGACTTTAATGCTGTAAAATCTCTATTAAATATGAAAACTCCAAATAGACATATGCTGAGATGGCAAATTGCTATCCAAGAATATAGAGGAAATATGAATATTGTTCATAAATCTGGCAACATTCATAAAAATGCAGATGGTCTTAGCAGATGGGCTCTAGCAAATACCCCTGACAATCCAGCATGGGTACCACAAGAAGAACACCATATAGAAGGAATATGTGTTACAGACATTGGCACAGAATTCTTTAACCAGGTTAAAGAAAGCTATAAGATGGACAAAAATTGCCATATCTTAAGCCAACTTCTAATGAAAGACTGCAAAGACCCATCACTTTCATCAAAACTAGATGAAACATGGAAAAAGGCATATGATGAAGGAAGATTCCACCTCCTTGATGGAATCCTTTACCATAGAACAAAGCACACATGTGTTATGGCCTTAACAGATAGAACCCTGATAAACATTATTTTACATGAGTGTCATGATAGTGTTTCAGCTGGACACCTTTCAGAAGACAGGACATTAGAGAGGGTGAAAACCTGCTCTTGGTGGCAAAATTGGAAGAAAGATGTTATAGAATACTTCCAAACCTGTGACAGATGTCAAAAAGCCAACAGAGCCACAGGAAAGAAATTTGGAATGATGATCCAAATCCAAGAACCAAAATCCCCTTGGGAAATAGCTCATATGGATTGGGTAACAGCATTACCTCCAGGAGGAGACAGAAGCTATAATGCATGCCTAGTATTGGTTGACAGGTATAGCAAAACTCCCATGTTCCTACCATGTCATAAAGATGACACAGCTATGGACACAGCCATAATGATATGGAATAAAGTTATTAGACATACAGGCTTATTCCAGAATATTATAGGTGACAGAGACCCAAAGTTCACTTCAGAATTATGGACAAATCTACATAACTTGTTTGGGACAAAGTTATCATTCTCAACAGCTTACCATCCTCAAACTGATGGTTTAGCAGAAAGAATGATACAGACCTTAGAGGACATGATCAGAAGATTCTGTGCTTATGGGCTAGAATTCAAAGATTCTGATGGTTTTACCCATGATTGGTGTACACTAATACCAGCTCATGAACTGGCATATAAAACATCAATCCATTCTTCTACTGGCAAAACACCAGAAATACTAGAAAAAGGTTGGAATCCAAGACTACCTTATGATACCCTCAAAAAGGACTTAGTGGATATACATCCAACAGCAAGCAGCTTTAAGATAATTCTTGACAAAGCAAGACACCATGCAAACAGATGTATGCAAGACTCTTTCAAATATGCAAAAGAAAGATGGGATAAAAGTCATAAGCCACCTGATTTCAAAATAGGAGACTTGGTCCTAGTATCAACCCTTAATTTCAATAACATAAAAGGCTCAAAGAAATTACAAGATGTCTTTGCAGGACCATTTATGATAAAAGCACTTCATGGACCCAATGCTGTGCAATTGGAACTCACAGGTGAACTAATGAACAAACACCCAACTTTCCCTGTAAGTCTGATAAAACCTTACAGTTCAAGTGACAAGAAGCTATTTCCACTAAGAAATAAACCCCCACTTGAAATTCCCCCCTTGGAAGAAGGAGAGGAAAAGAAAATAGTAAGATTCCTTAAATAAAGAAGGACAAGAAACAAAAAAGAAAGGGAACACCTTGTAAGGTATAGAAATTCAGCTCAAGAAGATGAATGGCTACTTGAGAAAGATAAAACAAATGCTGATAAACTACTAAGAATGTTCAGACATGAAAGAAATCCTGAAAAATATAAAAGTTAAGCATTATTGAGCTTCAAGACTAACAAAGTCTATTGAAGAGGTAGGACAGTGGATGATACCCTAATTACACATATCAGATTTTGGTACAATCTTTTTTGGTGGTAGGGAATGTGAACCTTTGAGATATGACCACATACCCAAAAAGGTCACAAGAAATATTTAATATAATTATACATTAAAAATAAGTACCTTAAAACTACAAAAATACCATAAATTGGTATAAAACTTGGTTTAACTTAAATACAATGAATAAACATGTGAAACAAACTATACCATTGGATTTCCCATGGTAAAATACACATATACTATTTTTATGGAATATCTGTAAAGTCAATAATTAATAAGTTATAAGTAATAATACCTTATAAAAAACACAAATCCTTATTTATTTCAAACACAAATGAAACAACATTTAAAATAAATGGGACCATTGGATTTCCCATAAAAATCCACACATAAAACAATTAATAAGCTAAGCTTCAAAATCAATACTTAAGGAACTAACCTGAATATATGCACTTTTTTGGTCAACACATATATTCAAGGATTTTAGCTAATATTTCTTGAATTATGCATGATAGAGTGATGTACCAAAAATAAAGTCATCACTTAATTACTGTAGGAATACAGAAATGAAGTTTATTTCACAAGTTATAAACAAGGTTAAAATCTGTAAGGAATTATTGATTAAAATCAGCAGAGATGTTGACCACTTTGTTGTGAAATGGGTCCAAACTTAAAAAAAAGTAGACAGTCAGATTCTACTAGTTTCTTCGTGAAGAATGATGTATTTTTTATTATAATATTCAAGGTATAACCCCTTGAAATCATAGTTTGAAGTTTAAAATATTAAATTTCAACAGAAAAGATGAGTTGCAAGAAAAATCATCAAAAATAGAGTTTTGATGATGTAATGAAATGCTCTTGGCAGCATAATGAGGTTATGACAAGCTATTAGAATTAACTCTCCTAATTGCTGTAGCGTGTAAATCTTAAAAGTTATTAAGGATCAAAGTTTGAGCTTAATTTGATCATTTATGATCACTCACTGTAACCTTAAATTAAGTTTAACAGTCATATAAGTGATAAAATTGGTGAATACTATTAGTTTATGATTGAAACTAATAAAATCCACGAAATTTGGGGTTCTTCCAATCCTTTGACGTCATCAAACTTAGAGTTATAGTGATAACTCTAAATAATGGCGTAATAATGATGTAATGTGGTTTAATCATGATGTAATCATCACCAAACCTTAAAATATTGATCAATTCCAGTGGATATGATCAGTACACGTCTACTAGAAGCCTTTTGGACTCTAGGAGGGAGGTATTTACTATAAATAGAGCTCCTTTTACTCTGTTTTCCCCTCAGACACATCAAAAACATTAAATCAATACAATTAAAAAGGTAACATCCTTATTCTTTATATATAAAGCTTTTATATTATCAAAGACCAAAGATCATCTTATTAAAATCATCAAATTTGACGTGATTAAATCATTTATTTAATTGTTTTTGTTAAAAATCTCTAAAAACCTCATTTCCACGTAAAAATCAAGAATATTTATAATTTTCTCTATTTTTTATTGTAAATACAATTTGTATAAGTTTTATTTACATTATTTGGCGTAAAATATCTCAAAATTATTATATTAATTATTAAAAGTAGGTTATTTTCTCTTATTATAATAATTTTTCCTTATTATTCTTTTAATAATTCTTTAATTAATATAAATAGTATTTATATTAATTTATAACTTTAATATTGGTAATATTATTGTTATTAATTGTTTTTTATTAATAAAAAACAGTTTTTTACGCCTTTATTATTTGTTTGTAGCAATAATAAAGTGCTATTAAATATATTAATATATTTATTTTATTATATTATATTTTATAATATAAATTATATTATCATATTTTATTGATAATATAAATTATATTATCATATTTTATTGATAATATAATTATTTTTACGCCATAATTATAGTAATTATTCATTATTATAATTATTTTTATCTTATTTATTTCATTTATAAGGACATTCATAATACAATAAGTAAAATATTAGTAATTTTTACTTATTGTTTCATAGTCAAACCTTACAAGTATACCTGATCATTTTCTAATATTATAGCTGTTTTGGACAGTTGTACTGAATAGAAACTCAAGAGCAGGATGAGGAAACCTTTTCTAGTGAGGAAAAGGCCTCCTTTTATCCTAAAATGGGGTGGAATGGTCCTCTAGGGCATCCACGTAGAGTAAGTGAAGGAATTTTTACTTAAGAGTACTGGCTTGTGGTTTTCACAAAGCCTCTATATACTTTATTGGGCTCAGATGTGGTTTTGAAACCACATCTGGAAAGTTTTCACCAATACAGGGTGAAAATTTTCATCTGGGGGCCACACAGCCCTCTTCTGACGTGTATGATGCATAGAATGCTGTACAGAACCTGTATGGGACCACAGTATTGAATTAACTATGATTTATTGAAGTATAAACATGCTTCTTTGTCTTTTTGACACCTCATAATCATGGTTTTGGGATATTATCCCACAGTAAAGGTGTATTGGCCCAATTGTGGGATTTTAGCCTTAAAACTGCTATAACTGTTTCAGGTTTTGAGATATTGAGCTCAGAATTGTTCCATTGTGTATCATTAAATGAGATCTACACAATGGTACCTCATTTGGGATGGGTAACATTAAATATGGCAAATTTATGCCATGTACAAATTTTGTTATTTATACATATGATTTTTTCAATACCTGTATGGAGCTTATTTACTCCATACCTTTTGTTCTAGATGAGATATGAATAAATGAAAGGCACCATCAGATAGCCCTGGTTGAGCTCTTTCCAAAAAGACCCCACTTTAGGTATCCCACACTAAAACTGTAGAAGTTAGATGAGAGGTGAATGTTTTATTCACCCTTATTTGACCTTATTTTTGCCATAGCTCCTGTAATTCTGATGCTAGCTCAGTTTGGCTAGTACGATTGGATAGCCCTGACCTAGAGCTTTAGTTTAAATACCCATTTTATGGGGTTAAGTCTCTTTTTCTGGATTTCAGATGAGAGGTGAAAAATAAGGTTTATGCTCAGAAACAGCTTTGAGCAGGAATAACTTTGTTATTCCTTGTCCTATGATAGTGGGACTTGTGTATTTATAAAGTGGTTGGTTTCCTCTTTCTTTTGATAGCTTTTGAGCTGATTTGGCTCAGCTCCATGCTTTGGTGGTATCTTGGCTTTACCATTGGTTTATGGTATTTGGCTGTCATGCTTGTGGTCTGGTTTTGAGTCACAGGCTGACATATTTTGACATTTCATAATTAGATTCACATCCTTATGGAGAACTCTCAGATTTTCAAAGCCACAACTCCTTTTCCCCTCCAAATTTAATCTTTCTGATTTATTAAATATCAGTTTAGCCACTTGTACTGTGATCTCAGTAAAAAATATTTAGTTCTATTCCAAACTAAAGCTAAACATAGTTAACTAGAAATTTCACCTTTTTAATTTCATTTTTCTTCATAAAACATATTTTTAGATTGAAAATATACACCTTAGCTCCTAATAGCTTCTGAGCTACACATATCATTTTTGACTAAAAAAAATTAAGACCAAATTTAATTTTAACAAATTAAAAGAAATTTAATTTAAAGCTTTCCAAACTGATTATATATAAAACAACTCTTTTTCGTTTTAATTTTTGTATTTTTTGTCTTTGAGGTATCATAAACTACCTCTAAGTCTTTTTCAATCTATAGCTGCTTAGTGGCTACTTATCTCGGTAATCTAAATTTATTTTCCATCATTCTTAATAAGCTCATCCAGAACTTGAGAGGCATAAGCTATCAAGGGGTCACATCTGGCTTGGATCCAAAGATAGAATCCATTTTGTAAAGGCAAGTATGCAAATTATCCCAATTTTAAGACATATTTTGAAGCAATTTTTCCTTATCTTTTTTATTAAGACAAGCCCCAGTTAGAGATTTGATATTTTCAGTAGAATTAAATTCATTAGTGTACTTATTACATCAATCATGAATACTATTGGAATTGATATTTATGTGATGGATTTACTTATTATTTACTTCAACAGCCATAAGCTCAAAAAAAAAATTCTCTTGATTTCTCGATTCCTATTTCATTCAAAATACTGGTACCAAAACAAGCCACAAAGATGGATTGAACTGAGATGCAGTTGACAGAAGCTTTAAAATAAGCTCAACTGAAATTACCATATTGATTTGGAGCCCTGATATTAATTTTTTTATCACATTCTTTTTATTTTTCTTTGCTGGGCAGTTCTAATTAGAGTGTAAATTGATTAAAGAGCCAAAAATTTACATAGTAAGATAATCAAATCCAAAATTTATATCAAATCATCAAAGCAAATTTAAAATTTTCAAATCAAAAATTGAATCATTTTTTTATAATTTTATATTTCATTCAATATAAACACATGATCCTTTCTTTTATTTTTGGAAATTAAATCCAAAATATCTTGTAATTGCATAAACTACAAGGAACTCAGCTGAAAAATTATTTAATTTATTTCAAAAAATTCAGTTTTTTCATATGGTATTTGGGGGAAAATGAAATTTTATTCAAAGGTTTACTTTAGAATCTTTTATGTTCCCTATAATCAATTGATCAATTATGAAAATAAATAGATAAAGTGAAGAATTCTTTTTATCAATGACTTGGAAATTTAATTATAGAATTGATACTTATTTTTTTATTTCCTTAAGAATAATTATTTTGATATATAGCTATTATATCATTATTACAAATGAGAAAACCAACTTCAATAAGATGCAATTCTGAAAGCTGTATAACAATATAATTACCTTATATATGCCAAATTTTATCAAAAAATAATTTAAAAGCTAAATTTACATTCGAGTCATATGATATAGTCAATATTGATATAAATAATGAAATGATTGTTGAAAATATCACCTGCAAGTTATTTATGAATTCCAGATATGGCAAGATATATTAGTGGAAATAAATAGAAATCCAAAATATACAAAAATTTAACAATTCCTAATATAATAACTTATGAAAATACAAAAAGGGCATGAGATGAGCTATATATAGTATTATTTTTTCTTGAATTTATTAAAAATATTAATTAAGTGTGATTATTCTTGGAATATTTAAAAATTATAATCAAAATCCAGCATATAAATATTTTGATCAAAATTAGTTTGGAAATATTGGAATATTGAGGAGTTATTTATTATGGTTTGATCAATCAGTTGAGAAAAATATATATTTATGGAATTCTTATCATGAAAATGGAATTCATTTAATGGTAAATTTATAATATTTTTAAGCCTTCTTCCTTTTACCAGAGGTACCATAGAGAAATTTCTGTTTCTAAAATTGAAATGCCACTAATTTAGAGTAAATCTCTTTTTAAAATTAATCAAATATATTTCTTAAAATAGCAATCACAATGAACTCAATCTTCATGTATGTATTTATATTACATTTTTTCATAAAAATTAAATGCTTACTTTCCAAAATTGTTTCAAGATATTAAATATTAGACATGAATAACAACTTTTTCATTTTTTTACCAATCAGTTCTTAATTCAATATTGATCAAAGTTCCATTCAATCAGAAATACCAATAATCAATTCTTTATTCTTTTAAATTGAATGAATATATATATATATATATATATATATATATATATATTATGGTAAAAACCTTCAGCAAGATCCTCAGAGGCCTTTTTTTTCTTTACTTAAAATAATTACAAAAAGAAAATCACTAAGTCTTCAAAGTGAGATATGAGTTTAATTAGGATATCTAATAAATCCAATTCAATTCAGTTTATTCAGAAATTAATAATGATTAAAAATCTTTCAAGAAATTTATAAACTATAATTGAAATTATAATTACTTTCTTTATATCCTGATAATTATATTAATCCCCTTAATTTCAGATTAAAATCTGATAAGCTCCTGATTTCATAGTATTTTAAAAAGATAAAGTAAGTTTTAATTTTTAAAAAACATCCCTTATTGAAAAAAAGAACATGAAAGCTCCTTTTGAAATTTGAGAAATAGAAAAACCTTGATTTTATTCTTGACAAGAAAAATTTAGTTATACCATTTAATCCTTTCCTATTTCTTCCTTTTATCTTCATATTCTATATTCTTCTTGTATTCATTCATGCAAATTTTAAGAGGGGTACACAGGATTTGTAAGCTGTATGGTAACTCCTCAGTTCTCTTAAAAAAATTTCACTTGTCCTTATTATTGGAACAATCTTTATTAACTTAAATGTTCCTGTATTAAATTCAACCTTTATTCAAGTTAAGGATTTACAAGAATTATTACTCCTCCTATATGTTCCAAAATGTTGTTTTTTTGGGGTGAAAAACTAATTCTCAATTTATAGAAAAAAATGAAATAATTTCTGTAAGATTATTTACTAACAAGAAATTAAAGATTAATTTTTATGGAATTGTTAATTAATCTTTTACATAGTATTTATTTTGAGGAAAAAGTAACTTTTTTTTGATTTCTTAACTTATTTCTATATTTTGAATACCTAAAATTTTCCTCAGTGGAGAGCTCTAAATGAATAAATAAAATTTATTTGTTGTAATAGTTATTTCATGGAGAATCAATATATTAGGAAACGGGTGGGAACATCTTTTTGAGAGCAGGAAGCGATGCATATTTGAAAATAATCCATCCAGGAGCTTCGAGTAAAATTATCAACATGATTGTATCTTTTTGTATGACTTATTAAAAGGATGAGGTTTTGCTTAATCAGCAGTCCATTTATGGTTGAATATTCAATTTATTGGTTTTTTTAAATCTTCTCCTGGTGAATATGTCCTGTATTTTTTGATACACCCTTTAGGGGTGGGTTTTTACAGTTTCTTGCATTGGTTTTCAATGGAATTTACTCTTTATACTTTTAAATGAGTAAATGACTCTTATTTGAAAGGGATTTATAGTTTTATTTGTGATCCAAATTTGTAAATATACCCTTTCCTTCATTTATTTTACAAGTTCCGTTTCTTGGACCCAAAAGGCCACTTTTAAACCTAAATATGATAAAGATTCTGTTCTTTCTGATGGAAAAGTCCAAGTAAATTAATTTGAAATAATCAAAGATATTTCAATAAAATATTTTTCCAAGTTTTGATAAATCAATGGATGAAAAGATCCCCATTGGATGGCTTCTAAATACTATAAAAACTCTTAACACTTTGGAAACCCTTTAATACCTTCAAAGGCAGTTTTATAGCATAATAGACAGATCCTCATGCTTATATTACGTAAAGATATTGACACCAAAAGCTTTGCCCCGCTTTTGCTTTTGGTACAAATGAGTCATAAAAAGGGTCATAATTACCATGAGGCCAATTTTTGGCACATTTTCGAACCTTAAAACGCTGAAGCAAAGCGAAGTGGAGTTTACCAAAAGGATTTAAGTCATAAATAATAATTTTCTGCATCTTTTATAAGCTTTCATGGTACTCAAAATGTTTCAAAACGAAAAATGTCAATTCATAAACTCAAAATCCAAGGTTTGGTATACTCTATTTCGAAAAGTTTATCATCATTTTTGTTTAATTCTTTTGAGAACTTTCATGCAATTAATTTAATTTGATATTGAATTGAAATTCCCAATTTTCTGAAAAAAAAACTTTTATTAAAGAAAAGAATAGATAAATGATCATACTAATTTTTCATCATTATGATTTTATCTTCATTGTCAATTTATCATTATAAGGGTTATTTTTTCTTGATAAGAGTTTTTTCTTATTGTTACTTACATAATCTAGAATCGAATTAGTTTATTTTTGTAATTATATTTATGTTATTGGTGTAATTCAAATGAGAACTTTTAGAAAGAATTCATAAAAAACAAACAAAAAAACAATTGCTTTTGCAAGGGCTTACAGAAAACGGCATAGCCTTTGCTGCCCTCTGCTAAAGGTATGCCCTGAAGCGTCCAAACTGTCGCCAACCACCCTGATGACTCTCTCCACCATACTCCAGCATTTGGAAGGGTAGCATGCCATAGTTTCCAACAGTTCAAAGCTCCTTTAAGAATTTGCAATCAGTTGACCAGACTTATAAACTTAGTCCGGATAAGTGGGCCACCAACTATCAAATGTGCTGGCTAATGCAAGCGGATCAGTTGAGTCACTGCTTAACGGGTTCGCGGGAGTCGGGACAACCGCCAATCAAACGTAGTACAATTCAATCTCACTCTTGTAAGTTGCAGAGGCAACAAGGAAATATATATAAAAAAAGACTGGCTTTATTTTCATGTTATATCCCGCGTCCCATGTGGGTCATATAAGCACTACATTTGCCTTTTTCGTAAGATTTCACGATATCAACAAAAAAAATGACTTATCGATGGGATGTCTTCTTTCACCGCAAGATGAGATGAATAATTATGTTTTTGAAGCAATTTCGGAAAAACAAAAGACTGATAGATCAGCTCAATTAAAATGAACAAATAAAGTGGCAAGTCAATATTATGTGTAGACACCTTTCGAAGAAGAAATTGAAGTCATCCTTAATTGAAAAAAGTGTCGTTTATGCTTCAAGACTTTTTTGATCGATTATGGTTTTGAATGAAAAGACGTGAAAAATTACAACTCTAAATTGTATTTCAAAAACTCAAAAAAGAATGACAAGAGTTACAACATGGAGATGTTAAGATAGGAAAACAAGAGACAAAAAAAATCAATGTCTGTAAAAGCTTTTTTGTGTGCTCGATTTTATAAAATAGGCTGGAATGTGGTATACTTAAGAAAAAGCTATTACCTTTTCCTTTTTTTTCCTCATGCGCTATCTCCGCCAGTCGCCCCACCATCTTCAAGATCATCAAACCCATGTTCTGTATGTATATTGGAGAACAACCATTAAACATAAGCACATCAAAAAGTTTCAATAGATTTAGAGAATAGTATTAACGTATAATTAAAGAAAACGTACCGACAAGATAATTTGCTGCCATTTCCTCATTTTTATCGCAAGCAAAATAAGCTTGAATAACCATTGGGCGATCAAATCCCATACCAACAAGTCTCTCAATTGCATCACGTTCTTCTTGATTGACTTGGACATACTGAGTCTCATCTCCCGCTCCACTTCCAAGGCCGCCGCCACCAAGCATGCCAGCAGGAAACTCTGCATCATCGTCACCACCTTCCGCACCCTCGGCTAAGAAGCTCATAAGTAACTCAGGATTTGATGTGAGTTGAGCAAGAAGGTTTGGATTACTCTGACCAAGCTGTTGCATGAAGGGTTGTAGTAGGTGCGGATTTTGTTGAACGAGCTGTCGAAGTTGAACCATCTGAGGGTTGTTTCTCAATGCTTCAACCGCTCGAATCATAGCGGCAGACGAAAGACCGGCTGAAGCGGCTGGGTTAGTTGCTGAATCACTCGGCTGACGTTGCTGTGCAACATGTTGCGCGGCGGCTTCAAACAAATTACGAGTACCAGTTGTTGGAGCCACTCCGACCGCTGGGTTAGGGTTGGCTGCAGTTGTGGCTGGGGCAGAGGCCGGAGGAGCAGCCGAAGGGGGGAGAGAATCTAAACCTGCGGGTATGCCCTAGAATGGGAGACGCGACGTGATCGGTTTTGAGGGAAAATGAATGAGAAAGTGGAGATAACATACCGTCATGAGATACTCAACAGCCCGATCTGGGTTATTGAATGCAGCTCGCATTGCTTTGATGACTTCTTCTCTGGGAAATCCCATACCATTGACAATCTCATCAATTGTTTTTTGCAGACCAGTACCAGTCAAAAATCCAGGATCTTGAGTACCAGGTATAGATGGGGCAGCAGCATTCTCACCTGAAACAGGGGCGGCTGCTGGTGCTGGCGAAAGAGTAGGAGGTTGAGTAGCTGGATTAGCCTGTGAAACTGAAGGACTTGATGAGGCTACAGGTTGAGATGACGCTGAATTAGGATCAGCTGCGGTATTTGATGAGGAGGCATTAGCTAATACATCTGCTGGAGCCGGAACCGTCGGGGCCGTCTTAGGCTGGATAAAGCAAATTAGAAGAACTTGGATCAAAAACATTGATTTAGGATGAAAAGACGAATATGAAGAGTTAATTTGATACTTTTAAGAGCATGACCACGAAAAAGTCTTTTTCTTGAACGCCAATTTCCTCAATCGTTTTGCCATCGACTAAGACTTTGCCACTAAAGATCAACTTTTGTAATTCTGGCTCAAAACCTTGAGATTCTTTTATGAGAATCTTGAGCTTTTCAATTGTTATTGAGGGGTCGACATCAAGTGTAAATTGTTGCTTTTGTAAAGTTTCTTTGAAATCGTCAGACGAAGGAGGCCATTCAAGTTTGAAAAGATGGTTAGCCGGCGCAAATCAAGGCTCATGTTTGATTTACTAGGCCTGCACTTACTGAACGTGAGCTTCATGATTGGAAAGGATCCCAAGATATTATTCGATTGAAGTGAGGTGGAGGAATTTCTATTGGATCAATGGATGAAGGAAAAAGTTTGCGTCGGCTTCACAAATTTAATTTTTTCAGGATAATTACGTAATCCCTCAACCCGCCACAACCAACTTGAGATTGGCACTCAAACAATCACCCTTAATCAACTCCAACTACACTTTGAGGCAGGAATTCTGATAAAAATCAAGTCCTTAGTTGGACAAATTTAAAGATGGGTGATTGAGATAAAATCTTGATGATTTAAAAGATTATGTCTCTGTTTGGCCACTAAATCAACATTTGGGCAGAATCTTGAAATATTGGAAGAAATTATCAAAAAGAAAGCTGAAGAAATCTTTTAATTATCCCTTTCTCAATAGAAAAAAGATTTAAGCATAAGTTAAACTTTTCTCAAAAGGACTTCATTTGATTTAGTCAGTAATGAAGTTTTAAGCTGAAAATCTAGACAAAAATTCTCTCATTTCAGGAAATTTTGTTCGATTAAAAATTTTGATAAAACAAAACAAAACAAAATTGAAGTAATAAAAATAAAATTGTTAATGATAATAATAGTTATAAAAATCTCTAAGAAAAATAATGAGAAATTAAGGGATTTTTTGAAATTAATAAATCTAATAAACTTAATTGACCCTTTTTCATTTAATGTGAATGGACTATGTTATAAGCCAAAAATTATAATTTCAAAGATTAAACATTGCCCACAAGAAAATTTGTCTTAACATATTAAGAAGAGAGAAAAATGGGAGATAATAATAATAAGAAATTATAGGATATTTTATTTTTAAAAAATCAAAAACAAAAAGAAATATGAAGTTTAGGTCAATATAAAATTACTTGAGAAATTTCACCCTTGAAATTTGAGATTATTAAGTAATTATTATGTATAGCCTTACAAATTGTTATTCCAAAATTACCTTCTGAACTTTTTTTTTATCTCTCTCTAATTATTTAATTAGTAAAATTATTAATAAACTGAATAAACGGATATTATTACAGAGATATCATTTAAGACTCCTGATATACATGAAAATCTCCATAATAGAGGATTTGAAAATGTAAAAAAGCCAAAATACAAAAAACCTGGCTAGCTTTATTTTTCAGCCCCCCACTTTGATTTATTTATTCCCTTATTAATATTTTGAAATTTAAAATTTGGAGTTAATTTTTTATTTGATAAAAGTCAACCTGCATTTATGTCAACTCCAATTTCAAATCAGTATTCTCTAGTTTCATAGCTCAAGTTAAAAAAAATATTGAATCCTGAATTTATGTTATGAATTCATAAATCATTTCTTCTATTCAAAAAAAAAACTCAAAGAACTTTTTATTATGTAAATATAAAATTTCAAAAATGAAGCTCTTATCTTCCTCATTATCCTTATCAATAAACACAGCCTGATTCTCCATGTGTTATACATTGGATTATAGCTGAACCAGTCTTTGAGGAATGATTTTAAGGTATTGGTTTGAGTTTTATTGGAATAAATCTATCAATAAAACACAATGGGTTTCACCTAATTTACATGGAGGGGAGGAAGAGGTCAATTTGCAGGATTAATTCCATCTCCTAAATTAGCTGAGATTTATATCATATATTTAAAAAATAAATATGCCTTTTCTAAGAGATAAATGAATGAAAATATTAATATCCAAGTACAGATAAAATGTAGCAATTAATTAGAAATGAAGAAAAGGGAGCACAAAATAGGATTTCAAGTTCCAGTCTTAAATTTCATTTTTAACTTGAATATTTTGAAATAATAGCAAATAAGACTATAAGCCAGTGAGGTTGGGTATGTTCCTTTGGATTAGAATGTAAATTTGTTCTTTTCCTGTGAATAATTAAACAGCTCGATATGAAAATTGAGAAGCCAGTTTTTAAGTAAGGGCTGTTTCTTTACAATATGTCTCTTAGAGAAATATTGTTTAATTGAAGCTCTATGAACTTATTAAACTTGTTTTTATTTGAATTATAAAATAATTAGCTCATGGTAAGCTAAGGGAATGATTTGACTTTGATTTATTTCATTTTAAAAGGAATATCTCACTTTAAATTAGTTTAGCTTAATCAAAATTTAATGTCAAATATTTTAGCTTGTGCGGATTTGATGATATAAATTTCTGTTTTTCTACTTCTTTATTTATGTTTCCCTTGAAACTGAGCCTTATAGTTATATTTTAACAAGATAAGTGGTGAATTACCATTAAATATACACTTCAGTGAAGAAATAAAAACAAAATTCATAAATATATACGTTAATATTGTGTTATTAATAAACGAAGTCCCTAAAATAAGAGTACCTAGTCAAAAAGGTACTTTTCAAATAAGGATAGCTTCAATATTACTGAAAATAACCATTCTCAAGAAAAATGAACTATGAAGCCACTTGTTTATATTTATTTTATGAAAGAACTAGGTTCAGCCAGATTTGGAAATTTATCTGAAGAGTAATCTCAAAATATAAGATAGTGATTTTAATTTTAATCTCTCAAAAAAATGAAATAAAAATAAAAATAGCAGTAATTTTTTCTCTTAAAAACAGTTTCCCCTCAAAATTTGAATATGATTCAATAAAGAAAAGTAAAATTTAAATAAATATAATAGATCTTAATAGTAATGTAAATTACAATCTGTTGAAATAGGCTCCTGTAAATCCATTTAATTAATATATTCTTTCATTTTTAAAAATAAAAAGCCAAATTCAAATTACTCTTTCATTTTATTCATCAATCTAATAGTCTAAGGCCTAAATTATATGAAATAGAAGAAATTTTAAGTAACAAAATTGGACTAAATATTTATAAAAATGAAAAGTTAACTTTTATCATTATAAATGGAATTCAATTGTATGGGGATTATTATTCAGGGAGTTCTTTCCATATATATTTTTCCTCATTAATATCCTATTTGAAAATATCATCTCTGAATTTTTAGAAGTATAAAATAAAAAAAGGCCTGAAGCTTAAGTAAAAGGAAAAATTTAATTGTAAATTTTTATTTTTATTTTTTTAAACTAACTCATAGTAATGAAGATATATCATTTATATGAAGAAGATTCAAAAGAAAATGGCACTATAATTCAATAAATAATATTTTCAAATTTGATCCAAGAGGAGAAAATCTTAAAATAAAATTCCAAATTGAATCTTTTTATGTCAATATAGCCACGCATTAAGCTTAAATAAACTATAATACCAATAGAAATGATACTAAAAATGTTGATAATAACTTATTTTAATTTTCTTCAAAGGATGATTTTTGAACAGCCTCAAAATAAATAAAAGCCATCCAGTTATATAATAAATTGTTTCTCATTCTCAACTTGTAAGTTCATGTTTCCAAAAAACTTTATATGATTCGAATACTATTATAAAATAAATAAATCCATAATAATTGAAAAATATTAAATAAAACTTTGGATATTTCATAAATCAACAACTCTTGTATCTTAACTTGAAATAAGAATAACTTTATTCAATTTTCAAAAAAAAGTAAAGAAAAAAAATTAAATTTAATCAGATAAGGAGCTGAAAGTGAATAGTATAGTGATGTAAAAATTATAAAATTATATTTATGAATAATAACTGGTAATTCTATTTATATTGTTTGTAAAAAGTAATACCCTTTATATTTCCCATCTTATTTGAAATAATAGAAAGATATTCATTACTATTACCAATCAAAATAAAAGAAATTGGTTTAATTTCCTGAAATATTTTTGGGTTCATAAGCTTTCTATATTTCTTTAGATCACTGTAATAATGAATACACAACCACCAATTTCCATTTTTTTCTGAGGAATGATTTGATTAGATTCATATTACCACCCAATTTACAAATTAGTTAAAACTCTTTTCATTTCTCATTTTCCTAATTAATTCATTGATTTTAACCAAACAAGTTTTGAAATTCTAAGTTAGTATTTCAAGTCTTTTAAAGTAGAGTCAAAAAAAATTATTTCAACAGAACTAGGTTGAGATCTAATAATACAGAGTAAAAAAAGAGCTTCAGTATAAAAATGCAAAAAAATAAATCATTTATCTACCCAATCAAAAAAATAAGCTTAACTAAAAACAATAATAATTGGATTACAAGTTAAATAATACATATATTAATTATTGATACTATTAAACTATATCATTATTCACATAAAAATTGATTTCCATTGAAATATTATTCCCAAAAGCTATAGTTGTAGTTGATAATTTTGAGAAAAAAATGTTTAATCCTATTCAGCTGAAAGATTTCTCTGCATCATTGAATATTATTTGAGATAATGTAATGAGACTCTAATCAATAAGACTTATAAAATTAGGAAGTCAATTCAATTAAATAAGGCAAAGAATTAAAATTTTGTGAGCCTTTGAAATATGACCACATATCCAAAAAGGTCACAAATCTTAACAATAATAATTGAAATTTTAATCTTAAAATAAGTAAAAATTCCATAAAAAAGCATAAATTCTTGATTATCTAAGGAAAAAATGAATAAAAATGTGAAATAAATTATACAATTGGAGTCCCCTTCAAAAATACATATATTAAATCTCTATTAAATATCTGTAAAATCAATACTTACTGAGATAACCTGGGTATATGCACTTTTAGGATCAGTGCATATATTGATGGTTTTCAGCTCATAACTCTTTAATCAAACATGATAAAGAGTTGATTCAAAAATAAAGATAAAACAAAATAACTGTAAGAATAAAGATATAACATTTATTCAGCAATTTATAAACAAGACTAAAACTTATAAAGGAATATTGGGCAAAATAGCAATAGCTGTTGACCACTTTAAATCAAAAGTGGTCCAAACTTAAAAAAATGTAGATGTGAAGCTTATTATAGCTGATAAATGAAGAATTATGTAATTTTAATAATGATATTCAAGTTAAAACCCTATGAAATCATGTTTTGACATCCAAAATAGTAAATTTCAACAGAAAAGATGAGTTACAAGAAAAATCATCAAAAATAGACTTTTGATGATTTAATTAAATACTCTTGGAAGCTTAGTAAGGAAGTTTCAAGCTATCAGAACTCACTATTTGCATTGTTTCACTGTGAATTACTTGAAAGCTATTAAGGATCAAAGCTTAGTCATAAAAATGAGCATTTATGATCATTAACTATAATCTTATTTGAGGTTTAACAGGTATATAAGAGACAAAACTGGTGTATAATAGTATTTTATGATTAAAAATAATTTCATATACAAAAATAAATCATTTTTAAATTTTATGATGTCATAAGATTAGAGCTACAGTGATAACTCTAAAAAATGACATAAGAATGACATAAAAAGGTTTAACAATTATGTAAACATCACCAAACCTTGAAATAATTATTGATTCCAGTGGATACCACAAGTAAAGGTCAATTAGAAGGTTTCTGGTCACTATAAGGAAGGATCTTTACCATAAAATGACCTCTTCTTCCTCTATTTCCCCCTCAGACACTACAAATACAATAAAACATTAAATAAAAGGTAAATTTCTTCACTCTTTGATATAAAACTCTTATATTATTAAGGAACAATGCTTTATCTTACAGTAATAAGTATTTTATATCTGATTCAATCAAAAAAATTTCATTTGTTCATTTTTCTTAAAAATCTCTCATTCCATGTAAAAATAGTAAAATTTGTAATTTATTCTATTTTTTATTGTAAATACAATTTGAATAAGTTTTAGGTTATTTTATCTTATTATAATATTTTTATCTTTATTATTTTTGATAATTATTTGATTAATATAATTAGTATTTTTATTCATATATAGATTTAATATTGGTAATATTATTGTTATAAATTGGTTTCTATTTTTGAATAAAAATTCTTTATTCAATAATTATTTGTTGGCAATAATAATAAGTTTCCATAAATATATTCATTATCAAATATTAATATATTTGTCTTATTATCTTAGTTTATATATTTAAATAATATAAATATTTTTATGCCATAGCTATAATAATCATTTTCAATCTTATTACTAATTTAAATTAGGACATTCAGAGTAAAATATGTAAAATATTAGTCATTTTTCCTTATTTTTTCATATTAAAACCTTACAAGCTTCAATATAATGAGATTTTGATAATATATTTTCTTTTCAGATTCTATTATATATGCAAGAAATATTTTCATATATATAAGGAAAATTGTCCACAGATTATCTCAAAGAAAATACTTATATTACCTTAAGAAAATACATTCCTATTTGAAGATAAATAATTACAAAACTAAATTTGTAATATGATATTCTTTTTTTAATCCTAATTAGTTTCTCAAAATCTCATTATTTATAATGATATTATATTGTATTTCAAGTTTTCTACAGAAACCATGAAGGTTTATTCCAAAAACCTTTTATTATAATTCAATATATTCACTTGAATTACATTTTCATGATTCAGAATTGAATTAAAAAGGAATTAGGTGAATCTTAATAAATAATTTTCTTTCAATAAAATTAAGCTCAATGTGAGAATTAATTATTTGATTTTGATCAAATTCTTTGATTAAAGGAGATATTTTTTCTAAAATATAGGAGATTTTTCAAAAAAATGTCTATTTATGTCTTGCTATATTTTTGTAATACTAAAAATACCATCATGTTATTTGATAAAAAGCATGGAATAGCTTATAAGGAGTATAATGGGATTCAAGTTGAATAATTAGTATTTAAAATAATATATCTAAATTATCAAAATATAATTCTTGTGTGTTGATTGATATATACTTATTTCATTTAATTAGAGAAGTTTCTGATTATTTTTTTGGAAAAAAATTCTACCCACCAATAAAAGTAGATTGATTATTATTAGTATGAATATTTTGTGTTTTTGTTGGGTATAAATGAGTAAAATGTTCAAAATTATCCTAATACTTATTGTAATATTAATAAATAGAAACTATCATCAATCCCCTTATGGGTTTTTGGAGAACAAGGTGGAAATTCTAGTAAGTTAATGAAATTCTTTTTGTGAGTTTACCAAGTTTGTACATGAATTAGAAATCTCTTTTTAACTTCCATTATTAAACCTCTGAAGTATTTGAATTTCAACGTCAAAAAATGGAAAATATTTTAAATAATAACCTCTCTATATTTTCATTTAAAATTAACTCTTAAAATTTTCCAAAACCAAAAAAGCCTGACTTGAGTCTTTCTTTAAATGAAGTTGATTATATTTTGTATCTTTTTTTCTTGTTAATCCTTCTTTTTTGATCCAAGTATCCCAATTCCCTTTTAATTCAACCTTATTAAGCTAATATTTTTCCTTATTTTTTTCATTTTATGTTGATTAATTTGAATTAATTTAAACTTATCCTTAATTTATTGTAATTTATCTTAACCTTCGCCATTCTATCCATATTTATTTTGGTTTCAGCCAATTATAGCCATAATAAAAACTATAATTTAATGCCTTGAAGGGACTTTGATACACTTGAGATTTTTTTGTAGCATGTGAGATATTTTATGAGGGACCAGGAATATTTTTTTACAATTCAAATGTTCTCAAGGAATCATAATAAAGTTTAAATAATTAATGAAAGCTGTGGAATTTCCAACTCCCATTTATCAACTAGAAGCAAAGTTATCACTAGAAAATTGAATTTTGCGTTTAGATTTTATACCATAAAATATTCTCAAAAAAAAGAGATTGAACTGTAAAATTCAAACAAAAAAAACTTAAAAAAACCATATTGCCACTCAAAATATTTTCATGAAATTACAATTAACCAAACAAAATTTAAAAATTGAATTAATCCTCTTTTAATATTCTTAAAAACCAAATTCAAGTAAATTTATTCAGCCAACTTGAGATAGATAGTCCTTTAATACTTCATACATATATATTCACAAGGGGGAAGGATGAAAGATTACCTTAAAAGAATAATACCAACTGTCTATTTAATCTATCTGCTAATAGAAGTTAAAGATCACTGGGATACTAATAATTAAAACCGAAATCAAATAAGGTAATATTTTTTTTTAAAAATAACATTTATATAAAGCTCCTACATGGTTTCCCCCATTAAATATTCATTCTTTTAACTTTTTGAAAAAGAAAATGTAAAATTTTAAAGCCTAATTTAATTTTATTCAGATATAGAAAAAAATGTTCCTTGGGACTCAGGGTGGACCCCTTTCCTTAAAATTGGGGAACTTACCTCCAGTTGAAGGCTTGGCTCATATTGTTTGTTGAAAAAAGAATCATGAATGGAATGGGGAACAGTCAGAGTTTCTAATCCCAACAGGGAACTTGATTCTTTTGGAATGTATCACAGAAAATAAATAAAAAAACAAATGAAAAAATATTCGGAATAAGTATAAGAATAATAAAGGGGGAAAAGAAAATTTCTCCACTTTCACACTGATAGCAAAGAATTTTTCAACCTCCCAAGAAAGCATCCTCAGAGGGTGAGCTGGTGGCCAGTATTGATAAGTATCTGTGGGAAATTACATAAAGCGTTGGGAAAATTAACTTTGTAGAATTCCAAAAAGGGTAGGATATTGGTCTCCTTGCACTTAGGAGGATCTAAACAAACTGTTGAATTTCTATTTCTGAGGGGCTGGCCTCTATTGAAGATTTTGGATACAAATAATCATATAGATCCTGTCACTTGGTAGCTGCTGAACTAGGTATTTTGGCATTCATTTCAGCTGGATTGGCTTCTTAAAAAATTTCTCTGAATTGAGCTGGAGAGGTACTAAAGTGTGTCAATTTTGAATTTTCACTATTGAAGAATTACAATTTGAATGGTGGATCCAGGAAGGTTGGAAACAGTCATGACTTTGGTAGCTGGCTTGATGGGAGCTACATCATATTTATGAGATTCCTAAAGGAAAATTATGTTATTGATTATTGAAATAAATAATAAAATGGAAGAAGAAATTTAATTGTTGTATTCTTTCAATTGGAAAAATATATAGAGGTAAAGCCTTATTTATTGTTGGATATTTTTCTTTACAAATGATAAGGTTTTATTAATATAATGGAAGAAAAAGCCTGGCAGTAATGATTTCAAAGCCACTATCAGGGGTAAGGGCTTCAACCTTAAACCCACTCAGACTCACCAAACCAGAGATTCATTCCTGTCAACACTTTTGAAGGCTTAATACAACAAATACAGCTTAGATTTACAGTTCTGAAGCTGTATGATCAAACAACTCCACCACACCTCTTGTACAGATCCTGTACATTTCATAAAGGGGCTGTGTTATCCAAATCAAGATTCCTCTCAAGAAAATTCAGTATTTGGATCTGGGCTGGTGAATTCTCACATATACCAGCCCCTCTTTCTCCCCCTGGAATTTTTCCCCAGGTAATTGATAAATTTAATTTCAAATTGAATAAATACTCTTATTTCTTATTTTGGAATATTTTATTTATTGGTATTAATTTTGTATTTTGATTTCCTCAACTATTTAGAAACATTGTGGTGGCAATATCCTTATAAAACCTTCTCTTTCTTTCTGATAGGTTGAAACAGTGGACTTGGATTTTTTTGTAGTTGGATCTTTAATTCTTTCCTGTTATTTTTTGTTTTTTTCTGCTTTTATTATATTTATTCTATTAGAAATCTCATTTTTATTACACTATTAACTGTACTCTTTATCTTATCCCACTTGAGCCCTCCATAAGTGAGCCCCAGGCCCTCTTAACTTAGAAGAGCCCCTGTGAAATTATATTAATTAACTAATAATCACCTCTTTCTTTGTTAATTCTTTTTATGAAATAATTCAACCATTAATCAATTATGATCCTTTGATGATTCTTATTATTTTTATTATTTTTTTCTGATTTTCTTATTTTATCATCAATTTTCATCTCATCCATTTCATTAATATTAAAATTGACCTTTCTTTTTCATTTCTCAATCCTTGGTGACCCTTCCACTCAATTCTCCATTTTTAATGAATCCAAAATTTTCCTTTGTTTCATATCCAGGTCTTATCAGGTTTTTATTTATTGGTTAATTGATTGAGAATTCATTGTGATAATTAATTCAGAAGTTCAGAAATTTATTTGCATTGGATTGATTATTGATTGATTTTGAATTCTTCAAGATAACTGGTTCATATTCAATAATTGATCTTTATTGACTTATTGAATTTGACTCATAAAAATATTGAACTGATCCCTGAAGATATTGATTTACTTATTGAATTACTCAAGATAACTGATTCATCTTCAAGAATTGCTTTTGATTGACTTATTTATGTTGACTAATCAAGATATTGAGCTGATCCTTGAAGATATTTATTAACTTATTGAATTCCTCAGGACCTTTATTTTGATTTTGAAGACATTTTCTGATTAACTGAGATCGATTTTATATTCTCCAAGACATTAACTTATCCATAATATTTTGACTTAGTCATTGTCATTATTCAACAGTTATTCACATTGAATTCACCTCAAGATTCTCATTTGCTTTGAATTGTTCAAGCCTCATATTGTACTCTAAAAGTATAATGAAGTTCTTTTAATTCTTATGCTTAAATAATGCCTGTTAAGCATAGCCCCCCAGACAAGAATACAAGATCTCAAAGAAATACAGCTGTTCTCACTAATACAGAAAGGGTTCCTCTTGAATTAAAACTATCAGTTCATCAACTGAGTGAAATTTTGGACAGGGAAGCAACCTCCAGAAGAAGAGGTATGAAGTCAAGAGGATTAAGATCATTCTATGGATTTTTGGGTGGATACCCTGGAATTAGATTTGGGGAATCTGAAGATGAAGAGGGGGAGGAGTCTGTGGAAGAGTAAGAGTCTGAGGAGACTAAAGTGGAAGCCTCCTTGGCAGGTGCACCTGAAGCTCCTGAGGCCCTAAATCTAGCCCTTTCGAGCTAACTGCTTGTCTCTCAAGCTGAACCAAATTTCCTCAATATGAAGGAGAAAATGACTCAATTAATGGGACAAGTCACTCAAGTAGTTTCCCCCAGGGACAATTCCAGAGCCCCAGCATTCAAGAATCCATCCATCAAGGCAACTGATTCTTTTGATGGTACTCATGCCCATAAACTGAGAGGATCTATTCAATCCTGTCAATTAATTTTCCATAATTACCCATCAAACTTCTTCTCAGACAGAAAGAAGGCTCTTTATTAAACTTCTTTTCTCACTGGAGGAGCTTGAAAATGTATTGAACCTTATCTCTCAAATATCTCCAATGAAGACCCTTACTACCTCCTGAATAATTGGAAATTTTTTTAAACCCCATTATTCACTCTGTTTGGTGATCCCAATGAAGTCAGGAAATCTGAACAAGAGTTGAAAAATTTAAGAATGAAGGAAAGTGGCCATGTTTCCTTGTCCATTTCTTATTTCAGAAGCTTGATGTCAAGAATTGGGGATTGGGGAGAAATGGATTATATTAATTTTTATAGAAGAGGATTGTAATCAAGGCTATTGGATGAACTGGCTTCTCAACCTGGAAATTTTGATTGCCTTCAAGAACTCATGAAAATTACTCTGGAGTTAGATACCAGGTATCATGAGAGGCAAAAGGAAAAGAAGCCTCCTCTTACTGGATCCAATTATTTCAGGCCTCATGAATACTAATCATAAAAATAACAAGAAAGGGAAGAATCTTCAAGGCTCTAAGGATTAACCTCATGCTTCTCTCCTTAATAAGGAAAACAAATTAATTGGTTCTGAAAAGGAGAAGAGGATTAAAGCAGGCTTATGTACTTCTTGTGGCAGAAAGAACCGGATTGGAAAATGCTTCAAGAGGCCTCAAAATAGGCCAGGGTAATCCAAAGGATTCCCTAACAAGCAGGAAAAAGCCTTAGTGGGAATCATGTTGTGCTTAATGGCTCTCACTTGTTTCCTTCAATAGAACAGTTGTGCACTATGAATACTAGTGTCAAATAATATTTTAACTTTATTATTTTCTCTTCTGTATATGATACTTTATATATTATTCTCATTTATTCTGGTTCTAAAAACTCTCTTATTGAAAAGAATTTTGCTCTAAAGTACTCATTGACCATGTCAGAGCTCCCTGAAAAGATTCCTACTTTCATGTTAGATTCAAATGAATCTACTTCTTTGTTAGTCACTCATTATACCAAGTGAAGCGCAAGCTTTGCATGAGACCTTTTTATCATAGATTCCCCCAAGGGAGAAGAACTAATTTTGGGCTATGATTCCCTGAAAATTCCAATCCCATCATTGATTGTGAAAATGTATTGATCACCTATGATTCTAGTGGTATTATCCCTCCTGCTAGTAATGAATTTTCCACTTCTGTAAACAGTTTTGCTCTGGTTGGTGAGCTCAAGATACCTTCCCTTCCTTCTTCTATCCATACTCCTCCAATCATTCCTTCTTGGAACTTACTTCCATCAAGAGATGAAGTCTTCAAAGATATAAAAGATGTTGGGAAAGATATTGCTATATCTTCAATTCATCTCTTTCAAGGGGATATGAACCTTTCTCCTTTATCCTTCCATGCTTCCCTGAAGGGGAAGTGGGATGAGGAGAAAGATCCAGAAGAAATTGAAACTGTGTTGAAGGTAGTCCCTTCTTCTTATCACCATTATTTGGATGTATTCTCAAAGATAAAAGAAGACAAAATTCCTCTACACTGTTCCCATGATCATCATATTGAGCTAGAGGGGTCTCTACCTCCAGTTGGTTCTATCTACTCTTTATCAAATAATGATTCAGAAAAACTATGGGCCTACATTTCAGATAATGTATAAAAAGGCTTCATCAGGCCAAGCTCTTTTTAAACAGGGGCTGCTGTCCTCTTTGTAAATAAAAATTATGGAGGCCTTTGCTTTGGTGTTGACTATCACAAGCTCAATTTGGTCACTAACAAGAACAGGTATTCTGTTCCTCCAATGAATAATCTTCTTACTGTTCTCAATGGTTCTGCTATCTTCTGCAAGATAGACTTGTGTGGTGTATATAAATTCCTGAGAACTGAAGAGGGGGATGAGAGCTTAACTTCTTTTAGAGCCAAATAAGATAGTTATGAGTATTTTGTTATACAATTTGGCCTGACCAATGCTCATGATCCATTCCAAAATCTTTTGAATTATATCTTTGCAGATTTCCTGGATATTTATTTGGTAATTTACTCAGATGGTGTTATGGTATTCTAAAGTTCTGAGGAGGAACATTTCAAGAATGTGGCCCCTTTCCTCTAAAGACTGAGGGATAATAATTTGTTTGCTAAAGCCTCAAAGTGTATATCCCATGCCTCAAATGTGGAATAACTGAGCTATGATGTTTCAAGTGATGGTCTCAAGATGGATTCTTCTGTCACATGGTGGAATGTGATCTACAAATTTCCAGTATTGGCAGGTCTTTCAACTGGCTTAATAGCCTTTTTGGAAAGAGTTCCCTTTGCTGAGGTCTGGCAGACAGAATTGTGACAATAAACCGGTTACCAACCTCATTGGTTTGATTCCGGTTGGAGACAAGGAGAGGTCTCAATCAAACAGCCAAAAGTCTCTGGGTTTTCCACTCCATTGGCATACAAGGGTTCTTCCCCTGGGTGTTTACTTGTAGGATCTTGTTGTGAATAATGTAGCTCTATGAGGGTAACATGGACTTTGGGATGCAGTACTCTAAACCCAGGGGTACTATCAAATTGTGGAATGTGATCTACAACTTGAAAGTATTAACCAGTCTTTAAAGCATTTTAATAGCCTTTTCAGAAAGAGTTCTGTTTTTTGAGGTCTGGCAGACAGCATTGTGACATCTTCCAAAGTTCAGAAAATACTCAATTGGCCACAGCCCAAGAACATCAAAAATCTTCAATATTTTCTTGTATTTTCTGATTTATACTGTTCTTTTATTTAAAATTGCTTCAAAAAATCACTTCTCTTTCTTCCCTTCTTAAAACAGATTCTCCATTTACCTTCAATGAGGAAGCTCTTGGTCAGTTTAAATTATGCAAAGAAGCTTTCAGATCTGCTCCTATCATTTCCCATTTACATCCTTGTCTGCCAAATATTGTAGAGACTTATTCTTTTGATTATTCCTTGGATTCTGTACTTAGTCAGGTGAATGACACAGGAAATAATCTCATTAAATTCAATAGTTGCAAGCTTCTCCCAGCTGAGCTCAACTATGAAAGTCATGACAAGGAACTCCTTGGAATAGTTTGGGCCCTCAATCACTGGAGAGCAGTTATTAATTCTCTTTCAAATCCTTTTGAAGGATTGACAGGCAATTATTCCCTTCATTATTTCATGTATTTCAAAATTCTCACTTGCTGTCAAGCCCATTGGTCTGAGTTTCTCTCAGAACTCCATTTCAGTATCACTTACCACCCAGGCATATTGGCCACTTTCCCAGATGCCCTTTCACATTGGGACAGATTTGTGGGATGAAATTAGGCAGTACCTTGAGGGGGAAATTATTGGTAAGTCTGTTTTGAACTTCAGAATTTTCCAAGAGCCATGGGTGCTAAGGTGTATTAGCTGCCCTGCTAAATAATACTTAATAGTCAGCCTAAAGAGAATCACAAAATAAAAAAAATTGTGGCTTTAAAAGATATAGAAGACTTATCAGTAGTCTATAAATAAGACCTATCAATAACACTAGAATCAAAACTCTTATTTAAAACTATATCTTTTGATAAAATAAATACTAATATCTTATGCTATAAGACTAATAATATTTTTTTATGTTGATTAAAATGACCTTTTAATACTCATAATAAGACCACTAGATTTAATACTAAGAATAACTCTTTGATAAACTTTGATAATATTTTGTTTTTTGTTTTTTGATCACTACTACTTTTTTTAAATAATACTCTGATTCTGAGCAAGGCTAATGAGCTTTTCACTATAGCTATACTACTATTCTTCAACAATAATAAGCTACTGAGCAAGGATACTGAGCTTTTAACTAAATTTATAGTACTATTATTCAACAATACTAATCTACTCAGCAAGGATACTGAGTTTTTCACTACTAAAACACTACTACTACTTTAGATATCCTGCTGGTTCAGGGATGGTTGTAATCCTCAATAGTGGGAGCTTTTTCCTTTTTTTGGAAAATGAGGGCGAAAAGACCTTCATCAATATCTTTTGGGCCATCATGGAGATTATCAAAACAGAGGACTTAGAAAACTCATTGTTGAGATGTGTAGTTTTGGTGTATCAATGTGGTTTCTGAGTGAATTTTTCTGGTGGTGTTTTCCTATCAAAACCATGTGATTTGATTGAGATAATTTGGCTGGTGAGAGTTCATTTTTTCCAAGAAAGTGGAGAAAATAAAGCTTCTGACGATTGAAATCTCTTCTAGTCATATGATATCTTTGAGAGAATTTAGCTGGTGACATTCTTCTTGGGAGTGGAGAAATTGGGGAAAATACAGAATTTTCTATTGGGTGCACTGCCATTGTATTTGAACAAAAGAGTGGAAAGTATTGCTCTCAACATTGATATGAAATTTCAAGAATTCTTTTTGGTGGTATAATTCTATTCTTCCATTATTTGTATCAAATTTGACATGGGTTAATATTATAATGAAAGAATTTCCTCTTGGTAAATCCATTGTCATTTCTTGCATAGCCTTGAGGTATTTCTTATAATTTGATCAAGGTGGAGAAAAGACAGTTCTGGTTATGTGCTCAAGATGAATTTAAATATCCGTATTTAGTTTATCTCCATTGAAACTTGTATTTTTGCTATGGATGATGCAATAAGGTGAATAAATTGGTATCTGTTATTTTTATTGGAATTCTTCTGGTTGAAGCCTTAATATTATTTATTATTTCCTAGGACTTCTTCACAGTTTGATTTAACTAGTTCCAGAGTTCTGAAATTTGATTTCCTTCTCCAGAGTTATTCCGCAATCCTATTTCCATCTCTGAAATTATTCTGTGTTTTTATTTTCTTCTTCCTGGAGTTATTCTGGAATTTGTCTATAATTACACAATCTTATTCTCATTTTTTGAGTTATTCTGAATTTTTATTTCAATCCCTGGAGTTATTATCCAATATATTCCATAATTACTCCCAATTGTCTCAATTTTATTCCAATTTCTTCTTTGAAATTCCACAATTTTCTTGAGATTTTTCCATAATTATGCAAAACTATGTTTATTCTCTAGAATTATTCTGCATTTTTATTCCAATCTACACAGTTATTTTGCAATATCTTCCATAATTACTCCCAATTTTCTCTCAAAAATTTGGCAATTTTATTTCCTTCTGTGGAGTTTTCCTGGGATTTATCCATAATTTTACTTTTTTGAAAATTATTTGGCAAGCTTTAGACTGGTCTAATTGGTGTGGAATACCACAATGTGTACCTAGAGAGGGGGGTGGAATTTATCAGCAAGAATCCTCAAAATTCTCACCAAATTCTTAAGCAATATTCTTCTCAATCAACATTTAAATTTTCTCATATTTAGTGAATCAAATCTAAAGGAATTATGGAAAGATTAATACTATAAATAAATAGTTAAAAAATTAGAAAGAGGTGAATAGGCTTCAGATTATTCTCTTGAACCTCAAGCCAACTTTTTATTATTCAAAAATGAAGTAGTAATTCAAATAAATCATGAAATTCAATTGAATATTATTCAAAAGAATCAATATTCACCTTTGGCTAGTAATCCTGGAAAGGAGAAGACCCTCAAGCTCATCAAGAGGGATTTTTTATTGGGCTGGCATGCATCAAATCATCAATGACTATGTGTCCTCATGTCAGAAATGTTCGAGATACAAGAAAATTCACCATAAGAAGTTTGTATTACTCAATACTCTTCAAGTTCCATCCAGTCCTTTGAATTCATTATCAATGGAATTTATCACTAAATTGCCCCTGTACAACAGCTTTGATTCAATTTTAGAAGTTGTGGACAGATTCTCAAAAATGGCAATCTTCATTCCAGGTTATTCAACCATTACTTCACTAGGCTTGGTTCAAATATTCATCAGGAATGTCTTTTCCAAGCATGTACTTCCAGTAAGTGTTATCAGTGATAGAGGTTCCTTATTTGCTTGATCATTTTGGACCCAAGTATGTTAGCAGCTCAAGTTATCAAGAGATTTTTCAACTTCCTTTCACCCTGAAACAAATTGACAGACAGAGAGTGTAAATTAGATTCTAGAACAGTATATTTAAATTTATTTCAGTCAACATCAAGATGCCTTGAACACCTTTCTCCCTCTGGCTGAATTTGACTACAATAATGTAGAAAATACATAAACAAAACAATCAACTTTTTTTTAACATTTATGGAAGAAACCCCAGCCTTTATTCAATTCAAATTTCTCAAGACACACCTTCTGGGAAGTTATCAATAAAACTCCAATAAGTACAGAAAGCTGTCAAAGAAGAGTTAGAGTCAGAAATAAGGCATTCTAAGAAGTATGAAGATAAATATAGGACAATTACACATAATATACAACTTGGGGAAAAAGTATGGCTAGCTTCAAGGAACATCAAGACAACAAAATCCACCAAGAAACTTTCAGAAAGATGGTTGGAGCCCTTTGAAGTTCTGAAGAAGATTTTATTCCATGCATATCACCTCAAGGTTCCTTCAAAATGGAAATCAGTTCACCCTTTATTCCATGTGTTTTTACTAGAAACAGTAAAAAAAGAGCTATCCCAAAACAACATTAATAGCCACCACCACCAGTCATAGTGGAAGAGCAAGAGGAATAGGAAGTGGCAAAGGTTCTGGACTCAAAGCTCAAAAGAGGTAATTTATGGTATCTTTCAGAGTGGAAAAAATTCAGTGAATACCCAGAAAGAAAAGCTTGGGAACCAGCTTCCAACCCTACCAACTCACCATACCTAGTCAAGTATTTCCACAGTTTCTATCCTTACAAGCTTGGCACAAATGCCTTTAGAGTTTGATTTTATGGTACTTGGTGGGGATCAGATTTTATGAAAGTAAGCTCCTCTCCTGGCATGCACCTTTAAGGGGGTATTATACCCAAATTTGTTGTAAGAATAACCTTGGCCAATTTGTGAGCACTTTTCAACTTTTGGAAAGATTCAGAAGGCCTTGAAACATCAATAACCTAAAATTTGGACCTTCCATCAATATATGGCCAAATTCTCTCTTTTCTCTTGATTTATTTCCTTGTTTATGCCATTAATCATTATTAAAGACATAATCTAAATAAAGACATTCTATGGCACAATTTTTCTTTTTTGATGGTGCTTTGTGGGGAGTGGAATTTATGAAAGTAAGCTCCATATTCTGGTATGCATCTCTGAGGATCTATAATTTTTGTAAAACAACACCTTGGCCACTCTGTTAGCAAAAAATGCTTGGTTTTATGTTTTTAGGAAATTTATGGCCATAATAAAGAAACTAACCACAATAATGACAATCCTAAGAAGTTTTTATTTATTTATTTTTCTTTACTCTCTTTTTCTCTTGATTCTTTCAATTTCTTTCTTTCTTTTACTTGTATAATTCTTGTTTTATTTTTATTTCTTATCAGGCAGCAGAGCCTCCTTCCATATAATGTATCTAGTGGTTCCATTTATTTCTTGTATCCATAAGAGTGGGGATCAAAGAAAAACAAAATTCAAAAAAAGCCAAAAAAACTAGTAACTTCTACCCCAATCATCAAAAGTTCTCTGGAGATAATTTATCAACTCATCTTCATACCAGAAAAACTTGGCAGACATCTCTTCAGAAGCAGTACCAGGAATCATTCTATCATTGGAATACATCATTACCTCTCTACTATTTCTATCAAGCCTTCTGAAAAACCTGACTACAGAATCTTCACCTTCATTACCCGCATTTGGATCCTCTCTGGTAACCCTGATAGGCCAATCCTCCCTCCTTTGAGATACCTGAGATTCTGGAATGGTAAAGGTGACCAGTTTCCTCTTCTTCTACTGGTGCTGGCGACAAGTTATAATTGTTGAGAGGTGAGGACTGGTGATGGCCTGGGCTGTTTAATGGGGGATTTCCTAGTTGGTGAAGATAGGGTAGGGCTGGCAGTGGATGAACTAGGTGAAGGAGGAGAAATTTAAGATGGAATAGTGGACAGAACAGTCTGGAAGCTTCTTGGGGTACTGGGAATAACTTGGCTATTAAATATACTGGCATATGACTGAGTAGGTGAGGCACTTGAAAGGTGGAAAATGGATTGATTTATCACCTCAACTTCTTAACCATAAAATTCATCACTTCCTTCAGAATCTGGGTTGGTTGTTGAGTCAGAAATTATTATTGTTTTTTCATCAAAACTTGATTTTTGATTCTGGAGATTTGAATGTCTGAACTGGATTAAACTGGCCTACCACCAGTGGGAATGGGCCCTCCAACATTGGTACATCTTGTAACATCTTGCTTCCTGGATCCAGTCACTAAATCAATCCATAAGTATCAAGTCAAACCAAGAAGACAATGGAGCTTACAATTGGAATAACCTGAAGTACTATCAGGGTTAGGGGATTCAGAAACTGGGAAATCCTTCCCAAAAGGCTCATCCTTTTTTCTCCACAAATACCTTCTGAAATTGGAAAATGGCACTCCTGGACACTAACATGGTTTCTTCCCAACAAACAAATTATGGCACTTTGCATATCTAGGATTAAAGTTCTGGAAAAACTGTTTTCCCTTTTTCAAGAACTCAGTACAGGTAGGGTCCAAAAATTCAACTTCCTTGAACCCATCATATGTTTAAGAAGGAAAAAAGTTTCCTGAAGAAGAAATGGAAAAGGGTGGAACCAATTGGCTGAAGATGCTAGATGGTGGAGGCACATAAGGAGAAGATTCAGTGAGTTCAGTCAGTTTTGCAATCATTTCTACATTTACGGAAGCAGAAGAGTCAATTAAGCCAGATATGAATATCAATCCTGAAGTTCATCAAGGTTCTGGAGTCATAATGTCATTAATGGCCCCCTCAAGATCTTCAATATGGGGCTTCAGGTATGTCTTGAACCCCAATCATCAAGCCAGGACCTCCCTTCCAACTATGTGGAGGTCACTCCTTTTTATGGTCCTGGACCACTCTCAATGGGTCCTATGGACCCACTGGAACCCCAGAAAATTTGTGCCCAAGGGGCCAGAATGGTCCTTGAGGACTGCTATAACCCCAACAGAGCACAGTGTATGGGCTGCATACTATGGACCACAGACTTTGGGCTGTGGACTGTAGGAACCCCAAAAATGGCCACATTTTCAAGAATTGCAATGAAACTGGCAGGGACCCAGAAGAGCCACAAGCACCCTAAAGGGTCATTTTGGCTCATCTTCAAGATCATAGGGAAAAGAACCCAAAATTCAGGACAATCAAGATATGCATATTTTGATTTGATGCAAGGAAAGGCCTCAGAAGACCAATATGGCCAATCCTTGCAAGGCTATACAATCACATAATGATTTTTCATCAAATTCCAAGCTTAAGAACTCGGAAGCCTTCATTTTGGAATACATTCTAAGGCCAATGAAGGAAAATGAAGTTTAAACAGAAAAGACTCAGCACAAAACATATAACTCAAGGAAATTGAAAGTAAATGCTTATTTAAGGGGGAAAAAGTTGTTAATGAAGAAAGAACAAAGAATAAGAAAGACAGGGTATTTTAAGGATAATGATGAAGAGGAATGAAGGTTTAAATTTAAATATTTTGAAATAAATGTGGGGATATGAGGATGGCACTCAAGAGTGGCAAGTTATTATGGTTTTCAGGAGCCAACCAGCTTCAAAAGGGGAATAATGTCACTTCCACTATCAGGGGTAAGGGTTTCAACCTTCAATCCACTCACAATAACCAAACCAGCAATTCATTCCTGTAAACACTTTTGAAGGATGAAGCCACTAAATACAGTTTGGATTCACAATTCTGAAACTGTATGATTACCCAAGTCCACCACAGCTCTTGTACAGACCATGTAAATTCCATACAGGGTCTGTATTATGAAAATAAATTTAAATCAAGATTCCTCTCAGGAAAATTCACTCTTTGTATCAGGGCTAGTGAATTCTTGCATATACCAGCCCCTCTCTCACCCCCTGGGATTTTTCCTCAATTAATCAATATATTTGATATATGGTTTATTAAATAATCTCATTTCTTATTTTAGAATATTTGATTTATTGGTACCAATTTTGTAAGGTGTGGATATGAAACTTTGATTAAAAATCAAATACTTTTCCTGTCCTCAAAATTTGTATAAGGTAAAATTCAGTTAAAAATAGTATGAAATATCATTTTTAAGAGAAAACACGCCAATTTTATTTTTTATAACTTTATTAGCATAAAACAATAATATTATAAAAATTTATTGTTTTACCAACAATAAAAATGTATCCAAAAAATACTCTACAAGAGATATTTTAAGGCTACAAAAGAAATTTCTTCAAGAGCAATTTCAATTGGAATTAATTGAGCAAAGAACTGCAAGCAATTAATTAAAGAACAAAGTCTTTAAAAAGAATATTAAAGAGAAAACACGCCCAAAAGTGACCAGAGTGAATTTGGAAACAAAGTGACAAAGTTTACAGTGATGAAAGATGCTTTAATTCACTTTTGGGGTGGTTCAGGGGTAAAAATGATTATAAGAGTTACAAACAATGATTATCATGATTTTTTCACGTGGTTAAAAGGATTAAAATGATTTAAAAATGGTGGTTGGAATCTTTGATTGATTGGTTTAACAGTGTTTAAACTAATTAATAAAAGGAAAAGATTCTAACATGAAGAGAAAAGTGGGGCAAAGAAGAAATTCTTTTATAGCCATCAATTCTCTTACTCCAAAAGTAAAATTTACTCTTGTCAGTCGTGAAAAACAGTCTGACAACAGAAAAGTCAATTATGGCATCATTGAACCCTGGTTTAGACGAAAAAGGGCTGGTTTAAGCCATTTTTAGCCATTTTAGACCCTTAAATCAGCCATTACTATAGCAATACCAGGCCTAGAGCCTTCAAAACACGTTAGAATGTGTGTAAGAGGCGTAGAAACCAGTTAAAACTGTTTTTACTATGATTGTTTTATCTTAAGGGTAGTTTTACCCTCTTGGCAACAGCTAAAACTACCCCAGTTGGTATCAAAACCTCATCATCAATTGAGTCCACAGACCCTGTAACTCAATTCCAGGCCAAAAGTGATGAACTTTTGCGTGAATTTTGACATCCCACGCCTGTCAGCAAGGATTTTGGGGGTCTAGCTCCCCCTTAGAGCTGGAGTTCCTTTTCCCCCCCAAATTTAATCTTTCCAATTTATTTTTCCTTTCATTCCTCATCATGTATTATACTTATAATTTACATATGTAATTCAATTCAATTGTACAGTACAATACAGTAATAATTGACACCTCATATGTAAATCAAAGTTCACTTATGTAATACACGTGCACATTTTGACATTTCAATTGAATTCCATTGAAAATACTTCAATTCCTCATAACTTATAAACTGAACACAACACCTCAATTTTAACACAAAAATTGATGGTTAACACCACATGTGGTGTGAATTAAATTAAGGTTTTGAGGATTTTCAACTTTTGTATTGAAAATACTAAAAACTTAATTTAAGCTTATTTAGAGTTGAGTTACAAGAATTTCACTCAGTGGTGACCCCACCTGATTTTTTATGAGGAATCCAATGGTGAAATAATTTTTATATGTTTATTTATTGGATAAAAAGTTATAATAATTTTTATTTGACTTTTTTCCAAATTTATTTATTTTTTCACAATTTTGTTAAAATTTCATTTTTACTTAATTTTTTCAAGTATAAATGTAATTTTATACTTACAAAATTTAATGTATTTTTATTTTCAAATCGTAATTAATTTTTTATTTTTAATATAATTTTACATTTATATTTTGATTTTTATTTTAATAATATAAATAAATTTATTTTATTTATATTAATATGTTATTTTTTATATTTGTGGTCCTTTGGGTATATGAAATTACCTCTAAGGCTCACATTCCCTCCCCCTAAAAAAAGAATATTACTTTGTAATATTGGTGTTTCTAGTGTGTCTGAATCTCCTGAGCAGTTTGGTAGCTTCTGGTATATCTTTTTCTTCTAACCATTCATCTTCACAAGTTGGGTCACTGTACCTAACAAGGTATTCCCTTACTTTCTTGGTTCTTAATTTCCTTTCTTTAAGAACTTTGGTAATTTTCTTAGTACCAGATGTCTAAATAGGAGGTATAACTTGGGGAATCTTATTCCTAAAGGGAAATTTCTCAGCATCACTAGATTTATATGGCTTTATCAAGCTCACTGGAAATGTAGGGTGCTTATTGCTAAGTTCTTCAGATAACTCTACTTCAACAGCATTTTCTCCATGGAGGGCCTTAATCACAAAAGGTCCTGCAAAGGAGTCTTTCAACTTTTTACATCCTTTGATGTTATTGAAGTTAGTGGTGGATACAAGAACTAGGTCCCCCACTTTGAAATCTGGAGTTGCATGTGATATATACCATTTGTCTTTAGCATATGCACAAGAGTCCTCCATGCATCTCACTGCATGCTTTCTAGCTTTGTCTAGCATTCCTTTGAAGCTAGCAGCTGTGGGATGTATTTCAATTAAGTCTTTCCTCAAGGAATCTTGGGGTAACTTGGGGTTCCATCCTTTTTCTAGAATAGCAGGAGTCTGATTGGTACTGGCATGGATTGATGTTTTATATGCTAATTCCAGTGCTGGCAACAGAGTACACCAATCATGGGTAAATCCATCACAATCTTTGAATTCAAGGCCATATGCACAAAATCTTCTCACCATGTCCTCTAAGGTTTGAATCATTCTTTCAGCCAGGCCATCAGTTTGTGGGTGGTAGGCTGTAGAGAAAGACAGTTTAGTGCCAAATAATTGGTGAAGATTTGTCCATAGTGCTGAAGTGAATTTGGGATCTCTATCACTGATGATATTTGTAAATATCCCAGTCCATGACACTACTCTATTCCATATCAGAAGAGCTGTATCCATGGCTGTATCATCTTTGTGACATGGTAAAAAGATTGGAGTTTTACTGAATCTGTCCACAATTACTAGGGAAGCATTATAGCTCCTGTCAACTCCTGGTGGTAGGCCAGTTACCCAATCCATATGGACAATTTCCCAAGGTCTGTTTGGTTCTTGGATTTTTATCATATTTCCAAGTCTTTTGCCAGTGGATTTATTTGCCTTTTGGCATCTGTCACAGGTTTTGCAATACTCTGCAACATCTTTCTGCCACATTGGCCACCATATGCAGGTCTTCACTTTCTCTCTTGTTCTGTCTTCAGACAGATGTCCTGAAAAGGGACTATCATGGCATTCTTTCAGTACAAGATTGATTAATGACCTGTCTACAACTGTCATGACACATGTGTGCTTGGTTCTGTGGTAAATTATACCATCCAGTAGGTGAAATCTTCCTTCATCATAGGATTTTCTCCATACTTCATCCAAGGCATATATTAGGAAGTTGTCTTTACAGTATTTGTTAAGTAATTGGCATAAGATGCTACAATTATTATCTTGAGTGTAGCTACTTCTGACTTCTTCAAAGAAGGTGGTGTTCAAGTCTGTAACACTTATTCCTTCTATTGGAATTTGTGGTGAAGCTTCTTCTGGCACATAAGCAGGATTATCAATATTATTTGGTAATGGCCATCTGCTTAGTCCATCTGCATTCTTATGAATATTCCCATCCTTATGAACAATAGTCATATTGCCTCTGTATTCTTGTATGGCTATTTGCCATCTGAGCATGTGTCTGTTGGGTGTTTTCATGTTCAAAAGTGATTTGACAGCTGTACAATCTGTTATCACTTCAAAAACACATCCCTCTAAAAAGTAGTTCAATTTTTCCAAGGCCCAGACAAGGCATAGACATTCCATTTGACTTGCTCCATATCTGGCTTCAGTTGGTTTGATTTGCCTGGATATGAAACATATGGGTCCTTCTACAGGCTTATCATTTATGATCTGAACTTGGTGAAGTGCAGCACCCAGTCCATCCCCTGATGCATCAATATACAGTTTGAAAGGTTATTTAAAGTCTGGCATCAGTAAGAGTGGAGCAGTGGTCAATGCTTCTCTTAGAGACTCAAAAGCTTTGACTCTGTCAACAGTCATCTCAAACACTGTGTCTTTGTCACACAAGTTATAAAGTGGTCTTTCTATGGATGCAAAATCTTTAATGTGTTGCCTGTAATATCCTGCAAAACGTAAGAATGACTGAATTTCCTTCTTATTCTGAGGCATGGGTTTTAACAATACTGCTGCGACTTTGTTTTTGTCAATTCCAAGGGACAAACCAGATACAACATGTCCTAGTTCTTTAAGTTCTTTAAATCCAAAATGACATTTCTTCAAGGAGATTTTCATGTTTACTGATTAGATTTTTGTCAAAACTCTTGATAATCTGTACATGTGCTCCTCCCAAGTCTTTGAACAGATAAGAATGTCATCAATGTAAATGATTAACCATCCCTCTGAGAGCTCTTCAGGGAAGATTTCATTCATCATTCTTTGGAAGTGTGAAGGTGCATTTTTGATACCAAAGGGCATCCTTAAGTATTCATACACTCCACAATGAACAATAATTCTCAAGTATTTTCTTGCTCTTGGTGTTACCACATTTTGATGGAATCCTTTAAGGGAATCCATAGTGGTTATATACACTTCTTGAGATATTTGAGTAAGGGAAATTTGGATTTTTGGTATTGGGTATCTGTCTGGGACAGTGTAAGTGTTCAGAGCTCTAAAGTCCCCAACCATTCTGGATTTTCCATTATGCCACGCCACTATAACTGGTGTAGTTATTTCTACTTCCTAATTGTGGCCTACTTTTCTTATTACACCAAGGTCCAGAAGTTCTTTGATATGAATTTCTAGAGCTTCTCTTGATTTTGGACTTGCTGGATAAGCAGGTCTTCTTAAGAGTGGTGGATAAGGTCTCTCAATGTTAAGAATGATGTCAACTTCATGA
Source organism: Austropuccinia psidii (assembly GCA_023105745.1). Lineage (NCBI taxonomy): Eukaryota > Fungi > Basidiomycota > Pucciniomycetes > Pucciniales > Sphaerophragmiaceae > Austropuccinia > Austropuccinia psidii. The sequence continues at coordinate 9,329,457 of JALGQZ010000006.1, read as the reverse complement.
CCAATAATTGCTCCCAGGGGTTCTTTGTCTGTAGCAAATGCTCCTCTGTGGTCATACAAAAGGGAAGAAAGTCCATTCTCTTGTTTATCAGTCAGATGAAGGCTTATTTCAGCCTCATTTAACTGTTCAGACTTGAATTTCTCTAACTCTAAGTTCACTGGTGATACTTTGTTTACTGTAATATGTCTTTTAAATGGTAAAAAGGCAAATTTATGGCGCTTATTGTCCCCAATTGTAAAGTATCTGTCTTTGTTATTATGTAAATCTATCCCATACATGATTAAATAGTCATTTCCCAATATAAAATGGGTACTAGAGCAATTTTCCATAACAACAAATTCAACTGTGATCCTTAAATTCCCATTTATGTGTGGGAATATGACATTGGTCTCAAAGATTCCTAATTCTTTCATTGGGTTACTTGCACTGTTGAATTTTATACCATCAATTGGTAACAATTGGTCTTCAAAATTTGGTACACAAGTCTTAAGAAAAGATTTTCCAACACAAGAGCAGAAGGCTCCCGGGTCAAGCAAAAGTTTGGTGGGCTTGTTGTCAATCACCACTTCTGTTATACAGGAATTACCAGCTGTATAACCTTTTCCTCTGTTTGGCTTTCTCTTCATAAGTTATGCATCTTGAACTTTTGATAAATCAACTTGACCATTGCTCAATTGTGGTAAGTGGGAATAAGATTCCATGATGTCAAAAGTGGCATTGATATTTTCTATATCTTTTGAAGATTCAGAAAATATGGATGACTTATCATCTGAATTGTCTTCAATTATGTCTTCTTTTTCAACATCTGGTCCCTTTTCAATGTCAATTTCATTGATTTTCCCCCTTTTTGGACATGTATTGGCTAAATGGGTGGTGCTTTGGCAAATATGGCATTTTCTGACTGTATCTGCAGATTTATATTTAATATTACTAGAATTTTCTTTGTGGTTTTTGTCCACAGAATCTTTCCAAGGTGTATTAAACCTTGTTTTGAGATTCACCCTACTAGAACCAATTTTGGTTCTGGTGGTTACTTCTTCTAGTATATTGATAATATCCTCTGCTGAAGATTGTTCAGTAGTCCTTCTTTTGACAGCATGCTCTAAGTCACCTCCACATTGTCTCAGAATTTTTCTATGGATCATAAATTCTGACATGTCAGGATATAATTCTGTTAATCTGTCCTTTTGTTGGCAAAACCATGGTAAAGCTTTGTCTTTATCAGCATTAAATTTGGCAGATTCAAAGGCTGTTTCAATTTTAAACCTCAAAGCATCATTTGCCCATTTGTTGATGATTTGGGTTTTCCACCAAGTCCAACTCTGGTGTCCATGTGCTTGTCTTATTTTTGATGTACCATCTGTGAGCTGATCTGGTAAACAAGGTGTTAAACCTGGCTGTTACCAATCTGTCTGGTAATTCAAAATCCTCTTTGATCATGTCAATACCTCTAATGAATTCCATATGTTCATACTCTCCTTCACCACTGAAGTGAGGCCATTCTTTAAGTTATGGAACTTCTTTCAAGAGTGCTTGGCCCATTGATGGTTCCAAGGTATGAAAAGAAGTGGATAATTCATTTTTTAATTGTGAATTATCAGGATCCAATACTTGTGGATTTGAAATTCTTGTGACCTCATTTTGATTTAGAGGTGTAGACATTCTTGGTAAGGTGTTCAGTATTTGTTCAATGTCATTCATTTTACTGTTGCTACACCTTTGGGAATTTCTGTATTCATGTTGGAAGCTTTGTATTAAATTTATTAATTCAATTTTATACATGTCTTCCTTATGTGTCAGTTCTTGCCATAACTCTGTCTGTCTTGTATTATCAGCAGTGACTTGATTCAATTTCATTGATAATTTTGATACTTCTTCTTGTGAAGCATCAAAACACTTTTTCAAGGCAATGGTATATGTCTTTATTTCAGTAAATGAATTTGAAATGTCATCAAGGACTTTCTTGTTATCTGTTTTGATAATATTTATGGCTTGTTTAATTCTTGTTTCAATTATGTCATCAATATTGAATTTAGAATATTTATCTGTTAATTCTTTAATAATGGCAGATTGTTCATTTATTTTATTGTTAGAAGAATTATCATTATTGGAATTCTTAATTGTCCTTAAAACTTTTTCAAAACACATAAGTATTTCATTAATTTGGCCCAGACTCAGGTTGTTTGTTTTAATGTTGTTACAAATGGTTTCATTTTTATCAGAAAGATGTTTTTTCACGTCATTTATAGCATTATACAACTCTGGGATGGAATCAAATATGTCAGAAATCATTTCTGGAACCTTAATCTGGCTTCCTCCTTCTTCTGTAATTCCATCATGGTTCTGGCCATCTGAATTACATTTTCCATGGCATCCTGCTGAATCTTTGGGATTCTGTAGCCCTGGCTGGTGCCTTCCCTTTGCCCTTGTTTGGAGTTTGTGGCTGCTTTTTCACGTTGGAATTGCTGCTGCTGGCCACTGGGGCTGTTTTTGGCACTGGTTTGGGTGGTGGAGGGTTGTTTTTCCTCCATTCTAGTGTCAAAAGCATCATGTTTTTCTTCTCCATCAATGGATGCCATCCATTGAGCAATTTGCAAGTGTTGGGATGGCCCAAGAATTTTCTTACTGTCAGGTAAGAATTCATGCAATTCTTCCACAGGTCTGCAAGGATCTGGTACTCCTTGAATTGAAGTGCATTGCTGTATGCACTGTGGCTGGCTTTGTATATGTCCACAGAGGCTTGTTGTGGCGGTGTCAGCTCTTTTTGAAGGTAAAATGGTATTATCAGCTTCAGAATGACCCATTTTAGTTGTTTGGAAGTCATCAACTGACGCTTTTCCTTCTGTACCTGATTGGCCTCTGCCATAATCACGTCTATTACCTTTTTGGGAGCTGCTTGAGGGGTTGTAGCTGGCTCCTGACCTGGTTGAAGGCATAATTATGGTTAAAAAGGCTTAAAATAGTATTTTTACATCAAAAACTTACTATTGGCCAAATTTTTAGCTTTTTGAAGGGTATTACTTATGTCCAAGTTAATCAATTCAGAAGATATTGGTTCAGGTTGGTTATTTTGAGTCACAATAACAGTACTATTATGATCAGAATTAACAGTACTGGCAGGGATAATGCTGGTTACTGTTGAGGCTGTTTCAATGTTTTCTTGTCTTACCACGTTGTCAGACACTAAAATTAATGAAAAAGCCAATTAATTAAGTAAAAAAAGGTTATTTCAAAAAAATAAATAGAATATTAGCCTCACTTATAATATGAAAAAAATTATTTTTTATGGATTTTTTGGATTATAAGTATTTTTTATATGTTTTTAAATTTTTCAATATAAAAAAAAAAGATTTAAAAAGGGTAAAAAAATATGTCACAAGTAAAATATCACGGCTGGGCCCCCAAATGTAAGGTGTGGATATGAAACTTTGATTAAAAATCAAGTACTTTTCCTGTCCTCAAAATTTGTATAAGGTAAAATTAAGTTAAAAATAGTATGAAATATTATTTTTAAGAGAAAACACGCCAATTTTATTGTTTATAACTTTATTAGCATAAAACAATAATATTATAAAAATTTATTGTTTTACCAACAATAAAAATTTATCCAAAAAATACTCTACAAGAGATATTTTAAGGCTACAAAAGAAATTTCTTCAAGAGAAATTTCAATTGGAATTAATTGAGCAAAGAACTGCAAGCAATTAATTAAAGAACAAATTCTTTAAAAAAAAAATTAAAGAGAAAACACGCCCAAAAGTGACCAGAGTGAATTTGGAAACAAAGTGACAAAGTTTACAGTGATGAAAGATGCTTTAATTCACTTTTGGGGTGGTTCAGGGGTAAAAATGATTATAAGAGTTACAAACAATGATTATAATGATTTTTTCACGTGGTTAAAAGGATTAAAATGATTTAAAAATGGTGGTTGGAATATTTGATTGATTGGTTTAACAGTGTTTAAACTAATTAATAAAAGGAAAAGATTCTAACATGAAGAGAAAAGTGGGGCAAAGAAGACATTCTTTTATAGCCATCAATTCTCTTACTCCAAAAGTAAAATTTACTCTTGTCAGTCGTGAAAAACAGTCTGACAACAGAAAAGTCAATTATGGCATCATTGAACCCTGGTTTAGACCAAGAAGGGCTGGTTTAAGCCATTTTTAGCCATTTTAGACCCTTAAATCAGCCATCACTATACCAATACCAGGCCTAGAGCCTTCAAAACACGTTAGAATGTGTGTAAGAGGCGTAGAAACCAGTTAAAACTGTTTTTACTATGATTGTTTTATCTTAAGGGTAGTTTTACCCTCTTGGCAACAGCTAAAACTACCCCAGTTGGTATCAAAACCTCATCATCAATTGAGTCCACAGACCCTGTAACTCAATTCCAGGCCAAAAGTGATGAACTTTTGCATGAATTTTGACATCCCACGCCTGTCAGCAAGGACTTTGGGGGTCTAGCTCCCCCTTAGAGCTGGAGTTCCTTTTCCCCCCCAAATTTAATCTTTCCAATTTATTTTTCCTTTAATTCCTCATCATGTATTATACTTATAATTTACATATGTAATTCAATTCAATTGTACAGTACAATACAGTAATAATTGACACCTCATATGTAAATCAAAGTTCACTTATGTAATACACGTGCACATTTTGACATTTCAATTGAATTCCATTGAAAATACTTCAATTCCTCATAACTTATAAACTGAACACAACACCTCAATTTTAACACAAAAATTGATGGTTAACACCACATGGGGTGTGAATTAAATTAAGGTTTTGAGGATTTTCAACTTTTGTATTGAAAATACTAAAAACTTAATTTAAGCTTATTTAGAGTTGAGTTACAAGAATTTCACTCAGAGGTGACTCCACCTGACTTTTTATGAGGAATCCAATGGTGAAATAATTTTTTATATGTATATTTATTGGATAAAAAGTTATAATAATTTTTATTTAACTTTTTTCCAAATTTATTTATTTTTTCACAATTTTGTTAAAATTTCATTTTTACTTAATTTTTTCAAGTATAAATGTAATTTTATACTTACAGAATGTAATGTATTTTTATTTTTAAATTGTAATTAATTTTTTATTTTTAATATAATTTTATATTTATATTTTGATTTTTATTTTAATAATATAAATAAATTTATTTTATTTATATTAATATGTTATTTTTTATATTTGTGGTCTTTTGGGTATATGAAATTACCTCTAAGGCTCACAAATTTGGTCTTTGAATTTCCTCACCTGTTCAGTAGAGTTGTGATGGCCATATCCTTATCAACCCTTCTTTTTTTTCCTCACAGGTTTAAAAAGTGGAATTGGACTTGTTTATGGCTGGCTGTTTTATTCTTCACTCTTATTAGTTGTTTCTGCTGATTTTTCATATTTATTTTATTATCAATCTCATTATTATTACACTCTTAAGTGTACTCCTTATCTTATCCCACTTGAGCCATCCATAAGGGAGTCCTAGGCCCTCTTCACTTATAAGAGCCCCTGTGAAAAATGACTACCTTTTCCCATTCAAGTGAGGTTAGTAATAATGTTGCAATATTTTCAGGGCTACAAAACTGATGAAAGGATTTCTTGAGCTTTAAGGCTTTCCCAAAAATTTTATAAGTTGAATTCCATCCTGTACACACATATGTCAAGAGGGTTGAGGCTTTTGTTGTCTTTGTGAGATTGTAGACTAGATTGACCAGTGTGATGAATGTTTTTGGGCATTGTGGGCTTTGCCATGAATAAGATCCCTGTTTAGCTTTTTGGGAAACTTGTTTGCTATATCACAAATGGGTGCCATCAGGTATGTCCAAAAGATTCAATATATTAATTCAATGGCCAATAGGTGATTATGAGGAAGTTATGTTTGTGAGAGAACTGAGACCAAAAGCACCCACCAGGTGGATAATATGTGCCATTTACCCTATTCAATTGGTTTTGGAATGGTAATTTTGTACACTCCACTTGATTTCTTGGGCCATTCCATTATACCTCAGTTAGACCAAGTAATATTGATCTAATATTAAAATTGGGGTCTAAATAATGTCCGGTGACTGCCTTCATGGCAGTCACATTGGGAATTGTCCAAAAATTGGCGAAAGAAATAAATACTTGATAAGTGGAAGGTGGGGGTAGCTTTTACAACTAATATTTCAAGTATTTATGGATCTCATAGATGGAAAACTTATTGGAAGGAAGTTGGTTTGGTAATGGAAATGGGGAGGTCACATTCAAAAATGAAGTAAACAAGAGATGTTTTAAGAAACTCTAAACATAAACAGATCAAAATAAGTTAGTTTCCACAAGATTTTGAAAGAAAGCCTCACCCGTTTAGTATTTGAAGTCTGGGAAAATTAATACAAAGTAAATCTTGTGCTTTTTGATAGTTAGCTATACTTTGGCTTGCTAATCAGTGTTTCAAATTTTAATTTCTGGCTCATACCTTTTGTACTAACAGTTAAGTCCCATTTGAGCTTCTTTTCACATGTTTTTCCAGCCCTATTAATGACATGGAATTCCATGTTGTGGGAGCTCCTTTTGTTGTAGGATAAATAATAGGAAGTACCTTGAGGGGGAAATTATTGGTTAGTCTTTTTTGAATTTCAGAATTAGCCAATAACCATGGGTGCTAAGGTGTATTAGCTTCCCCTCTAAATATACTGAAAAAGATACCCTTTTTTGATGAGATCGAAAATGAATTATTTAGTTTTGTGGATTTTCAATTAGAGAGTTTTCTTCAGAAGTCTCTATCAGTCTGTCAATAAAAGGTCACTATGATAATAATGGTAATAGTTAATATTTGTTTAATAATTGAGGTTTGCTTAGCTTATTGTTATTGATTATAATTCTTTTTTGATTAATTCTTCTAAGATTCCTTCTTTCAATATCTGAGATATTTAAGGAATACTTTTTAAGATCACTATTAATAATAATAATAATAATATTGATATTGATAGCTAATGAATACTTTTTAAGTGTGATTTAATAATAATATCAATATAGCTATAATAATTTAAGGGTAAGGTATAAATAATATAAGAGTAATATAATACTCTTAGGATAAATATAAATATAATCCAATATACCTAGAAGGGTTATGATATACGGTATAAGGGTAAGATGATATCCCTTCTATAAATAAGGGTTATTGATAAATTAGATAAGATCACTAATGATAATATCTTCCAACACTACTTCAACACTACTACTAAGATGGTAATACTATTAAGTAATATCAAAATCTTTCATTAATATTAAAAATATCTTTCATTAATTAATTATAAATAATACTATAAGATACTGAGCCTTGCTACTGATATTTTTCAATATAATACTAGATTATTCTACTAGAGAAGGGATGGATTGATCCTCAAGATTATTGTATGAATCAGAAGCATGGGGGAAGAAACAGGGATAGAGGCCCTTTATTTATACCTTTTGGGCCCTTCATAGAGCCTTCCAAACCAAGGGATTTAGAAAAAATTCCACCTTGAGACATTTTTGCTGATGGGTAAATTGAAAATGGTGTTGTTTGATCAAGATATTGCACCATATTTTTGGTTTATTGCACCATTCTTAACCTTATTATTGTCAGTGCACAGCCTTGAGAAATTTTTGCTAGTGGTTAAATTTGGAATGGTGTCATTTGTTAAGGATATTGCACCATATTTTTGGTCTATTTCACCATACCTTTTGAATTATTCTCATATTTTAGCTAAACTTCATTCTTATTATGCACAGCCTTGAGATATTTTTGCTAGTGGTTAAATTTGGAATGGTGTCATTTGATACAGATATTGCACCATATGTTTGGTTGATTGCACTATTTCTCAAACTGTATTCATATCTCTACTAACCTCATTTTACTTCTGCACAGCCTTGAGATGTATTTAGTAGAGGATTTTACTATGTAAAACTTTGATTTGTAAATAATACCTGTAATGTTTGGTTATGGTAGTTTAAGTGGGGATTGAGTAATGTAACACTATGTTAACTTATATTTAAGTGTTTTTTTATGTCAAGAAATGTCACACATGATGATGTAAGAGTAATGGTATCACTTATGTAATCTTACACATGTTTATTAATATCGACTATTTAAACAAGATTCATTATTTTTAAGCATATTTTGTACCTAGTATAGAGTGTATAGTATCATTCCTCTTCTTCAATCCATGATATCTAGAGAATTATTCATGTTATGGGGTTGAGGAAGTATGTGAATATAGGTAAAACTTGATTTAGATTCCAGTGGAATACTTATTTTCGTTATTTTGATATAATTCCCTTCCTTTTTCTTGAAATTTTTCACCTTTTTTTTCACTTTTTATCCTTATCTTCTTCTTATATATATATATATTACTATTATTATTAATGAAATTTTTAGCTTTAACATTGTGGATTTGAACCTTGGCAGAACTGGTATGGAATACCACATCCCCCTCTCCATTTAATTCTGTCCCCAGCATTCAAGGTGATAATCCACTTTTTCAAAAAAAAATCAAATATGCCGCCTTTTTTTGAATAAAAGGATTTTGATTCATAAAATTCCTCTTCATCTTCAACTTACACTTCTCCTTCTTCCTCTTCTTCCACTGAGTCCAACTCTTTTTCTCTCAGATAGACCTTCTTTATTTGACTTTTTGCAAACCTTCTTGCTAACTTTGTACCATCTAGTTCCTTGAGCTCATATGGACCATTGTTGATTTGTCTCACAACTATATAGGGTCCATCCCATATATTCTTGAACAATAATCCCCATTGTGACTCTAGTTCTTTATTTTATAGAAGAACAATTTCACCTTGATGAAGTCACTTTCTTATTTGATGTGCTATTTTCCTGTCCCAATATTTTACTGAATTCTCCCTGGCCTTTTTTAATTTCTCTTTTTCCCTATTTCTCATTTCTTTTTTTCCTGATAGCTGTCCAGCTCTTGCTTCCAATAACTCTTCTGTTGATTGGACTTTGTGCCATTCAATTGCTAAGTATGTTTGGCTTCAATTTCTATTGGTAGTACTGCTTTTTGACCAAATTGAAGCTCAAATTGGGAGTAACCTGTTGTTCTTTTTGTTGATATTCTGTCAGCCAATAGAATAAAAGGTAAGTATTATTTCCATTTTGAACCATTTTCACCACAAATCTTCACCAATGCATCCTAAAACTGTTCATTCCCCCTTTCTACCATTCCTTGTGACTCAGGATAGTAGGATGTTGTTACCCTTATCTTTGAACCTGCTTTTTTACTGCATCTTGTAATTCCTTTCCAAACTCAGGCCCTCCATCTACTGTGACCTCCTTTGGGGCTCCATAACTGCAAATCCATTCAGAAGTGAACCATTCTGATACTTAATTTTCTGTAAGCTTTACTAAACCAATTGTCTCTGGCCATCCTGAGAAATCATCCCTGGCCACTACTAAATACTTCCATCTTCCTGCTTTTACATGTACTGCATCCATACTGACTCTTTCAAATAATTTTGAGGTGAATGAAATTCTTCCTTCCTCTTTTTGGTAATAATGACTTCTCTTTTGACAAGATTTACAGGAATTTACCCATTTTTTGACTATTTTCTTCATTCCTTCCCACCAAAATATTTCTTTGACTCTTCTGTATGTTTCATTTTCTCCTCTGTGTCCCATTCCTTCATGTAACTATTTTGATATTCCTCTTTGAGAATTCTGACTTAGCACAACTACTTGTGGATTTGGTGTATTTCTTCTTTTGAGTTGGCCTTTGGCCAAAGAGACATTTGATGAATTCCTTTTAACTTTTTTTAAGTCATTCTCTTTAGTACCAAAGGGCTTTTTAAATGTATTTAAGTATTCTACCATTCTTTTCCAAAATACTTCTTTCTTTGATGGCAGCTTTATTCCTGCCAATTTTATTATATCATTATGTTTCACTCCAAACCCTGGGTGTGGTTTTATCCAGTCTTCTTCTTCATCAAAATAAGATTTTTCTTTTTCTTAATATTCTGACTGAGGTCTTCTTGATAGCCCATCTGTAATTGTGAAGGTCTTCCTTGGCTTATGAGCTAAGTCAAAAGGAAACAATTGAATAAATGAAACCCATCTGGTCATTGGGGCATCTGGCAAACGGGGTGAGTTTATCATTTCAATTAAGGCTTTTGCATCTACTTGCAGCTCAAAATGTTGTCCCCAAAGTACAGTTTGGAGCTTCTTGAGCATTTTTGCCACTCCACATAGCACCAGCTTTGGCTGTGAGCATTTTTATTCCAGTCTTGAAAATGTGATTGATTCATAAAGAGCTGTTCTTTCCTTTCCTTCTTTGTCTTCTTGAGTAAGTACTGCTCCTGTAGCTATATATCTTGAGTCTACTGCTAATTTAATCTTCCCTTCTCTCTTTTCATAATCCAAATTTTTTAATTTTGTTTCCTTCCCTACAATTTTTCTCAACTTTTTGAATGCTTCATCACATTTAGAATTCAATTTCCATTCTACATCATCTCTTGTCAATTTTCTTAGTGGTGATGCAATCTGGGAGAAATTTTGAATGAACATTCTAACATATACACAAAGTCCCAAAAGGCCTCTTACTTCCTTTTTATTGAGGGGCTTTGGCCAACTTTGTATTCTATTAATATTATTTTTTGAAATTTTTCTTCCATTCAAAGAAACTACATGCCCTACTATGTACAATGCTGGCATACAACATGCAAATTTGATACCTGATATGGTAAGTCCTGCCTCTTCAATTTTGAATGATATTCTCTCTAATGTAACTTCATATTCCCAAATTAATCTTCTTATCAAATTATTTTGTTGTAAAGTTTCATTATTATAGGTTGATCTTGGACCATTTAGCCCACCATCATCAACAAAAATTCCTAAATTCTCTGGTATTTCTTCTTGAAATATCCAATTCATTTGAGCTTGATAGACTGCTACAGAATTGGTTGCTTCTTGTGGTAATCTTGTGAGTTGTAGCCTTCCAAGTGGTGTTTCAAATGTAGTTAAGGGTCTTGTAGAAATGTCTAATCCTCTTTCATTATACCCTTGCATTATGTCACCAAGTCCATAACAAGATTCACCTTAAAAGGCATCTACAAGTTATTCAATATGTGGTTGTAATCATGCATCTTTAATTGCTACCTTATTAAGATCCTGCAAGTCATAGACAATTCTAAGTTTTGCATTTGACTTTGAAACACAAAATACTTGACTTGTATAGCTGGAGTTAGACTGCTAATACAAGCCTGTTCTAATCCTTTCCCTTACCAATTCAATAAACTGGGGTATTATGGGCTTTGGTATTGGTATTGGCTTCTTTTGCCAAGGTGTATATGGTATTATTGGTATTTTGTAGGGTTTTCCATATGAATTTTTCAGTAAACCCCTTTCCTCTGCACTGAATGAAATTTCTTTTTCTCTGAAAAATATGAAACTCATCAGAAGACTCCTTTTTTCACTGAAAGCCATCCAGGTGGTCCAAAATTTATCAATTCAAATCTTTCTTGTGTTATTTTTGATGTGAGCATAAATTTGGCTGGTTTTGGTGATATTGGTGTATTATAAGGGTCTCTTGACAATGGTGGCCTTCCCAAAGGAGGATTGATGTCTTGTGGCATAGGCTCATGAACTGGTTTAACCTTCTTGAGTACTGATTTATATTTTCCTGCACCATTGTAATAATCTATTTTTTAATATCACTGAATTGATTCTGTTTTGTTCTTCATTATTTTTTATTTTATTTTCATTTTATTATTATTTTATTATTATTTCATTATTATTTTATTATTATTTTATTATTATTTTATTATTATTTTATTATTATTTTATTATTATTTTATTATTATTTTATTATTATTTTATTATTATTTTATTATTATTTTATTATTATTTTATTATTATTTTATTATTATTTTATTATTATTTTATTATTATTTTTTTTATTATTTTATTATTATTTTATTATTATTTTTTTATTACTTTTTTATTATTTTTTTATTATTTTATTATTATTTTATTATTATTTTATTATTATTCTTTTATTATTTTTTTATTATTTTTTTATTATTTTTTTGTTTTCTTTTTTAAAAAAATGGTTATGTTAAAATTAATATGATATCACTTCTTCTATTTTCTTTATTTCTTCTCCTTATTTTAATAATTTATTAAATTGAATAAATTTTTGCTTATTTTATCTTTTCTTCCCATATAATTGAGGCTGCAGCATTAGGTCATACAGGACCCTACAACTCAGGTGTTCAGACCCTTTATATTAGGTATACAAAATTCTGCCATTTTATGTCATACAAGGAGAATAAGACCCCTTTTCCATTTCTCCACAAGGGAGAAGTTTCCTGTCATGCTGAGGACCTCCTGTTCTTCAATTTTACTTTATCCAAGGGAATTTTTTTAAGCTGAAAGATTCCTCCTACTAATATTAACTTGAGCTACCTTGAGGCCTAATAGTTCATAAAATGTTTGGGTTGATAAATATTTCTTTCTTCTTTTCAGTAATTACCAATCTCCTTGCATATTTCAATTCTACATTTTTGTCCTTCTTTATTAAATATTTCATTCTTTGGCCAATTTGTCACATATATTTGAGGATCTTATTTGAGCCATTTCAAATCTGACCTCTTCTTTATTCACATTATTTCTTTAATACCACTACTCCTTTCATGGACTAAAATGAAGAAATAGCTTATAAGCCCTCAGGTTTTCCACCCCTGTAGCTTTAAGCCATACAAGGACTTAACATTCCACTACTCCTTTCATGGATTCATTAAATTGCCAACTTTATATATTGAAAGAAATTCTCATAGTTTTAGAGTTGAATAGGCCTTCAGGATGTTTTGATGATGTGTTTAAAAGAAAATCATTCTATATTTATTATATTTCATTCATTCTTATGAAAATTCATCATATCATTATTGAGCTTCCAAGATACTATCAAAATATCTTGTGTATTCATCATTCTTCTTTCCATTTTTAATATAAATCTTCAGGTTTGTGATAAGGCCCCTCTCCATTTGCATTCCTGTAGTTGGTTTCTCTAGTTTTTTTTATTTTTGACTTTATATTATTGTTATATTTTCTTTAGAAGTCTTGAATTTTTAGCTTTATTATTATTATCATTATCATTTTGAGTCTTATTCATACTAAGAAGAGGGTTTAACTTGTGTGGTGGCCTGACACTATATAGTGGCAGTTTACAAGGCTATATAGCTCCAATCATCTCAGAGATATTTCCCCTCATTAGATCTGGCCTGACCTTGGCTGCTCAGTATATATGTTTTTTTCAGGTACATACAGACCAGTTGTACAAGTTCTGACTAGAGCAGGAAGACCATTAAAGACTCTCTTTTCTGAATGAGATTTTTTTAATGAAAATATTAATAATAATCATCATATTTATAATTGTTAAGGGAGAGATAATTTTTTGGTTTCTTCTTTTTTTTATTGAGTATATTTATATTTATTTCTATGTATATTTTTTACTTTTTCATATATAATCTTTTATAGTATTAACACTTTAATATTTCTAGTTTAAGGTCATGGTGGACTCATATAATTGAATCTTTATTTATTTTAAAAATGAGAAATTAAAAGTTCCAGTTTATAGTTTATATCAAATTTGAATATTTATTGAGTGAAAAATAATTAAAAAAAAGGAATTACAGTTTATAGTCTCAATGTACTTATAATATTTATAATAATATCATTTTATAATGAATAGAAAGAAATTTAAATTATCTTTTCCAGTTTAGGGTCATAGAGGACCAATAATTGACCTTAAGGTTCAATTATCAATCTAAAACATATTTGAAAAGCAGTATAGCAATAATAAATAGATAACTTAATCAATTTTAAAATATCATCATTCTAGTTATAATGATATAGTCATGAACATATTTTAATAATAATAAATTAAATTGAAAAGGAAAATTTCCTGTTTTAGGTCATAGAGGACCTATATAATTTAATAGGAAGAAATATTGTCAAAAAAACATCAATAAGCTATCCAAAAAGAGATCTTATAGTCTCATTGAGGGCTTTATGAGTCTAAATCAGCATAGATATTTGTGTAATACTGGAAATAATTAATGAAACAAGCACTTTATGGTCCTGCTGAGGACCTTATGATTCTAAATTAGCATAAATATTTGTGTAAAACTGGAAATAATTAATGAAAAAAGCACTTTATGGTCTTTCTGAGGACCTTATGAGTCTAAATCAGAATATATATTAGTATAAAAATGGAAATAAGCAATTAGATGAGCATTTCATATTCTAGCCAAAGGTGTTTTTGCTTGTTTAAGTGGAGAGTGGGCTTATTTTATCTTTGGCTGGGCCAAATATTCCTAAATATTCCAAAATCTTCCAAAATCTTTTGAAAAATTCTGAAAAATTCTTGAATATTCCTAAATCTTCCTGAAAATTCTGAGACCTTCTAATTCTTCTAAGTCCACTCTAAATCCAGCCAATCAAAATTCAAGAAAGATGAAACATACTCTGACCAATCACAATCAAGGGATATTCAAGCTCTGACCAATCATATCATTCCACAGAGTTTCTTCTTTTTTTTGGCCAAGTTGTGGTTTAATTAGTTTTTCTTTTTGAAAGTTAGGTTTGATGGAGAGCATAAAAGGAGGCCTTCTTCCCAAAGCCCAATTTTTTCTTCTCAACTTCTTGATACTTTCTTATACATATAGGCCTACACCTATATTTGAATTATATATAAAGTAAATAGTATTTGAAGAATATTTTGATGGGATCAATCCAAAAAAATTTTCCTTTAAATATATCTTGATATTATAATACTTCTATCATTTTATTATTCAATTAATTTACTATTTCACTATAATAATATTCTATTACTCTATTTTAATACTATTTTATCAGGATATTAGAATGTTATACCATTTTGTCATCATAATATTGTAACTTTATGATATTATCTTATCAAAATATATTATATTATCCTTATCCTTTAATATTGTTTCATTATATTTTAATGGTATCATAGTATTATGATATGTTTCTTCCATCTCATTATAATATATTAAGGAATCATCTTAATATTATTTTGTATTCTTTATCATATATTTTTTTATAATAGCCTGTATTATTTGTATTTTTTTTTAAAGCAAGGGGGGGTGGCCAGTTTTTTTTATTAATTTTTTTTAAAGAAAAAAAATTAAAAAAAGAAAAAGATTAAATTAAAAAACAGCTGGTCACCCCTCCTTGTGCATTGGATTCTATGTATATTCTGTTTGTGTGTGCATGCTGTTTGTTGAGAAGTTCAGCTTAATTATTTTCCTTTGAGATTCCTGATTTCTTCAGTTCTATAATATTAAGATAAGTTCCTTCCCAATTTTTTTTTTGAGGCTTGATGATACACATAATTGATAACACTTTTTTTTCTTCCTTCTAAAATGTCTAGTCTTCTTATAGTGAAAAATCTTGAAATATCTTTTTATTAAGCATATCCTCTTGTATTAGTAAGTTAATGAAACTTATTTTTTATTTTTTTCAATTTTAACATAATACTTATTATATATTCCTTTTTTTCAGATTATTTTGTTGAATTATATTTGAAATAATTTTTCAAAATTGAAAGATGAATTTTTTAACAAAAAAAAGTGTCTTTTGAAACAAAGTGAAATGATGAGGAATATTTGACCTTATGAAAGCTAATTATTGATGAGACTGAGAATTTCAAGAAATCTCCAAGTGATCCCTAAATTAAAAATGAGCCATAATCTGATATTATAGGGTAGATAATTTATTCAAGTATGATAATTCAAATGCAGTTTTATTTATTAAAGATATGTATTGTTTTTTAATCATTAAAGCCCCACTTTCCCCAAAGCCTATAGCCACTTGTGCTTTTCATGGTATAAGAAATAGTTAAACAGCCCTATTTTTTTAAATATGAGAAACTACTGGTACTATTACAGAATAAAAAACTAAAAATTTCTATCTAGATGAATTTGATAACCAGATCTTTTTGTGTATTTATTACTGAACATTTTTTTCTTTTTTCCTTTTTTTTCATACTAATTTAAATATCTTTACCACAATTACCATATCTGAAGTCCATATCAATTATTCATTTTTATTTTTTTATTAGTTATATATGGACTTTTTAATTGATTTATGATTATGAATAGATTCTTTTTCTGTTTTTTTAATTTTCTTTCATATTTTTTTATGTTCTTTCTTGATACTATTACAGAAAAGTGAGAAATTAAATTTTCAGCTTAAGGCCATGATGGGCCATCATGTAGCAATGGTACTTTCATGTGTTAATATCTTCTGTTTGTTTTGATATCTTGATTTAAAGTAGAGTAAGTGAAACAGTAACTAAATAGTTGAATTGCAGTTCAAGGCCATTCTGGGCCTTTATTTTTCTGAAGAATCATTTTCTTAAAATAATATTTATTCTTCTTCATTTTCATTGAAATCTTGCTGATGAAAATTTCTTTCCATAACTTATTCCATTCCTCTTTCTTTAAAAAAAACTTGTGATTATCAATTATAATTATTAATTGTAAGACTTTATCATCTAAATGAAAATCCAATCCCATTTCAATAATATAGCAAACCCCTCTCTCTTTGATATTATTCAATACAAAACCATCTCTGAGCTTGTATTGTTTCCTAGTAAAGACTACTCCTTATATCTGAATCCATATAGAAAATTTCATTCCAATAGTCATTATTGATAGTTCCTTTAATTACATCATAGTAAAGTATATCCATGAATTTTAGTTTTGAAAGGTTTGATTCAGGAAGCTGGCTTAAAGAGGCTTCCGTAGGGGTTTCTTGAGTAATATCTTCATTTCAAAAGAAATCTTTAAACTCAATAAAGGGGATACTTTGAATAATTGTTATCTTGAAGTATTCAATAATTGGGAAGCCTAATCTTTGATCTTCACTGTTAAGTCCTTGAAAATTATGATTAAGCCAGAGGTCTTGGCTTTCTTCATTTTTTTTGAGTTTGGCCAAGAGCTCCATAGGGTATTGTCTGCTTCATCAGTTTCAGACATGATGATTATAAAAGATAGAATATGATAACAAAAGTTGCTAATGGCTCCTTGATGTTAAAAGAATATGAATAATTGTAATAGCTTCTTGGTAAAGGTGGATGAAATAAATAGTCTAAGTAAAATATTTCTTAAATAATTAATCCTCTTTGATAAGGCAGGAAGTCACTTCCAAAAATTGAATCAATTGAAATTTTAAGTGATAAGGTTATAAATATTTGGGTCTTCTTTTATAAGGCAGGAAGTCACTGCCAAAAATACTGGACTTGATTATTTAAATTTGATTTTACTTATTTTATTCTCTTCTTTGTTTTTGATCTATGTAAGTGGGAGATTTTCAGAATTGGCTTCAGCTGTACTTTGATCATTGATGGTAAGTAATTTCTATAATAAGCTAATTTTTAAAAGAGTCATGATTTATGTAGGCCTCCCAAAGATTTTCATAAGCATGAGTGTGCTTTATCTTCTTCTTTGGAAGATATTGAGAAATTTCACCTATTTTGAATTCATAAGCTTGATTAGATTCTTCTCTATTGTACCCCTTTATAAAATCTTCATCTTTGAAACAGTCAATAATTTTATTTCTAAGATCTTCCAATGAGTCTTCACAGCATTGATAATTTTTCATTTCTGATTTGATTTCAATTACCCTATCTTGTGGGGATTCTTGCTTGGAAAATATGTCAAACAGATTTTTTCTACTATGTATTGGTGGTCCCTCTATGATTCCTGAGCCATTAACCAAAACCTGCTATAACATACCATGGGTTTCAAGTGGTTTATAGATTCTTTTATTTTCCTTTTTTCTTCTTCAATGACTTCTTCCATATACCAAGTTGATTTTTTATCCTGTTTCCATATATACCTTCTAATCAATTTTTCAGAAGTCAGGGAATGGGCTTAAGCTTAGGTTTTTTACTTGAGTGTTTTTGTTTTTAATAAAATCATCATATTCACTTGAAGGTGGTAAGTTTCTGTTGATCCATTCCTCCCACTTTTTGGGATCAAAGGTAGCCCATTCATTGTTTTCTTTTATTGCCTTGTCTAAATACCAGGGTAATTACTTTGCCTCTTCTGGTTTGATTTGGTTTGATAGTGCTTCTGTTGATGGTTCCTTTTCTGGATCTTGTGTTTCTAACTCTTGGTCTCCTTCCACTTCCTCCTGAGATTCATTCTCTATTCCCCTATCCATTATGGATAATCTTTCATCTGAATTACATTCCATAGACTTTATCTTTTGATAATATTTGTTTTTAGTTGATTTGAAAACACTTTTTATTTTTTCTTTAGATTTATCTTCAGCTTCTTTTAATTTTACTTTGCTAAAAAAATCCTTTATTTTTCCCATTGAACAAAGCTCCATTCCTCTTGGTGGTCCTGTTTGCCATACTAACATATGGGGCTTGCATATTGGCATACATAATCTTCTACCATCTGCTTCTTGATAGCCAAATATTTCATGTTTTTTCTGTGAAAAGTCTAATCTAATGTTATTTTCTGCCAAGAAGGGCCTTTCAAGGACTGTATGTACTTCTCCCTTGGCAATGAAGAAATTAATTTCTTTTTCTTCTCCAGAGGGAAAGAGTACTTGTGTGAATTCAGCTAATCCAATTAATGATGTTCTATGTCCTCCAATTCCTCTAAAATTCATGTTGAGCTTTCTATTTGGAAGAGAGGCTTTTATTGCTGCATCTTCAGTGATTATGCTGAGCTCTAATCCTGTATCTACCAGTTCCATTACTGGATATTCTTATTTTCCAACAAATACTTGCATAAACCCAAGTGGACAGGCATAATGAAGTCTTGGTTTTCAAATTCTTTAATCTTTATAGAAATGAAATCTTCTTTAATTTCCAAAGTGTTAACTGATTTCAAATCTTCCTTTTCTTCAAGAGAAATACCTTGCAGCCTGTTAATGAAGGTTGGGGAAACTGATAAGATTTCTTCCAAGGTTAAGTCAATTTTATGTTCCAAGATTTTATTTATCACATTTTCAATTGGTAATTTTGGTTTTAATTCTTTCTTATCAGTTATTACTTCTTTTTTTTCAGTCTTGTGGTGAACCATCTTTTTACTTAGCTTGTCAATTTCCTCCTCAACATTCTCTTTTTCTATAGTTGCAGTTCCTTCAAATGTTTCATTTCTTGTAGTGTGTTTATCTTTATATTTGGTTGGAACAATTATCTTCATCTCTTCTTCAGCCTCATCCTCATGATAGGTTCCTGGTAGTATGGGTTTTTTACTTTGAGAATACTCTTTAATTTGGCTTTCTTGCTTAGCCAATCTTTGCATTGTCTGTCTGAGAGTTGCACGTGTTTCCAACATCTCAGTGGGTGAAGATACTATTGGTGGTTCCCAATTACTCCAGTCTTCTACTTTAGCAATTGAAACTTACTTTTTTTCCTTTTTTAGCTCAACTGTCTTTTGATTTTCTGGTATTAATAGAGGTTTTCATTTTCAATTATGTTTTTGTAAACTTCTTTTTGTTCATTATCAAATTCCCTGACTAAATCCTTTGGAGATTTGATTCACCCTGAGGTTACTCTTTGGAAATTAGGGTAAAGGAAATTTAATCCTTGCCTAATGACAATTCTCTTTTCCATATCTTCTGCCAAGTAGCTGCATTTTGTCAATGAATGTCCATTTTAAAAACAGTAATAACACTTCAAGGGTGGTCTTGGATAAAGCTTTTCTGGAACATAAGGTTAATAATTTTCAGGTAAAGGTTCCTGGGTATTTCTTTGTCTGAATGGTTGTAAATTTGGTGCTAAGCCCAATTCTTGTGTGTTTGTTTTATCCTTCCAGACCTCCTTTGGTGTATTAACAGCCTCTGATAGTTCCTTAAGCTTGTCCAAAACATCCTTCATTTGGTTCACTTTTTTTAATGCTTCATTGACATGGGCCTCTTGAGCTGGTGGATTCTTTATTTTATTTGTAATATCTTTCATTTGCTTTATAACCTCCTCCCAGCTTTCATCTTCAAATCTATTTCTCTTTGTACTTTTGATTTCATCTGACTTTGATAATTGTGATTTCCCTTAAATAACTCTGCTGCCTCCAATTCTGCCTCAATATAATTTCTGAGGATATCCATTTCAGGTAACATATATCCTCCATCTCTTGCTTGAACCATGGTCCTGTCTTTCATGATTCCTTTAGTAAACCTACTTCTAATTTCTGGCTATAAGTAATAAAAGACATCTTCATGAGAATCATTTTCCTTTTTGATATACCCATACTTAAGAAGATATTTTGAAAGTATGTCATATTCCCCAATACGCTTTCTGTATTGGGACGAAATTTTGACTCCTCCTTCCTGTTGAGCTTGATTAAATAGTATTGTTAATGAATATTTCCTGTGTCTTCTTTCTGGCTCTGCCTTTTGCCATTTCCTGATCATTTACTTTTTTAACTGATCCCAATCCTACATTTCATATCCAGGCATTCCTTCAATTTCATATCTGATATCCTTATCTTCACTCCAGAATACTATTTGCATGGCCAAATCCCTTTCATTGGCTCCTTCAATTTATGCTATCCTTTCAGCTGGCTTCATAAAATCCTCAAAATCACTCCCATAAAAGTTGATATTAAAATCCTTTGCCTTTATTTCAACAATATTTCTTGTGGGTATTGTAACTATTTCAGGTTTCTGAGTTGTTTTTGTAATATTTACCCTTTTTGAAAATATTGCAGCTCTTGGAAATGCTCCAGGTGTGGATTTTACAAATGTCTTTGGGGTTGGTGATGGTGATGGTTGCTGGGGTCTGAGCATTCTTTCAATAGTTTAATCACCAGTAGTTTCAGGTGAGAATTGACTTTATTTAGTCTTCTTTCCATGTCTTTTTGGAACTCTCTCCATAGCCCTCTGTTATTATAACCTTTCCTTCTGAAACTCTTGATCATTTTCTAAATAAGAAAAATCCTCTTCTTCACTTTCTTTCTGACCTAATTCTTCAATTCTGGACTGCACTTTTTCCAATTCCTCCTCCAAGGTTAAAGCCTTCTTTGATGATGATGATTCCTCCATGATAATTGTGATCTAAAACAATGATTAATTTTTAATTATTCTTTTTTTGATTTTTTATGATTTTTAAAATTTGACCTTCAAGATTGATAATGTGATCTTATCAATGATACTTGAGAGTGAAAGGACACTGTTTGGACACCAAATGTGGGAACTTCTTTTTTTTGTGGGATAAATAATACGCAGTACCTTTGAGGGGAAATTATTGGTGAGTCTGTTTTTAATTTCAGAATTAGCCAATAACCATGGGTGCTAATATGTATTAGCTGCCTCTCTAAATATACTGAAAAGGATACCCTTTTTGATGAGATCACAAATCAATTATTTAGTTTTGTGGCTTTTCAATTAGAGAATTTCCCTCAGAAGTCTCTATCAGTCGGTCAATGAAAGATCACTATTATAATACTGGTAATAGCTAATATTTGTTTAATAATTGAGGTTTTCTTAACTTCTTGCTATTGATTATTATTATTTTTGATTAATTCTTCTAGGATTCCTTCTTTAAATACCTGATATATCTAACGAATATTTCTTAATATCACTATTAATATTAATAATAATATTGATAGCTAATTGATACTTGTTAAGTGTGGCTTAATAATAATATCAATATAGCTATAATAAATTAAGGGTAAGATAATTTTATAAGGGTGGCTCTGGTTAATATAAGGGTAAGGTATAAACAATATAATATTAGTATAATACTCTTAGGATAAATATAAATATAATCCAATATACCTAAAAAGGTTATGATATAAGGTATGAGGGTAAGATGATATACCTTCTATAAATAAGGGTTATTTATGAATTATATAAGATCACTAATGATAATATCTTCCAACACTACTTCAACACTACTACTATAGTGGTAAGACTACTGAATAATAGCAAACTCTTTCATTAATATTATAAATATCTTTCATGAATTAATCATAAATAATACTATAAGATACTGAGACTTGCTACTGATATTTTTCAATATAATACTAGATTATCCTACTAGAGAAGGGATTGATTGATCCTCAAGATTATTTTATAAATCAGAAGCATGGGGGGAGAAACAGGGATAGAGGCCCTTTATTTATAACTTTTGGGCCCTTCATAGAGCCTTCCAAACCAAGGGATTTAGAAAAAATTCCACCTTGAGACATTTTTGCTTATGGGTAAATTGAAAATGGTTTCATTTGATCAAGATATTGCATCACATATTTGGTTGATTGCACCATTCTGAACCTTAGTATTGTCAGTGCACAGCCTTGGGACATTTTTGCTAGTGGTTTAATTTGGAATGATGTCATTTTTTAAGGATATTACACCATATGTTTGGTTGATTGCACCATACGTTTTGAGCTATACTGATATTTTAACTAAACTTTATTCTTATTATGCACTGCCTTGAGATATTTCTGCTAGTGGTTAAGTTTTTAATGGTGTCATTTGATACAGATATTAAACCATATATTTGGTTTATTGTACCATTTTTTAAACTTTATTCTTATCTCTACTAACCTTATTTCTCTTCTGCACAGCCTTTAGACATTTTTGCTAGTGGTTAAATTTGGAATGGTGTAATTTGATACAGATATTTCAACATATGTTTGGTTAATTGCACCATTTTTCAAACTGTATTCTTATCTCTAATAACCTTATTTTTCTTCTGCACAGCCTTGATCTGTATTCAGTTGAGTATTTTTCTATGTAAAATTTTCATTTGTAAATAATACCTGTAATGTTTGGTTATGGGAGTTTAAGTGAGGATTGAGTAATGTAACACTATGTTAACTTATATGTAAGTGTTTTTTTTATGTCAAGAAATGTAACAAATGATGTTGTAAGAGTAATGGTATCACTTATGTCATCTTACACATGTTTATTCATATTGAATATTTAAAAAAGCTGTATCATTTTTAAGCATACTCTTGTACCTAGTATAGAGTGTATAGTATCATTCCTATTCTTTAATCTATAATATCTAGAGAATTATTCATGTTATGGGGTTGAGGAGATATGTGACTATAGGTAAAATTTGATGTAGATTCCAGTAATATACTTATTATTGTTATTTTTATATAATTCTCTTCCTTTTTCTTGCAATCGTTTTACTTTTATCTTTCACTTTTTATCTTTCTTTTCTTCTTATATATATATATATTATTATTATTATTGATTAAATTTTCAGCTTTGACATTGTGGATTTGAACCTTGGCACAGCCTGTATGGGATACCACAATGTATTTTTAATTGACATTAGAAAATTATGGCCACACCTAAGATCTCTTTTGGGTGGTTTTGGTTTGCAAGGTACTTTCAACATCAATTGGTGTTAAAGGGAAATACAGTGGTTATGAGGACTTTATTGATTGATTAATTTACAGAAGATAGAAAAATTGCATTAATAAGAGGAGGAGGTGGAAGATGGAGAGGTAAGTGGTTGAGCTTAAAAAAATACAAAAATCTGGGGGATTGTAAGAAAAACAATAATGGACAACTCCATAAGCAGATGGTTAAAAAGCGTTCAGAGGCAGAGTGTGGGTTATAAAGTAACAAAATCCCACCATTTTACCCCAGGACAAGTTTCGCCCAGAAAATATTATCTGGGAAGATAGAATGGAGATTTTTGTTAGGGGGTTTTTAGGGACAGGGAATGGGATTGTCAGAATGTTGTAAAAATTACACAGGGATCACCCTGACTTGGTCCTTTTTTTGCCTCAAGAAAATATGAGAATGAGTAACAGTCTGAAATTCATAGGTAAATTGAGAATTGATAAGGTCCTTCAAAAACATTATATTATTTAAACTAATTTCATTATCATTAGAAGAATTTGAAATTCAATTAATAGCCTAAAATATCTTTATTTTTCATTTCTTTTGGAAACAAAATTGGTGTAGTTGATAGACTAGAAATAATTTATCATTAGATTATTTTCCAAAGAATTTTGATTTTTTTAAACTAATTATGAATGGATATCAAAATTTGGAATATACTTAATTCCTTTTTTGCACATTTAATTACTTTATATTGAACCAATCCTTCTTCTTTCTTCTTATTCTAAGTTTATGATTCATTGAATTATCTTTATTAGGGATAAATTAAAGGAAATTTGAATGAATTCTTTCATATTTAAAAAAATAAATCAATACTTTTTTCGTTTTATTATAAAAAAATTGGATTTATTCAAGAAAAATTTCAATAAAATTTTGTGAAAATAAATTTCTCATTTTAGAGTTACTTTTAAGCTTAGTTTTGAAATACCTTTATCAAAAATTAATATTAAACCTAAAAAAAAGTCATATCTGATTTCTTTTGAAGAGTTTTACCTTTGATATCAATTTTATAGACATAAAAGATATCATCATGCCTTTTGTAATAGCCTCTTTTAAAATAAAGAAAAAAGTTAAATTGTAAATTTATGAATAAACATGAAAAATATATATATCAATTTATTTAATTAAAAAAATAGATCAAAGATAAGGCTTGAATAAATAAATATCAACTTTAAAATTATAATTTGATATGAAGAAAAACTTAAATTTTATAAGAATTCAAGGATTTTATTTTTGAAGAGCTTAATTAATTAAATAATTCTTGTGGAATAATTATGAGGATAATAACAAAATTTTTAAAAAAGGAAGGAATCTATAATATTAGAAGAGCTTTAATTTGATTTGAGGAAACTTATTCATTGGAATAAGGGTTTTTATTGATCCACACTTCAAAATTTTGATTATGTGTTAACTGTAATTTGAAAAAAACATCAAGCCTCTGATTGTGGGCATAAGTATTGTGGAAAGCTCCAAACTTATCACCATTAGCAAAGTGGCTTCACCTGAAAGCAGGTTCTGAATTTAAAAACTGTCTTGTAACAAACATAAAATGAGCTTGAGCCCATCCTCTGAACTAGGTTGGACCCATGATTTAAATTTTCTTTGATATTCCAATTTATTCTAAGCCACTAAAATGTTACAGAAGATATAATATCTCTATTATTCTTATTGCATATGATATACATATATACTATAGTATATGAAATATCTTAAGCTTGGATTGCAACAAAAGCCATTCAAATATATTTCTATCTTCATGAAGCCATTATATATTATTGTAAGGTTTGGATATGAAACTTTGATTAAAAATCAAGTACTTTTCCTGACCTCAAAATTTGTATAAGGTAAAATCAATTAAAAATAGTATGAAATATTATTTTTAAGAGAAAACACGCCAATTTTATTGTTTATAACTTTATTAGTATAAAACAATAATATTATAAAAATTTATTGTTTTACCAACAATAAAAATTTATCCAAAAAATACTCTACAAGAGATATTTTAAGGCTACAAAAGAAATTTCTTCAAGAGCAATTTCAATTGGAATTAATTGAGCAAAGAACTGCAAGCAATTAATTAAAGAACAAAGTCTTTAAAAAGAGTATTAAAGAGAAAACACGCCCAAAAGTGACCAGAGTGAATTTGGAAACAAAGTGACAAAGTTTACAGTGATGAAAGATGCTTTAATTCACTTTTGGGGTGGTTCAGGGGTAAAAATGATTATAAGAGTTACAAACAATGATTATAATGATTTTTCACGTGATTAAAAGGATTAAAATGATTTAAAAGTGGTGGTTGGAATCTTTGATTGATTGGTTTAACAGTTTTAAACTAATTAATAAAAGGAAAAGATTCTAACATGAAGAGAAAAGTGGGGCAAAGAAGACATTCTTTTATAGCCATCAATTCTCTTACTCCAAAAGTAAAATTTACTCTTGTCAGTCGTGAAAAACAGTCTGACAACAGAAAAGCCAATTATGGCATCATTGAACCCTGGTTTAGACCAAAAAGAGCTGGTTTAAGCCATTTTTAGCCATTTTTAGCCATTTTAGACCCTTAAATCAGCCATTACTATAGCAATACCAGGCCTAGAGCCTTCAAAACACGTCAGAATGTGTGTCAGAGGCGTAGAAACCAGTTAAAACTGTTTTTATTATGATTGTTTTATCTTAAGGGTAGTTTTACCTTCTTGGCAACAGCTAAAACTACCCCAGTTGGTATCAAAACCTCATCATCAATTGAGTCCACAGACCCTGTAACTCAATTCCAGGCCAAAAGTGATGAACTTTTGCGTGAATTTTGACATCCCACGCCTGTCAGCAAGGATTTTGGGGGTCTAGCTCCCCCTTAGAGCTGGAGTTCCTTTTCCCCCCCAAATTTAATCTTTCCAATTTATTTTTCCTTTAATTCCTCATCATGTATTATACTTATAATGTACATATGTAATTCAATTCAATTGTACAGTACAATACAGTAATAATTGACACCTCATATGTAAATCAAAGTTCACTTATGTAATACACGTGCACATTTTGACATTTCAATTGAATTCAATTGAAAATACTTTAATTCCTCATAACTTCTAAACTAAACACAACACCTCAATTTTAACACAAAAATTGATGGTTAACACCACATGTGGTGTGAATTAAATTAAGGTTTTGAGGATTTTCAACTTTTGTATTGAAAATACTAAAAACTTAATTTAAGCTTATTTAGAGTGGAGTTACAAAAATTTCACCCAGAGGTGACCCCACCTGATTTTTTATGAGGAATCCAATGGTGAAATAAAATTTATATGTTTATTTATTGGATAAAAAGTTATAATAAATTTTATTTAACTTTTTTCCAAATTTATTTATTTTTTCACAATTTTGTTAAAATTTCATTTTTACTTAAATTTTTCAAGTATAAATGTAATTTTATATTTACAAAATTTAAAGTAATTTTATTTTTAAATTATAATTAATTTTTTATTTTTAATATAATTTTATATTTATATTTTTTATTTTTATTTTAATAATATAAATAAATTTATTTTATTTATATTAATATGTTATTTTTTATATTTGTGGTCTTTTGGGTATATGAAATTACCTCTAAGGCTCACAATTATAGATATTTTACTCTTTATGTATCCTCATTTAAGCAATAATTTCTGTCTTTCAAGATACTTAATAAGTACACTGAATTTTTAAAAAATAAAGGGAGATTTTATTGAGGCCAATTTCTTATTGAATAATAATCCATAATGATATGACTTCTTATTTTTTCCATAACATTCAAGTTGACTGAGAGAGCTTCTTCCTCTGAAAAGAATAATCCTCTTAAAGATAGTACTTATTTTACCTTTTTTTTATATAGTCAGTTTTAATTCAAATTAAAAACAAAGAATATAAAATACTGAGAATCTTTTTTTAATGAAATTTTCCAAAAAAGAAAAATTACAAATCATATATTTTTTCCATTTTATTTATTATTATTCTATTAATATCCTTATTACTTGTTTTTTGATTCTATTTTATGATCCTTTTTCTTATAAAGAAGTCTCATAGATTATTTATTGATAAGGCTCTTCTTTCCCTTCTTAGAGCAGAAATAATGCCTTCATATTTTGGTAGTTTGAATTTTTTGTATTTTTATTCAAAAGGAAAGTAGCATGTTCTGTGAATAAAATCCTGCTACTGAAGAAAAATTTACATTTCTATTTATTTTTGAATTTCCAGGAATAAAAGGGCCAAATACTGTAAAAAATTTCAATCAATTTTTACAGTAGCAAAAATTGAAGACCCCAACTGTAAAATTGTAGAAAATTTCTGACAAGTTTAGAGTAGCATGCCTTACAGGTCTGCTACTGTAATTTTTTAATAGAAATCTAATAGAAAATTATCAAAATCTAAAAAACTTCAGATAGACTGGAACATAAACATCCAGAAACATAGTTTATTAATCTTGAAAAATAACTCAAACATTTGATGATAGAATTAAAATGACTTAATAAGCTTTTTTGACATCAAAAGAAATATAATTTTCTCTACTCATTTTCCTTGAAAAAAAGGGCAAAATAATTCCAGCTATAAGATTAGAAATCATAGATAACTCATTTTTCATGATTTTTCTTGTGATCCTTTCTTTTAGGCATCCTTTGTTGTTAATTATTTTAGAAATAAAATTTTTAATTTCATTTTTTTGAGGGGTTTTTTGTTTCTCTTTTTCCTTTAAGCAATGAAGAAAAGAAATATTGAGTTTTTAAACAACAAATGGGGGAAGTAATTATTGGGAATGTATTAATCCAATATCCTACTAATCGTAGTACTTCCAGGCTTAAACATTCTATCAGAGCTTGAGAAATAAGGACTAAGTCACTCAATATCTACAAATTATATGCATATATCTTTTTTAAGCTTGAGTAAAAAAATATTCAAAAAATTATTATAGTGTAATACTATGCAACTCCAGTCAAACTTCAAGCTATGTTCTTATAGAAATTTTTCAAGGCTCAAAAAAAATTTTATTATTTTAAGTATTTATTTTTCAAAATTGGATTAGAATTTAATTGAAACAAGCTTATTTTTAATGAATTATATTGTGATAAATTCAGGGTATGTAGCAGAGTCTTATTTGCAAGTTTTGATATTTCAATCAGGAAAATTTTAATGAATTAACATTCAAAACTGATTGGAATATGGATGAATTCCTTGTTCAATTTTGAATTATTCGTATTTAAGCTTTGTAATGTTATTGGGAAAATATTTCGAATCTAGTTGGATATGGCTCTGAAATAATATTTGCATCACTTCAAGCATAATTCCAAGAAGCTTTCAGCTTAATTCTGCATCCACCACTCAAAAGATATCAATTCAATTGACATTAAATGTTATTAATAAGCCTAAAAAATCAAAAATCAAAAGAAGGAGGTTCCTTTATATTTTAACTTATGAATATTCTAATTATATTAATTTACTACTCCATCACCTAAACTTTAAAATAACTTTTTATTACAAAATTACTATTATTTTGGGTTGAAATAATCTGTCAAGGTATATTGATCTTCAGAAACCTCCCAGAGCCTTTATCAATGAAACTTGGGGAACAAATTGGGTAAAAACACTTATCAATCAAAATTATTTTGTTGTTATATCACATATATTTCAGTTATGTAAAAATAACTAGATGATTATTTATCTGTTCAGAAAACAATATTTTCTAATTCTTTTTGCTGATTACCAGATAAGTATATTATATTTGCTTCAATTTTTGGACATAATTTACAAAGGTGCCCCCATACTTTTCATGAAAATAATAATATTTTTTGTTAAAGTAGACTTACTTGTTTTGCTCTCTCATTTTTTTACTCTTAAAATCTTTATTTATTTCTTAAGAATTAAATCTTTTAGAAATTAAAAAACCAAAATTTTGGTCTGTGAACAAATGGAGAAATCTCCATACATTGCACCTAGTAAAAAAGAGATTAAAAGCTAAGTAATTCAAAGGAAAAGTAAAAAAAGATCTCTTATGAAATATAGAAATAATAATTTAAAGAAAAGCTTAATAGAAAATAAAATCAATGGAATCTTTAAAATAAAAACCAAATTGAGGAAAATTCAGCTCAATCATATCAATACATAAAGGTTTAATTTAATAAAATTTGACACATATACCTTAAGTGGCTTTATATAAGATATATGAATATAAATTTTTGGATCTATAATCAAATTCTGTATCTGGTTTCTCCCCTAGCTTTCTTAAAAAAATAAATCATAAAATCGAAAATCTTGAGAATATTATCTTACATTTTGACATATTGAAATGTGCCGTTACATCAAGATGATCCATTCCAAAAATCATTCTTCTCCAAAAATGATGTATTAAGTGATAAATAAGTTAGCATTTCAAAAGAAAATGTGTAATTGTCAAAAAAAACTAAAAAAACAGATATCTGACACGAAAATTAAACTAGCTATTTTATGGTTAGGCCATAGTTCCTTTCTGAAAAGAAGAGTGATTATAAATTTATCTCTTTCTATTTTAACACACAACAAATTCTCATTATATATTTGAAGAAAGTCATTTTCCTTTAAATATAAGTCATAAACTTTCAAATACATGGATTTATATGCTGAAATACTAGTCATTATTTATTTATGTATACTATATTTTGTTAATGCCTGCTTAAACTAGATTTTTTTATAACAAGATGAAGTTCCTTTCAGATTTAAAATAAGGAAACTTACTGTAAAAGAGAATAAAAATAAATTATAATATGGATCACTTAAAGAATTAGTTTGGAAGATGTACCAATCCAATTTTAGGGTCACTCCCTTATGATATCTATATTCTTATAAGATACTAAAATCCTTGATAAATTTATTCATCAACGAGATATTTAGAAGCAAAATGGCTCAAGTTTTGATATTATTCAGATATGGTTTTTTATACATGGGTTGTTGAATCTGTAATTTCTATGTGAAAGACTATGAAAATGACCTTTAAGGTTTATTATTCTGTCCATTGAATGATATTAATTAAGCTCAAAGAAATAAAATACCTAGTTAATTGACACAATACTTTTACATTTATTTTTAATCTATTGAGATTTTAAAAGCTCAACCAAACAAGTAGGGTGAACGGCACACATTGTTTTACACGTGCATGCCACATGCATGCACTTTGGTGTGTCAGGTGCATTCATATGCATTCCCTAATTTTGAAAAACCACATTATGAGCCTAAAATGCTTAATTTTAATTAACAATCAATTGAAAAATTGTATGGTTTAATTATAAAGAGCATGAAAAGTAGATATGAGGTTTCTTATAAACACCAATTTTCATTCATAAAAGATGGTCAACGTCCCATTCACCTTCAATTTTATTTACTTCTGTGGGGGCTAATTCATTTGATTCCATGCTCTATGAATCAAAAAACTCAAAATCAAAAATGGTGTCCATGAAGGCTTCATCATGTGTGTTTGGAACCTCTGTACTTATTTCTTGAAAAACACCTTCCTCAAAGCTCTCAAGGTCATCAGGTAATAAAAAATAAAAAGATTCCATGAAATCATGCTCCAAAAGAGAGTTTCTTCCATATACATGTTCATGTGTACTTGATAAGACTCACCTTTGTATTTTGATTTGTTGAAGTAGGTTGACCTTGATCTGGCTCACCATGCGCAATTTATTGAGAATCATCCCGCTTTGATCCTTTGTTTTCATTCCAGACATTATTGAGAAAATACCTTTGACTCCTGCTGAATGTGGAATTATTTCTAAAAGTGAAATTTCTAGCCTCTTTATTGATTTTGTGTCTTTGTTTGATGGATCCTGAAACCAGAAGTCAATAGAGTTAGAGATCTGTAAAGAATTGAAAAGGTACTCATTTCTATGATACCAATGGCTTTGTTTTATGACTGTAATGGCTTCAGATCTTGGAAATTTTCACTCCTTTGAGAACTTCAGAAGAATTTTTGTAATTCTATCTAATGAGGATTTTCTTGATACTTCCACCAAACAATATGAAGGGTTTAAAAAAATACAACAACATGAATTCCATCCAGAAGCTTTGCACTTTGCTCTTGAACAACTTCAAAACAATGATTCCCAAAACCTTGAATGGAACTATATAAATTGCTTCATTCGATTGTTTTATGTACAGCTATCAACCCCTTCCAAATGTCTCATATATTGGTCTTTTTGAATTCTAACCTTCCAATTTCATCAACAACAGACTTTATTAATGTTACAGCTACTTCATTTGATGTGAAATGGTCACAATTTTCAATAATCTTTTTGATTTTATTGAAAATTTCTGATCTATCATTATTTTAATGATCTTTTAGTGCGAGGAACACTCTAAATACTTGCTCATGTTCCAAAACGGACATACATACCTTTGACAATGAATACTATCTTTTTTTACAAGCTGTTATCAGACAATGATTAGCTTTATTTTCTCTACTCCAAGTCTCCAAATGTTCACTCCAGAAGCCGGACATAGTAAAGTAATTCACAAGTTACTTTTTCTTCTTTACTACACCTTCTGCTAATGGGTGTAATGAAACATCTTTTACAATGAGATTTAATGCGTGTTAGCAGAAGCTCGCACCAAATACATGAGGAAATTCCATATTAAACAAAGCCTGAGTTTTTAAAATCAGCGTTATCTATAAAAGTTTTTTTTGTAATGTAATTTGATGAAATAAGCTTACTCATAATTCTAACATGACAGAGGGAAGGTCTGTCACAATGGAAATTATTTTTAAGATATCAATTTCCTTACTTCTAAGGATGTCTTTGACTGCAGTGAAATTTTTTTCTGCTGTGTGATGCTTCTGGTGTAAATCAGGGGTATTGATGAAGACTTTTGTGTCCTGCCCATGTGATAGCAAAACAGCATAAATGCTCTTTCCAGAATTCTCAGTCCAACCATCAACCAACAGAGTGAGATTTTTTTGATGTTGCAGTTTTCGAGCCATTTGCAATTCTTCTTTTGCATGTAGCATGGGTAAAGTTCTTTCACTCATATTCTGGCATTTTGGAATAGTAAAAGTTGAGCAGGAAATTTGAGCTTGATATTCCCTGAAGTTATTGTTCATCAAAAAGCACCAGACTATATTTTATTCAATCATTTGTTTGGGAAAAGCTGGTGAAGAAACTCGTTCTTCTCTCTTGACATTTCTTTGAAGTATGCTGACACATCATTATTCTCAATTGTATTTTTTTTTGATATTCCACAAGCTGACGTTTCTTCTGAAATAATAATTAGTGAATTCTCTTTAAAACTATCTTTTATGGTAAGCTTGAGATATGCATCCTTTTTCTGAACTTTAATTTTGTGAATTTGTATTTGATATGACTTGAAAGAAGTTTGGGTTTGTAATTATGTACATTTGGCTTGATGTCTATTAGATATATCAAAGCATGTAGTGGACATAAGAACCCTTTCTATTGAGCTCCATGATATCTTGTTGGCCGAATACAGAAAAAAGTTTCATAAATAGTTGAAGTGTAAGATATTAATTGAGAAATTATAGTGATACAGGAAATTCTGATGAATAGATGTAATTTTTTTATTATATAACCTCCACAGTTTTGGGAGAAAGTTTTTTTAGCAACAGTTGCAACATATAATTATCATCCAAATCAGGAATATTTATGTCCAGCAACTTAATAACTCCTATTAGAACAAAAAAGGCATTCCCCTGGGAGTCCAAGCCTCTTTTGGCATGCACAATAACGCATGCTGTCCACCCTACAAACAAGGATATTCAGGAAGCTAAACTCAGACTTAGTGGCTTGCTTATGTGGCTTAAATTTCTTCCAAAACTTCCATTTTTACATTTAACTTCTGTCTTATCTCCCATGTGAATCCAATGCATCTTAAGTGTAAAATTCTAAATGAAACACCTTCTGTAATGTGTAGCCACTTTGCTCATATATATAATGTAGAAAGATCTTTGAAATTATATTTTGTTAGAAAGAAAATGCAAATAATGTCGAAACCTCTGAATTTATCAACAGGAGTGCAGAAGAAGAAGGGTTGATTTAGAAAATCAAAGTGAATCAAATGCAATAATGCAATCAATTATTTAAAATACCATTTAGAAAATTGATTCCATGTCAGCCTGTGACTCAAAACCAGAGCACAAGCATGACAGCCAAAATACCATAAACCAATGGTATAGCCAAGATACCACCAAAACATGGAACTGAGCCAAATCAGCTAAAAAGGTATCAAAAGAAAGAGGAAACTCACCTCTTCCTGGAAATATAAGTCCCATCACCATAGGACTAGAAATAACAAAGTTATTCCTGCTCAAAGTTATTGCTGAGCATAAACCTTAAGTTTCACCTCTCATCTAAAATCTATAAGGAGAGGCTTAACCCCATCAAATGGGTACTCAAAATGAAGCTCTAAGCCAGGGCTATCTAATGGTACCAGCCAAACTGAGCTAGCACCAATATTACTGGAGTTATGGTCAATTTCAGGCCAAATAAGGGTGAACAAAACATTCACCTCTCATCTAACTTCTACAGTTTTAGTGTGGGATACCTGAAGTGGGGTCTTTTTGGAAAGAGCACAATCAGGGCTATCTGATGGTGTCATCCACTTCCCCATATTTCAACTACTACAGAAGTTATGGGGCAAACAAGCTCAATACAGCTTTTTGCCTAAAACACGCAAATGCACAAAAATCTTGTACATGGGGTAACTTTGCCATATTTAATTATACCCATATCAAATGAGGTACCATTGTGTAGAGCACATACAGGGCTACACACGGAACCAATTTTTAGGTTGATATCTCAAGAATTGACAAAGGTATGGCTGTTTTGAGGTTAAAATCCCACCTGCTGTCATATACAGCCTTACCATGGGATAATATCCCATAATCATGAATATGAGGTGTCAAATAGACAAAGAAGCATTTTTCTACTTCAATACCTCATATGTCAGTCAATACTGGGGTCCCATACAGTTTCTGTACAGCATTCTATGCATCATACATGTCAGAATCAGGCTGTGAGGTCCCCAGATGAAACTTTTCACCCTGTATTGGTGAAAACCGCCCAGATGTGGTTTCAAAACCACATCTGAGCCCAATACAGGCTATACAGGCTGTTTTCAAACCACAAGCCAGTACTAGAAAGTGAAAAATCTTCACTTCCTCTATGTGGAAAGGTCTAGCACCCTTTCTACCCCATTTCAGGATAAAAAGGAGGCTTTTCACAGCCAGAATTGTCTCCTCATCCTACTCTTGAATTCCTATGTAGTACAACTGTCCAAAACAGTTATACTCTTGGAAAATAATCAGGTATACTTTAAATTTAAGTATTGTAGCCTTTATTATTGTAACCCAACAGGTAAAAGCTGCACCCAGGGCTTTCAACAGCGCTCACCACCACTTTATCTCTATAGTAAAGCCCTTAATATCTTAATTCAATCATTTATTATCAACTTGATCATCTTTTAAAACTATTTGTACCATGTCACAGTCATAGTTAAAGCTTGTAAATACTTATATACACCTTTATCATAGACTCATCCTGACATTTTGGGGGCCTGGCCATGTTTTTTTACTTATTTTTGGACCTTACAAGTAAGTTTTTCTCTTTTTTATCATTTATTGACACCTGTTTTACCTTTTTTAGGTGTCATTTTCTCTACGAATATATATTCTATATATATTTTTTTTTAAAAATTTTTATATATAAATACTCATATATTATAAAGTATCTGTCACGTGGCTAATAGCCACAAGACTAGTATTTTGGCGTGTTTTGTATATAAAAATACTTTAAGCCACTAATACAGCCTTAATTCTTAAGTGAATTAAGACAGCTCATACTGATAAACCAACAGTTGAGGCATGTTTGGGCACATTGTTAACTCAATTACCCTGTAATACACCATCTTTTGACAGGTTAGACTTGCTAATAACAAGTTTTCTGTGAGATATTGGTATACAAACAGTATACCACATATCAGTAAGCTGCAGTTTTTGACGTGGAATTGTTAATTCAATTACATTGTCATAATACAAGGGCATAT
Organism: Austropuccinia psidii; assembly: GCA_023105745.1. Classification (NCBI taxonomy): domain Eukaryota; kingdom Fungi; phylum Basidiomycota; class Pucciniomycetes; order Pucciniales; family Sphaerophragmiaceae; genus Austropuccinia; species Austropuccinia psidii. The sequence continues at coordinate 9,294,020 of JALGQZ010000006.1, read as the reverse complement.
TGCAATAATATACAAGCCCAGAGGCCATTCTTAGACGTGCAAAACCAGCCTTTTAAGAAGTCTTAACTGACATAAGCCCTCTTTTTCCTGTTTGATTCAGTGGAAGAAAACTTCATACCACTTGAGACCCAGTCACAGGCCAACATACCAGTGACACCCTCAGAACCAGAGGGCAGCAAGGGCAAAGGGAAGAGGCTTAGTGAAGGCCAAATTACAGCCAAGAAGTGGACACCAATAGCCACTCAGAGGAGTAGAAAACCATGAAACTCTGCTTCAATACAAGGTAAACCAACCTTAACCACTTGTACAGGAAAGATTACAATTATTAACCCAGTTGTAACCTCCAAAGGAAAACTGCCCAATTCAGCAGACAATAAATTTGTAGAAGGCACAGTCAAAGGTGAATACCCTAAGAAAATAAAGTTTTTGACTGCTTGCAAGCACTGATATGTCCCCTGCATACCTCAGAGATCTTGGCTTCCAAAGGAACCAGCCAGAGGACAGAGAAGGATTGTCCAGAGCCAGAAGACCAGGAAGAGGACACCTTGGACACAGTGGTGGATGGCAAAACAATGAGGGAGATAATATCAACCTTGCCATTCACACTCCAATTCAACAGAAACCTCAAACCAGAGGACTGGAAGGATATGGATCAAGTTCTTCAGATCCACCAACTCCTCAAAGACTTATTTCAATGGAGCATGGACAACAAGAGGTTCAACCTAGCAACTCACTGGGCAGAACTTGGATCAAGTTGACAGAAGATCTGTCTCAAAGAGATAGACTTCAAAGACCTTATGGTAATCACCAAAGGTTGGAATCCTACCAGGCAGCACAGACTCCTGGAGGCAAGGGCACAGAGGATAAGGGAGAATCAAGCCACTATCCAAGCAATAGAAGAACAATTAACCCAGACAGGGCCTACTCAGATTCCTTCAGGCTCACAAGGAGCAGGCCAAATTGGCTCTCCAGTGGCTTCACACCATTCAGAAACCAGCAGATCAGTTGCCAGGAGTCACCATTATTCACAATTCCAGGAAGTTTCCAGGAGAAGACAAGGAAACAAGGGCAAGAACAAAGCCTCCTTCAACCAGAGGAGGAAAGAGTCAGACCCCATGATCCAGAAGCTGTTGGATTTGGTAAAAGAAGTACACAAGAACCAGAAGTAGTTGTAAACCACTCTAGAATCAGTAGTCCTAGTAATAGAAACATTACCCCCACTCAGACTGAAAATAACATTGTCACATCTGAGAGTAACATCAACAGTGATACACTGTGGTTACAAATGTCCCAATATGCTGAACAATCTGCAAAGCAGTTTGCAGAAATTAAAGCTAGCCAAGAGAGGATGAGACTAACTCAAGCCTCCTTGGAACAAATAGTTAAGAATCTTCAAGAAGGATATGCTCAACTGAGCAAAGCCTCTGAAGAAACCAACAGAAGACTGAATATAGTCTTTGAAGAACAACACCACAGCACAAGGGACAGGGAGTGTCTGGATCAAGACATTAGCAAGTTGTTTAATGCCTACCATAGCTTGAAGCCCCAACCACAAGGCCAAGTTATGGATAATGTATATCAACCAGATGACATCAAACCAGATGCCATGTTGATGAATAAGGCAAGATCTCCATCACAATACCAAGATGGAGATGGCATGTCTTATTTAGAGAAGGAAGCCTTGAAACAGCTTCCTGAGGCCTCAAACTGGCCCAAATTCTCTGTATCAGGAGAATATGATCATATGGAACTCATAGATTATATTGATGGACTCTTCATTGATGTACCAAGCATACCAGACTACTGGATCACTGCTAGATTAAATACTGCATTTAAAGGTCATGCTAGTATATGGTACACAGAAATGAAAGAAATCCATGGCAGAAGAAACTGGCCAAGGTGGAAGAGCCAAATCATCCAAAAGTACAGTAATGGAACTTGGATATGGCAAAAAACCATGTCATTTGAAAATGACAAATACTCTGTGGACAAAGATCCATATGAGTGGTGTCTTAGACAGTCTAAAAGACTAAAAGCCATTGCTCCTCAGATGAACATCCAAATGAGGAATCACAAACTCCTGACACAATTGCCAGGAGAGCTAGAGCATGCAGTAAAATGCAGATGCAACCAGAATTGCACTCTAGATGACATTGCCAACACCTTACAAGACATAAGGAAAAGGACTAATATAGGGAAATTCACCCCATATAAGAGCAGTAGTTTCAAAGAGAGACAACCTTTCAGGGTAGAGCTTAAAGACAAACCCAAAGAAAGAGTGGCAGAAGTGGCAAAGAAGAGGAATTCTTGTCACAATTGTGGTTCAACAGACCACTATGCCAACAACTGTCCAAAGGCAAAGAAAAAAGTCTATGCCATAGAGAAAGTCCCTGAGGAAGAACCTCCAACAAAGGATTCTGATTCAGACTCAATGGGTGATGGCATCAGAGAACCATCTGAGGATGATCAAGACCCAAGAGAGGAATTTCTAGTGGAATACCAAGAGGAAACCCCACCGGAAATCCAGGACATACAGTTGGAAGCAGGTATGCCACAGGACACTGCTAACAAGAACTTGTGCAAACACACACAAGATGCACAAACATTCCTGGTTACACCAACCAAAGGAATGGCATATATATATATGGGACAGCCACAAAAATGACTGTTTGTATTGACAATGCTCAGCATCCACTGATCATTGATAGTGGAGCACACTGCTCCATAGTGGCCAGAAACTATCTGGATACCCACTTCCCAAATTGGGAAAAACAGCTCTTGCCCACTAAGGCAAATAACTTTAAAAGTGCGTCAGGGAAGATGACTTCCATTGGGACAATTATCAAAGAGATAATTATACCCCACAGGAAGGGTAATATCAGACTCAACCCAGAGTTTGTAGTGCTTAATGATGCCCACATCCAAGGGTTTTTACTGGGAACAGATTACCAGAGGATGTATGGCATAGACATTTACAACAGTAAAAATAGGCACATCATTGTTGGTACTAACAAGGAAAAAAAAATTTCACTTTACATATACCAGATATCCTCTCAAGACCCACTAGAAGAACTTCTGAAAGAATTCAGAGAGGGACAGTTTAGCACTACCCTCACCAGTAAACAAAAACTAAGTTTACTGAAGATGCTGAGGAAGAACAGACCAGCATTTGCCATTGGTGAAGAACCATTAGGAAAGATAAAAGACCATGATATAGAACTATATCTGGATGTGGAAAGGCCTTATCCACCCATGCTGAGGAGACCTCCTTACCTAGCAAGCCTGGAAACCAGGAAGGAAATTGAGAAACATATCAATGAACTCCTGGACATGGATGTTATCAGAAAGATTGGACATAATGAGATAGTGGAAATCACCACTCCTGTCCTAATTACCTGGCATGATGGCAAGTCTAGGTTGTGTGGAGATTTCAGAGCCCTGAATAACTACACAAAATCAGACAGGTACCCTATACCAAGGATACCCCATGCCTTAGATAAACTGGCCAAAGCCAGATATATAACCAAAATGGATTGTATGGAAGGCTTCCACCAAAATGGAGTTAAACCAAGCTCCATGAAGTTACTCAGGATAATATGCCATATGGGTATATATTAGTACACCAGGATGCCATTTGGCATCAAGAATGCACCAGCCCACTATCAAAGGATGATGGACACCATATTTCAAGAAGAAATAATGGAATGCTGGATATTAGTATATATTGATGATATCATTATATACTCAGAGACATGGGAAGACCATGTACAATACATAAACAGAGTTCTAGGTAAATGTATACCCATCAATCTGAAAATTTAACTCAAAAAGTGTAATTTTGGCCAACAAGAGCTACTAGCTCTAGGACATAAAGTCTCAGGTCTTAGTCTGGCAATTGACCAGAACAAAGTAGCAGCAGTACTTCAGAAACCAGTACCAAAGAACATCAAAGACATGCAATATTTCCTTGGGTTTGCTAGCTACTATAGAAACCATATCAAAAATTTTGTACACATAACTAGTAGTTTATACAAGTTATGTTCAAAAGATTTAGTTTTTGAAATAACCAAGGAAAGGAGGGGTGCATATGAGAGGATCAAATATGAACTCACTAATGCACCTGTGCTCATCTTACCTGACTTTGAACTACCATTCAAGTTATATATAGATGCAGCATGCACTCAAGGCCTAGGAGCAGCCCTTCACCAAAGACAAATTGTGGATGGTGAACCAAGAGAAGGAGTAATTTGCTACATTTCAAGGCAGCTGAAAGATTCACAAGCCAGGTATGGGGCCACCCAGACTGAATGTCTATGTCTAGTCTGGGCTCTAGAAAAACTCCATTATTATTTGGAGGGTGCAGTCTTTGAAGTCTACACAGACTGCACAGCCTTGAAGTCTTTACTAAACATGAAGACTATAAATAGACATATGCTGAGATGGCAAATAGCCATCCAGGAGTATAGAGGGAACATGACCATCATATACAAGGAAGGTAAAAGCCATACCAATGCAGATGGCCTCAGAAGATGGCCACTGGACAATGTCAAAAGCAATCCAGCTTATGACCCAGAAGTTGCAGCAAAAGTCCCTATCCATTTCATGGAAATAGATAGGAGGAAAAACTTCAGATTATCTGAATGGGCTCCAGAAAGTGGTACCCTTGACAGTGGAAACACTGACTCAGAAGGGACAGAAACTCCCATACTGGGAATAAATTCCTCAGAACTGCACAATGAATTCTTCAGTGCAGTACAGAAGTCTTATGCCAAACACAAACAGTGTAGCATACTACTCCAACTCCTTCAACAAAAGTACAGGAGTCCAGAACTGGAAACCCAGCTGGAAGAACCCTGGTTGAGGGCCTATAAGGACAATAGGTTTTTTCTTCTAGATGGCCTGCTCTACCACAGAGAAAATCACACAAGTGCACTCACAGTGGTAGACAGAGACCACATCTCATTCATCCTACAAGAATGCCATGACTGCCCCTATATGGGACACATGAGTGAAGACAGGACCAAAGAGCGGCTAGCAAGCACAGCTTGGTGGCCCAAGTGGGAACAAGAGTTGAGTGAATACATCAACACTTGTGAAAGATGCCAAAAGGCAAATAGGAAACATGGGAAGAAGTATGGGTTACTTCAACACATAGAAGAACCCAAGCACCCATGGGAAACCATCAACATGGACTGGGTTACAGGACTTGTCCCAGGAGGCAAAGAAAACTATAATTCCTGTTTGATCATAGTTGATAGGTTCAGCAAGAGCATGAGGTGTCTACCATGCCATAAAGAAGACACAGCCATGGATACTGCTCTGTTGGTTTGGAATAACATCATATCTACCTGTGGAGTCCCTAAGATCATCATTAGTGATAGGGACCCAAAATTCACATCTGAATTTTGGACTAACTTATATGACATGCTTGGTACCAAACTTGCTTTTTCCACAGCTTACCATCCACAAACAGATGGCCTAGCTGAAAGGATGATCCAAACAATGGAGGACATCCTCAGAAGATTCTGTGCCTATGGCATGGAATACAAGGACCATGAGGGATACACCCATGATTGGGTTACCCTCTTAATAGCAGTCCAACTGGCTTATAATACAAGCTAGCACTCCACCACAGGAAAAACACCTGCACTGGTAGAGAAAGGGTGGAACCCCCTGTTGCCTGTGGATCACTTGAAGAAAAATCTCCTGACTATCCACCCCACAGCCAAAGACTTCCATGATATGTGGAAAAGGGCCTGTGACACAGCTTCCAAATGCATAGCTGAGGCAAAAAAATATAATAAGCAGAGGTGGGACAGATCACATATGGAACCTGACTTCAAGGAATGGGACCAGGTGTTAGTGTCTACACTGAATTCAACAATCTCAAAGGACCTAAAAAGATGAGGGACTCATTTGTAGGACCTTTTACTATCATTAAGTTGATAGGAAAAAATGCAGTGGAAGTCAAACTCACTGAGGAGTTTTCAAGGAAACATCCAGTCTTTCCAGTGAGTTTGGTCAAACCATACTTCCAGACAGAGGAGGATAAATTCCCCTCCAGGAGAAAGAACCCCACACCACAAGAGATAGTGGAAGTGGACGACTCCCCTGGACCTGTGAGTAAGATCATCAGGGCCAGGAAGATCAGACTCAATGGGGAGGATCAAAGACAATACCTAGTCAGATTCAAGAACCAGACAGCAGATAAAGACAAATGGTTGGCAGAGGATGCCATACCAGATGGGAACCTTCATTTAAGGAGATTCAGAGCCTCTAGGAGGACTGAACAGTCTCATAAATGATGAGCCTTTTTTAGAGGGAGGGTATGTCAGCCTGTGACTCAAAACCAGAGCACAAGCATGACAGCCAAAATACCATAAACCAATGGTATAGCCAAGATACCACCAAAACATGGAGCTGAGCCAAATCAGCTAAAAAGGTATCAAAAGAAAGAGGAAACTCACCTCTTCCTGAAAATATAAGTCCCATCACCATAGGACTAGAAATAACAAAGTTATTCCTGCTCAAAGTTATTGCTGAGCATAAACCTTAATTTTCACCTCTCATCTAAAATCTAGAAGGAGAGGCTTAACCCCATCAAATGGGTACTGAAAATGAAGCTCTAAGCCAGGGCTATCTAATTGTACCAGCCAAACTGAGCTAGCACCAATATTACTGGAGCTATGGTCAATTTCAGGCCAAATAAGGATGAACAAAACATTCACCTCTCATCTAACTTCTACAGTTTTAGTGTGGGATACCTGAAGTGGGGTCTTTTTGGAAAGAGCACAATCAGGGCTATCTGATGGTGTCATCCACTTCCCCATATCTCAACTACTACAGAAGCTATGGGGCAAACAAGCTCAATACAGCTTTTTGCCTAAAACACACAAATGTACAAAAATCTTGTACATGGGATAACTTTGCCATATTTAATGATACCCATATCAAATGAGGTACCATTGTGTAGAGCACATACAGGGCTACACACTGAACCAATTTCTAGGTTGATATCTCAAGAATTGACAAAGGTATGGCTGTTTTAAGGTTAAAATCCCACCTGCTGTCATATACAGCCTTACCATGGGATAATATCCCATAATCATGAATATGAGGTGTCAAATAGACAAAGAAGCATTTTTCTACTTCAATACCTCATATTTCAGTCAATACTGGGGTCCCATACAGTTTCTGTACAGCATTCTATGCATCATACATGTCAGAATGAGGCTGTGAGGTCCCCAGATTAAAATCTTCACCCTGTATTGGTGAAAACCGCCCAGATGTGGTGTTAAAACCACATCTGAGCCCAATACAGGATATACAGGCTGTTTGCAAACCACAAGCCAGTACTAGAAAGTGAAAAAATCTTCACTTCCTCTACTTGGAAAGGTCTAGCACCCTTTCTACCCCATTTCAGGATAAAAAGGAGGCTTTTCACAGCCAGAATTGTCTCCTCATCCTGCTCTTGAATTCCTACGTAGTACAACTGTCCAAAACAGTTATAATCTTGGAAAATAATCAGGTATACTTTAAATTTAAGTATTGTAGCCTTTATTATTGTAACCCAACAGGTAAAAGCTGCACCCAGGGCTTTCAACAGCGCTCACCACCACTATATCTCTATAGTAAATCCCTCAATATCTTAATTTAATCATTTATTATCAACTCTATCATCTTTTAAAACTATTTTTACCGTGTCACAGTCATAGTTAAAGCTTGTAAATACTTATATACACCTTTATCATAGACTCATCCTGACATTCCAATTAATTTAAATAGCTTTAACTATTTTCTTTTCCTTATGTTGGTGCTACCCATTAATTTAAAAAGACATCAAGTGGGAATAATAAATGTATGAAATTTATCCTCAACTTAATGTAGGAACCATTCCATAATCAGCCACATACTGGAAGGCATTATTGAGGGATATAATTAAATTCATTTGATCTATAGGCACTTCCAGAGAGGTTTTTTCCAGAACTGTGAGCCTGTCAGATACTACCACCTATTCAAAAAGATCACAAAACAACTTTACAATATTCATTTTAATAATAATAGTTGAAATTAATATCTTCAAATAAGTAAAAATGCCAAAAAGAAGGATAAAATCATGATTATATCAGAATACAATGGATAAGCATGTCAACCAAATTACAGCATTTCATTACCCATTAAAAACTACACATATAAAATTTTTACATCATATCTTAAAAGTAAATACTTACTCAGATACACTGAATATATGCACTTTTATGATCAGTGCATATACTCATGATTTTTAGCTCATATATTTTGAGATATGCATTATGAAGAGTTAAAGCAAATAGAAAGATACGGAATAATAGCTGTAGGAATTCAAATATAAGATTTATTTGACAAGCCATAAACAATGTTATAGCTTACAAGGTTTTATTGAGAAAAATAGTTATAGCTGTTGACCACTTTGTTGTGAAAGTGGTCCAAACTTAAGAAAAGTAAATATTCAGATTCTACTATTTCATACTTAATAATTATGTAGTTCTTATTATTATATTAAATTCATAACTCCTTGAAATCATGGTTTGAAGTTTAAAATAGTAAATTTGGACAGAAAAGATGAGTTACAAGTAAAATCATCAAACATAGATTTTTGATGATGTAATTAAATGCTCTTGGAAGCTTAGTAAGTACATGCCAATATATCAGACTTCAATCCCTAAATTTTTGTAGCGTGTATAACTCAAAAGGTATTAGTGATCAAAGTTTAAGCTTTAATTCCATCATATATTATCACTAAATGTAGTCTTATTTTAGGTTTAACAGTAATATAAGTGATGAAGCTGGTGAATAATGGTATGTTCTTATTAATGCTAATAAAATACACAAAGTTTAAAGTTCTTCCAAGCTTATTATGTTAGCAAACTTAGAGCTACAATGATAACTCTAAATACTAGCATAACAATGAGATAAAATGGTTTAATTATGATGTAATAATCACTAAAAGTTGAATCACTGATCAATTACAGTGGATACTGTAAGTAAATTTCTACTAGAAGTCTTCTGGACTCTAGGATGGAGGAGTTACTATATAGAGAGCTCTTTTTACCTCTATTTCCCCCTCAGATGCATCAAAAACACTAAAATATTAAAACCAAAGGTAAAATCTTCATTCTTTTTATAAAATTCTATTTTATCATTGAATAATCAAGCTCATATTTTTTATAATAATCAATCTTTACATGATCAAACAATATTTAATTGTTTTTGTGAAAATTCTCTCTAAAAGCTTCAATTCTGCATAAAATCAATAATATTTGTAATTTCTTTTATTTTTAGTTGTAAATATGATTTAAATAAGTTTCATTTATATTATTTGGTGTAAAAGTATCTAAAATTATTATATTAAGTGTTAAAAGTAGGTTATTTCCTCTTTATTATTATCTTTAATAATTCTTTTATTAATATAAATAGTATTTATACTAATATATAACTTCAATATTGGTAATATTATTGTTAGAAATTGATTTTTATCATTAAATAACATTTTCTTATGCATTAATTGCTTTTTTGGTAAAAATAATAAATTTCCATACATATATAAATTATCAAATATTGATATATATTTCTCTTTATTACATTAATTTTATAATATAATCTATATTATTTCATTTATTTAAATGATATAAATATTTTGAGGCCATAATTATGATATTTCTTTATTATTATAGTCTTTTTTGATATTATTCATCATTTGAATAAGGACATTAATAGTACAATAGGTAATGTATTAGTAATATTTACTTATTTTTTCATACTCAAACCTTACATTTGGGCTCCTGGATGTGATATTTACTTAACAGACATTTAGAAAAGATTTAAATTTGGCCTATCCAATAATAAATTATATTTATAATCGTAAGATTATATAATAATTTTATATTTATTGATTTTGAAAAACTATTGAACCATTTGGAAAGCAATTTTACTGTCTCCCATGTGGTTTTCCACATCCTTAGACTTGCAAGAACTTTCTTCGAGTAACTCTAGTGATTAAATGCTGCCACAAATCTACTAAGGAGTAATGAAATCCTGGAACATCCTAAAAATGTTCCACAAATAGGAGAAAATAGTGAGATACTCCAATGGATGGAATCCACTATACTCCAAACCTCAAATCAAAAATATAAAGGACTGGCACAACAAAAAGAGGGAGAAAATCAAGGAAGAAGCCCCAGTAGCTTCTACCAGCAAGCCTCCCCAAGAAGGGAAGAAGAACAAGAAAAAGAATCTGGAGGAAACCATTTTCCAGAATTTACAAGATGCCATGGAAATTTTATTCAAAATGGCCAGAACCTTGATTTAATTCAAGGACAAATAGGAACAAAGAATGAGACAACCCCATTTCCCAAAAAATTAAATTTGTCTCCTGATGTTGTAAATACTTTAACAGAAATCAAAAATATTATATTATGTCTAAAAGACATTAAAAATAGTTTCTTATCTTCAAAGAAATAAATAATGGTTTATTATCTTTAACAAAAATTGTTTTACAAAATAAAAAAGCAATTGAAAGCATTAAATTTATTGTTGGAAATAATAAACCAAAAGTCTTGATTGACAATACTCAGAAATCAATACAAGGAAAACCGGAATTGTATAAATACATAGGAGATAGCAAAGAAAAGACTTTGACAATGAATTATGACATGAGTATTGACAATATGACAGAAAAATTAAACAAATTAAGCATGTCTTTTGAAATATTTGATGAAAAGAGTACATCACATCAAAAATTACTTTTGTACCATGTAGAAAATAGTTATGAAGTAAGAATGAAGCTTAAAGATGAGATTCAAAATGAAATAAGACTTATTACTGAGAAAATGGATAAAATCAATGAGGCTGAATTAAATATTCCAAATTTATCAACCCTATTTCCCACATAAGAAGTCCTGTTAAGCCAAAAGAGGAAATAACAAATCCCTTCATATTAGACTTAAGCAATTGATACAAAGATCAAGTCTTAATTCAAAAAGCACCTTAGCTTAAAGAATGGCCAAAATTCACAGGTGAATTTTGATATGAGCATATGGAATTCATTCAGACAATTGACATGCTGCAAGAGGATTGTGCCACACCAGATGAATTAATCACTGCAAGATTACATTCCTCATTTTAAAAATCTGCAAAAAGATGGTATTATGGCATAAGACAAACAAACGGCAAAGATGCCTGGTCTTGGTGGAAAAATGAAATAATCACCAAGTGGGAAAATTATTTCTGGAGGTACAAAACAGAAAATGAATTTGAAAATTCCTTCTGTGAGCCTGTGAGGTATATATGACATACCCATAAGGCCACAAATAACTTTATATACAGTTGATTAAGTCTTGAACAGTCTTTTCAATTAAATTTGAAATAAAAAATAACAAAAAATAAGTATAACTTTTTTGGATAAACAAATTTATAATTATTATGTCATTTTTGGATTCTACACCAAAAATAACCTAGGGTACACCCATAGAGTGCTATACCCAAAAATGATTATTTCTTATGTTATTAGAAGATTTAAGAATCTCACAGTACAATTGCAAATGTTTTTAACATCTTTTAAAACTGTTAAATTTAAGCTTAAAAAAGCTTAAATTTAAATCTTCATAAGGTTTATGCAAACATACCAAAATTTTAGTTAAAATTAAGGTGTTGTGTATATTTACTGAATGTGCTAAGGATTTTCCATACAGGATTTAAATCCTGTGTGAACTCAATTTAAAAGGGTTTAAGTCCACAGTATGGCTTTAAATAAATAAAGGGCAAAATCCATGCACAAAGGTGGGACAAAGGAAAAAGACCAAGCAGAGCTGGGGTACCCAACTTTTTGGATCTTCAAGGATTCAATTGAGGTTGTCCACTTTTATTGGAGGATTTTCAACATTATTTAAGCTTTAAGCTTAGACTTTGATCAAACCTCAAAGTTTAAACTGGTTTTATCCCAATTTGGACAGGAATTTCAAGCTTCCAAAGGGTAAATCCTAATATGCAAGCTTGAAAATGAGTTTTTGAGAACTTTCAAAGCTTAACTAAGCTTAAAAAACTTAAATAAGCTTAAAACTTTAAATTTACAAGCATTAAAACCTTATCAAAAGCTAAGGTTTGGCGTGTATTGCTACTTTATGTGGAAAAATAGTAATAACTTCAAAAATTCATTAAAAATCCAATTCTTCATGAATTTACCTTCAATTTTTCACAAAGCTTACAATTTAATGTTATCTGTTTATATTTTAAATTTTGAGTATCTTTCATACACAGGTTTTGTTGGTAATTAGCCCGGAAATTTACTTTTTTAATTATACTTAAAGAAAATTAAGATTCATTTAAAAATTAATTAACAATTGAGTTTAAAAGATTTTTTCTTGGAGCTCTATTTTTAAGTTTTTCATGTGATGAAACTTAATATAAATAAACTTGTCTTATATTAAAGCTCAAAATAATTAACCCAAATGAGGATTAAAGTTACTTGGAGTTAAGAATGACACTGGTAACTTTAAATTGGAATTATAAATAAGTTACCTTAAGTTAAGAACCTTATTTTTAAGCATGGTTTGTCAGTTTTGACCTGATCATGCCCTCTATATCCATTATGAATCATTAGAGATTCTCAGTATACATAAAAAGAATCTATTCATCACTTTTTCTGTCCATCATTCATTATCAATCCAATTATATTAGACATTTAAACAGGTAAAGTTTTATTACATATAAAATCTTATTATTAAAGAAATTCTTAAGTCATCTTATTCTTTATTAATTTTAAATTAAAGAATTGAAATAACAGAATTCAGATTATAGCTGTAATCACCAAGAATATATTTTATTTTATAAAATTATCATCTTAAATATCTCTTAAACTCCACAAATTCCTCTTGAAAACTCTTTAAAACATATTTTTATTATAAGAAGTTGTTTTAACTCTAAGATATTGATTTTTTGGCGTGTTTTGAACTTATAATAATTATTTAACATAATAACTGTTGTATTTAACTTGTTTTATTAAATATATATTATAATTAAGTTTTTCTCTGAAGCTCTATATTTTTCATCTATTATTAGTTTTTTATATAGAATTTTTCTATAAGCATTATTCCTGCACAGAATGTGTGATAATTCTTTTATGAAGAATATTCATATTAATTATAAGTGGTTCAATATTTTCATTTTCCCTGTGTAATTGTCTCATTAAGAGCTTTAAACGTCTTATTTTTAAAATTTTCAGTGACTATAACAACAATAGAATAATCACATTTTATTATAATTATTAAGATTTTTTTTATAATTAAATTTCTCTTTTTTAATATAATTATTTTTAATAATTATATATATTTGTGGTTATAATATTTTATTATATTATATTTTTCTACTGAGGACAGTCATAGTACTCTTAATATTGCTACTATTATCAAGAGTTTCATAGACAAACCTTACATCTTCTTTGACCCAGATAAGGATAAACCTTTAAGTTTTTAAGGTTTGTCTATGAAGCTCTTCATAATAGTAACGATATCAAGAGTGCTATGACTGTCCTCAGTAGAAAAATATAATATAATGAAATATTATAGCCACAAATTTAAATATAATTATTAAAAATCATTGTATATAAAAAAATCAATTATTATTATATAAAATAATAATATAAAAAATATAATAATTATAATCATTTATAATTATTCTATTATTGTTATAGTCACTGACAATTATAACAATAAGAAGTGTAAAGCTCTTAATGAGACAATTACACATGGAAAATAGAAATATTGAACCACTGATAATTAATATAGAAATATTATTTATAAAAGAATTACAACACACATTGTGCAGAAATAATTCTATATATAAAAAACTAATAATAGATAAAAAGAAGATATAGAATTTTAGAGAAAACTTACTTATAATATGAATTTAATACAACAAGTCAAACAGCAACATTTATTATATTAAATAATAATTATAAGCTAAAAAAAACACCAAAAATAAATATTTTAAAAGATAAAACAACTTTTTATAATAAAAAATATGATTAACGAGTTTTTGAGGGGAATTTGTGGACTTTAAAAGATATTTTAAAGACAATAATTTTATAAAAGAAAATATATTATAGGTGATTACAAGGATAATCTGATTTCTATGATTTCAATTCTTTAATTTAAGATTTATGAACAATAAAATACTCAAGAAATACTTTCATAATAAGATTTTATATATAATAAAACTTTACCTGTTTAAATGTCTAATATGATTGGATTTATAATTGATTATGGACAAAAACAGTGATGAAAAGACTCTTTTTATATCTACAGAGCAGCTCTCATGATTCATAATGGATATAGAGGGCGTGCTCAGGTCAAGACTGAACAACCATGCTTAAAAATAAGGTTCTTGACTTAAGTTAACTTATTTTTAATTCCAATTTAAAGTTACCAGTGTTATTCCCAACAACAATTAACTTTAATCCTCATTCAAGGTAGTTATTTTAAGTTTTAATATGAAATAAGCTTCTTTATATTATAGTTCATCACATTGAAAACTTAAAAATATAGTTTCAAGTAGAAATCTCTTAAACTCAATTCTTAATTACTTTTTAAATAAATCTTAATTTTCTTCAAGTATAATTAAAAGAGTAAATTGCAAGGCTAATTACCCAGGAAATCTGTTCAGAAAATATACTTAAAATTTGATTTGTAAATAGATAATATTGAATTGTAAGCTGTGTAAAATCTTCAAGAAAATCCATTAAGAATTGGATTTTTAATGAATTTTTGATGTTATTGCTTATTTTTCCACGTAAAATAGCAATACACACTAAGCCTTAACTTTTGATAAGGTTTTAATGCTTGTAAATTTAAAGTTTTAAACTTATTTAAGTTTTTTAAGCTTGATTAAGCTTTGACAGGTCTCAAAGCTTTAATTTCAAGCCTGCATATTGGGATATACCCTTGGCAGCTTGAAATTCCTGTCCAAATTGGGATAAAACCAGTTTAAACTTCAAGGTTGGATCAAAGTCTAATCTTAAAGTTTAAATAAGGTTGAAATCGTCCAATATAGGTGGACAACCTTAATTGAATCATTGCAGATTCAAAAAGCTGGGTACCCCAGCTCTGTTTGGTCTTTTTCCTTTGTCCCACCTTTTTGTGTGGATTTTGCCCTTTTATTTATTTAAAGCCATACTATGGCCTTAAAACCTTTTAAATTGAGGTCACACAGGATTTACATTCTGTATGAAAGATCCTCAGCAAATTCAGTAGATATACACAACACCTCAATTTTAACTAAAATTTTGGTAAGTTTGCATAAACCTTATGCAACTTTAAATTTAAGCTTAAATTTAACAATTTCAAGAAAATGTTAAAATTTACATTATTACTGTGAGATTTGTGAATCTTCCAATAACATAAGAAATAAGCCTTTTTGGGTATAACACCCTATGGGTGTACCCTAGGTCATTTTTAGTGTAGAATCCAAAAATGAAATAATATTTTTAAGTTTGTTTATCCAAAAAGAAGTTATACTTATTTTTTGTTATTTTTTATTTTAAATTCAATTCAAAATTCTGTTGAAGACTAAATCAGCTGTATATAAAGTCATTTGTGGCCTTATGGGTAGGTTATACATACCTCACAGGCTCACAAAGTTGGTTCTCAAAGATTTTTGAAAGACCAAATGCAATGTACCCACAAATTTCCCAAAAGATAGTGCAAAAAAAAATACTTGAAAAATGTGGTGGAGGACTGGAACATTCCTTGAGAAGCAGGTTCATAGAGCCATGTTCCACAGAAGAGTATATTAATGCACTATAAGATATAGTGAAATGAACCGGAATTAGAAGAAAATGCAAAATAATTTGATATTTAAAGTCCAAACAAACCATTTATTGAAAAAGATACACCAAGAGAAGCTTTAAATCCCAATATACCCAGCACTAATGAGCAAAGAAAATGCCATTAATGTGGTTATATTGGACATTTGGCAAATAATTTCATTAAAAAGGAAAAAATAAATGAGATTTTGGAAACAAAACACCATAATGATAAAGAAGATGAACATGATTCTGAAAAATACACTGAAGAGTCAGAAACTTCTTAAAGTTAAAAAATCAATATCATTAATGCACAAATTAATAATATTGACTTAATATATGAAGTACTAGATGTAAATTCAAGCTTACCACAAGTTGGAAAATATGATACAAGCTTCACACATATACGATATTCAAAACTGCATAGAACAAAACCTGAAAAAGAAATGGGATATACAGCTGTAAAATAAAGTATAATTATTTTTATGGTAGAAAACCAAAAGGCAAAATTAGACCTGGAAACAGGAGCATACTGCACCTGTGTTGATAAAGGTTATTTACAAACAATTATACCATATTGGGAAGAAAACCTCATACCAATACAAGGGGTCAAATTTAGTAGTGCAAGTGAAAGCATGAAGCCCCTTGGAATAATTGACTTAACACTAATTTTTTCTCACCCTTCCCAATGCATAAGAGTTAAAGTAGAGTTTGTAGTAATGGACAAATTTACTAGTAACCATCTCTTCCTTGGAAATAATTACTTGTCAATTTATGGTATAGATATCTCTAACCCAAAGGACAGATATTTTACCATAGGAGACAATAAAATCCAGAAATTTGGCTTTTTAAACAACAAAAATCAAATGACTGCTATAAAAAATGAAGATACAAGCCCAGAAAGACATTTATTCATAAGTGAACAACTTATAGAGGCAAAATTCAATGAAAAATTAATAGAAATAATGAAAGAAAAATTGATTTATCTCTTATTTAAATACAAAAATGCTTTTGCAACTGAAAATAAACCACTAGGTGCTATAATTGGACATTACTTATATATCATTCTTGATGTGGAAAAGCCTTATCCACCTCTGCTAAGAAGACCAGCTTACCCATCTATCCCAAGAGCTAGAGGAGCCTTAGAGGTACACATTACAAAATTAATGGACCTTGGGGTATTGAGGAAATTAGGAAATAATAAACAGGTAGAGGTCATCACACCTTTCATTATAACTTGCCATAATGGAAAATTAAGGATGGTAGGGGACTTGAGAGCTTTAAATACCTATACTATCCCTTACAGGTATTGTGAGCCTGTGAGGTACATATGATGTACCCATAAGGCCCCAAATATCTTTATATACAGCCGATTTAGTCTTGAACAGACTTTTCAGTTGAAATTAAAATGAAAAATAACAAAAAATAAGTTTAACTTTTGTTTGGATAAACAAAGCTGTAATTATTATGTCATTTTTGGATTCTACACCAAAAATACCCTAGGGTACACCCATAGGGTTTTATAGCCCAAAATTCTTCTTTCTTAAGTTATTAGAAGATTTAAGAATGTCAAAGTACTAATGTAACTTTTTCAACACTTTTTAAAATTGTTAATTTGTATAAGGTTTATGCAAACATACCAAAAGTTTAGTTAAAATTGAGGTTTTGTGTATATTTACTGAATTGGCTAAGGATTTGCCATACAGAATGTAAATCCTGTGTGAGCTCAATTTAAAAGTGCTCAAGGCCATAGTATGGCTTTAAATAAATAAAAGGGCAAAATCCATGCAAAAAGGTGGGACAAAGGAAAAAGACCAAAAAGAGCTGGGGTACCCAGCTTTTTGGATTGCAAGGATTCAATTAAGGTTGTCCACCTTTATTGGAGTATTTTCAACCTTATTTAAGCTTTAAGATTAGACTTTGATCCAACCTTAAAGTTTAAACTGGTTTTATCCCAATTTAGACAGGAATTTCAAGCTGCCAAAGGCTAAATCCCAATATGCAGGCTCAAAAATAAAGCTTTGAGACCTGTAAAAGCTTAAATAAGCTTAAAAATTTAAGTTTACAAGCATTAAAACCTTATCAAAAGTTAAGGTTTAGTGTGTATTGCTATTTTACATGGAAAAATAGTAATAACTTCAAAAATTCATTAAAAGTCTAATTCTTGATGGATTTGCTTGAAATTTTCACACATCTTCCAGTTTAATGATATCTATATAGAAATTAAATCTTAAGTATCCTTTTATGAACAGATTTCCTGGGTAATTAGGCTGGAAATTTACTCTTTTAATCATACTTAAAGAAAATTAAGATTTCTTTAAAAATTAATTCAAAATTGAGTTTAAGAGATTTCTGCTTGAAGCTCTATTTTTAAGTTTTTCATGTAATGAACTTTAATATAAATAAGCTTATTTTAAATTAAAACTTAAAATGATTAACTTAAATGAGGATTACAGCTACTTGGAGCTAAGAATAACACTGGTAACTTTAAATTGGAATTAAAAATAAGTTACCTTCAGCTAAGAACCTTATTTTTAAACATGGTTTTCAGTTTTGACCTGAGAACACCCTCTATATCTATTATTAATCATTAGAGCTTCTCTGTAGACATAAAAAGAGTCTTTTTATCACTGTTTTTTTCCATCATCAATTCTCAATCCAATCATATTAGACATTTAAACAGGTAAAGCTTTATTATATAGAAAATCATATTATTAAAATATTTCTTAAGTATCTTATTCTTTATAAATCTTGAATTAAAGAATTTAAATAATAGAAATCAGATTATTGCTGTAATCACTTATAATATATTTTCTTTTATAAAATTATTGTCTTTAAAATATCTTTGAAAATCCACAAATTCCTCTCAAAAACTTGTTAATCATATTTTTTATTATAAAAAGTTGTTTTATCTTTTAAAATATTTATTTTTGGTGTGTTTTTAGCTTATAATTATCATTTAATATAATAAATGTTGCTGTTTGACTTTTTGTATTAAATTTATATTATAAGTAAGTTTTCTCTAAAATTCTATATCTTTTTTTATCTATTATTAGTTTTTTTATATAGAATTTTTCTATAAGAATTATTTCTGCACAGTGTGTGTTATAATTCTTTCATAAACAATATTTATATATTCTTCATAAGCAGTTAAATATTTGTATTTTCCATGTGTAATTGTCTCATTAAGATATTTACACTTCATATTGTTATAATTGTCAGTGACTGTAACAATAATAGAATAGTTATAATTTATTATAATTATTTTATATAATAATAGTTAAATTTATCTTCTTATAATTATTTTTAAGAATTATATTTGAATTTGTGGTTATAATATCTTATTATATTATATTTTTCTACTGAGGACAGTTGTGAGCCTTAGAGGTAATTTCATATACCCAAAAGACCACAAATACAAAATTAACATATAAATATAAATAAAATAAATTTATTTTTATTATTAAAATAAAAATCAAAATATAAGTATAAAAATATATTCACAATTAAAAACTTAATTACAATTCAAAAATAAAATTACATTAAATTTTGAAATTGTAAAATTACATTTATACTTGAAAAAATTAAGTAAAAATGAATTTTTAACAAAATTTTAAAAAAATAAATAAATTTGGAAAAAAGTTAAATATAAATTATTACAGCTTTTTATCTAATAAATAAACATATAAAAACATTTTCACCATTGGATTCCTCATAAAAAATCAGGTGGGGTCACCTCTGAGTGAAAACTTTGTAACTCAACTCTAAATAAGCTTAAATTAAGTTTTTAGTATTTTCTGTATGAAAATTGAAAATCCTCAAAACTTTAATTTAATTCACATCACATGCAGTGTTAATCACCAAAATGTGTGTTAAAATTGAGGTGTTGTGTATATTTTAGAAGTTATGAGGAATTAAAGTATTTTCAATTGAATTCAATTGAAATGTCAAAATGTGCGCGCGTATTACATAAGTGAACTTTGATTTACATATGAGGTATCAATTATTACTGTATTGAACTGTACAACTCAATTGAATCACATATGTAAATTATAAGTATAATACATGATGAGGAATTAAAGGAAAAATAAATTGGAAAGATTAAATTTGGGGGGGGAAAGGAACTCCAGCTCTAAGGGGGAGCTAGACCCCCAAAATCCTTGCTGACAGGCGTGTGGTGTCAAAATTCATGCAAAAGTTCATCACTTTTGGCCTGGAATTGAGCTACAGGGTCTGTCGACTCGATTGATGATGAGGTTTTGATATCAACTGGGGTAGTTTTAGCTGTTTCCAAGAGGGTAAAACTACCCTTAAGATAAAACAATCATAGTAAAAACAGTTTTAACTGGTTTCTACGTCTTTTACACACATTCTGACATGTTTTGAAGGCTCTAGACCAGATATTACTATAGCAATGGCTGATTTAAGGGTCTAAAATGGACAAAAATGGCTAAAACCAGTCCTTCTTTGGTCTAAACCAGGGTTCAATGATGCCATAATTGGCTTTTCTGTTGTAAGACTGTTTTTCACGACTGACAAGAGTAAATTTTACTTTTGGAGTAATAAAATTGATGGCTATAAAAGAATGTCTTCTTTGCCCCACTTTTCTCTTCATGTTAGAATCTTTTCCTTTTATAATTAGTTTAAACACTGTTAAACCAATTCATAAAAGATTCCAACCACCCTTTTTAAATTATTTTAAACCTTTTAACCACTTGAAAAATCATTATAATAATTTTTTGTAACTCTTATAATCATTTTTACCCCTGAACCACCCCAAAATTGAATTAAAGCATCTTTCATCACTGTTAACTTTGTCACTTTGTTTCCAAATTCACTCAGGTCACTTTTGGGCATTTTTTCTCTTTAATATTCTTTTTAAAGACTTTGCTCTTTAATTAATTGCTTGCAGTTTATTTCTCAATTAATTCCAATTGAAATTCCTTTTGTAGCCTTAAAATATCTCCTGTAGAGTATTTTTTGGATAAATTTTTATTGTTGGTAAAACAATAAATCTTTATAATATTATTGTTTTATACTAATAAAGATATAAACAATAAAATTGGCGTGTTTTCTCTTAAAAATAATATTTCTTACTATTTTTAATTGATTTTTACCTTATACAAATTTTGAGGACAGGAAAAGTACTTGATTTTTAATCAAAGTTTCATATCCACACCTTACATTTGGGGGCCCAGCCATGAAATTTTACCTGTGACATATTTTTTTTACTCTTTTTGAATCCTTTTTCTTATATTGAAAAATTTAAAAATATATAAAAAATACCTATAATTCAAAAAATCAATAAAAAAAATAATAATTTTTTTAATATTATAAGTGAGGCTTATATTTTAATTTCTTTTTTGAAATATCCTTTTTTTACTTAATTAATTGGTTTTTTCATTAATTTTAGTGTCTGACAACATGGTAAGACAAGAAAACATTGAAACATCCTCAACAGTAACCAGCATTATTCCTGCCAGTACTATTATTGTGACTCAGAATATTCAACCAGAGCCAATTTCTTCTGAATTAGTCAGCTTGGACCTAAGCAATACTCTTCAGAAAGCCAAATATTTGGCCAATAGTAAGTTTTTTGACGTAAAATTACTATTTTAAGCCTTTTTAACCATAATTATGCCTTTAACCAGGTCAGGAGACAGCTATAACCCCTCAAGCAGCTCCCAGAAAGGTAATAGACGTGATTTTGGCAGAGGCCAATCAGGTAAAGAAGGAAAAGGGTCAGTTGATGACTTCCAAACAACTAAAATGGGTCATTCTGAAGCTGATAATACCATTTTACCTTCAAAAAGAGCTGACACCGCCACAACAAGCCTCAGTGGACATATACAAAGCCAGCCACAGTGCATACAACAATGCACTTAAGTTCAAGGAGTACCAGATCCTTGCAGACCTGGGGAATAATTGCATGAATTCTTACCTGACTGTGAGAAAATTCCTGGGCCATCCCAATACTTGCAAATTGCTCAATGGATGGCATCCATTGATGGAGAAGAAAAAAATGATGCTTTTGACACTAGAATGGAGGAAAAACAACCCTCCACAACCCAAACCAGTGCCAAAAACAGCCCCAGTGGCCAGCAGCAGAAATTTCAACGTGAAAAAGCAGCCACAAACTCCAAACAAGGGCAAAGGGAAGGCACCAGCCCCAAAACCTTACAGCCAGGGCTGCAGAATCCCAAAGATTCAACAGGATGCCATGGGAAATGTATTTCAGATGGCCAGAACCATGATGGAATTACAAAAGAAGGAGGAAGCCAGATTAAAATATCAAAAATGATTTCTGAAACTTTTGATTGTATTCCAGAGTTGTATAAAGCTATTTCTGTCGCAAAAAGTCATCCTTCTGATAAAAATACATCAATTTGTGACAATCTTAAAACAAATAACTTAAGTCTGAGCCAAATAAATGATACACTAAAATTCTTTGAAAGAGCTTTAAGAACAATCAAAACTTCCAATAATGATAATTCTTTTGGCATTAAGATAAATGAACAATCTGCCATTATTAAAGAATTAACCAACAAATATTCTAAATTAAATATTGTGACATAATTGAAACAAGAATAAAACAAGCCATAAGCACTATCAAAGAAGATAATAACAAAGCTCTTGATGATATTTCAAAATCATTTGCTGAAGTAAAGACAAATACAGTTGCCCTGAAAAAGCATTTTGATACCTCAAGAGAGGAAATATCAAAATTAACAATAAAGTTAAATGAATTTATATCTGATAATACTAAACAAACTGAATTATGGAATGAGCCAACATATAAAGAGGATGATCATAAAACAAATGTCATAAACTCTATACAAAACTTGAAACATGAATTAAGAAATTCACAAAGGTGTAACAACATTAAAATGAATTATATTGAACAACTGCTAAACACCTTACCAAGAATGTCTACACCTCTGAATCAAAATGAAGATGCAAGAATTCCCAATCCACAAGTATTGGATATTGAAAATTCACAATTAAAAAATGAATTTTCTACTTATTTTCATAACTTAGAACCATTGATGGGCCAAGCACTCTTGAAAGAAGTTCTGAAACTTAAATAATGGCCTCAATTCAGTGGTGAAGGAGAGTATGACAATATGCAATTCATTAGAGTTATTGAAATGATCAAAGAGGCTTTTGAATTACCAGAAATATTGGTAACAGCCAGATTTAACACCCTTTTTACCAAATCAGCTCACAGATGGTACATCAAAATAAGACAAGCACATGGACACCAGAGTTGGACTTGATGGAAGCCCCAAATCATTAACAAATGGGCAAATGATGCTTGGAGGTTTAAAGTTGAAACAGCCTTTGAATCTTCCAAATTCAATGCTGATAAGAACAAAGCTTTACCATGGTTTTGCCAACAAAAAGACAGATTAACAGCATTATATCCTGACATGTCAGAATTTATGATCCATAGAAAAATTCTGAGACAATGTGGAGGTGACTTAGAGCATGCTGTCAAAAGCAGGACTACTGAACAATCTTCAGCAGAGGATATTTTCACCATATTAGAAGAAGTAACCACCAGAACAAAAATTGGTTCTAGTAGGGTGAATCTCAGAACAAGGTTTAATACACCTTGGAAAGATTCTGTGGACAAAAACCCCAAAGAAAATTCTAATAATGTTAAGTACAAATCTTCAGATACAGTCAGAAAGTGCCATATTTGCCAAAGCACCACCCATTTAGCCAATACATGTGCAAAAAGGGGGGAAATCAATGAAATTGACATTGAAAAGGAACTTTATTTTGAAAAAGATGACATAATTGAAGACAATTCATATGATAAGTCATCCATATTTTCTGAATCTTCAAAAGATATAGAAAATATCAATGCCACTTTTGACATCATGAAATCTTATTCCCACTTGCCACAATTGAGAAATGGTCAACTTGATTTATCAAAAGTTCAAGATTCACAACTTATGAAAACAAAACAAAACAGAGGGAAAGGTTATACAGCTGGTAGCTCCTGTATAACAGAAGTGGTGATTGACAACAAGCCCACCAAACTTTTGCTTGACCCAGGAGCCTTCTGCTCTTGTGTTGGAAAAATTTTTCTTAAGACTTGTGTACCAAATTTTGAAGACCAATTGTTGCCAATTGATGGTATAAAATTCAATAGTGCAAGTAATCCAATGAAAGCATTAGGAATTTTTGAGACCAATGTCATATTCCCACACATTAATGGAAATTTGAGAATCACAGTTGAATCTGTTTTTATGGAAAATTGCTCTAGTACCCATTTTATATTGGGAACTGACTATTTAATCATGTATGGAATAGATTTACATAACAACAAAGACAGATACTTTACTATTGGAGACAATAAGCATCAGAAATTTGCCTTTTTACCATTTAAAATACAAATTAAAGTAAATAAAGTATCACCAATCAACTTACAATTGGAGAAATTCAAATATGAACAGTTAAATGAGGCTGAAATAAGCCTTCATCTGACTAATAAACAAGAAAATGAACTTTCTTCCCTTTTGTATGACCACAGAGGAGCATTTTCTTCAGACAAAGAACCTCTAGGAGTAAGTATTGGTCATGAAGCTGATATCATCCTTAATATTGAAAGACCTTATCCACCACTCTTGAGAAGACCTGCATACCCAGCAAGTCCCAAGTCAAGAGAAGCTCTGGAAACTCATATCAAAGAACTTCTAGACCTTGGTGTAATGAGAGAAGTTGGCCATAATGAAGAAGTAGAAATAACTACACCAGTCATAGTGGCATGACATAATGGAAAATCTAGAATGTGTGGGGACTTTAGAGCTCTGAACACTTACACTGTTCCAGACAGATACCCAATACCAAAAATCCAAATTTCCCTTACTCAAATATCTCAAGCAGTGTATATAACCACTATGGACGCCCTTAAAGGGTTCCATCAAAATATGGTGACACCAAGAGCAAGAAAATACTTGAGAATTATTGTTCATTGTGGATTGTATGAATACTTGAGGAAGCCCTTTGGTATCAAAAATGCACCTTCACACTTCCAAAGAATGATGAATGAAATCTTCCCTGAAGAACTCTCAGAGGGGTGGTTA
This sequence comes from Austropuccinia psidii, assembly GCA_023105745.1. Classification (NCBI taxonomy): domain Eukaryota; kingdom Fungi; phylum Basidiomycota; class Pucciniomycetes; order Pucciniales; family Sphaerophragmiaceae; genus Austropuccinia; species Austropuccinia psidii. Next base: position 9,269,090 of record JALGQZ010000006.1, on the reverse strand, counting down.
ATCATTTACATTTATGACATTATTGTATGTTCCAAAACTTGGGAGGAGCACATGTACAGATTGTCCAGAGTTTTGACAAAAGTTCAATCAGTAAACATGAAAATCTCCTTGAAGAAATTTCATTTTGGATTTAAAGAGCTTAAAGCACTAGGACATGTTGTATCTGGTTTGTCCCTTGGTGTAAGGTGTGGATATGAAACTTTGATTAAAAATCAAGTACTTTTCCTGTCCTCAAAATTTGTATAAGGTAAAATTCAGTTAAAAATAGTATGAAATATTATTTTTAAGAGAAATCACGCCAATTTTATTGTTTATAACTTTATTAGTATAAAACAATAATATAAAAATTTATTGTTTTACCAACAATAAAGATTTATCCCAAAAAATACTCTACAAGAGATATTTTAAGGCTACAAAAGAAATTTCTTCAAGAGCAATTTCAATTGGAATTAATTGAGCAAAGAACTGCAAGCAATTAATTAAAGAACAAAGTCTTTAAAAAGAATATTAAAGAGAAAACACGCCCAAAAGTGACCAGAGTGAATTTGGAAACAAAGTGACAAAGTTAACAGTGATGAAAGATGCTTTAATTCACTTTTGGGGTGGTTCAGGGGTAAAAATGATTATAAGAGTTACAAACAATGATTATAATGATTTTTTCACGTGGTTAAAAGGATTAAAATGATTTAAAAGTGGTGGTTGGAATCTTTGATTGATTGGTTTAACAGTTTTAAACTAATTAATAAAAGGAAAAGATTCTAACATGAAGAGAAAAGTGGGGCAAAGAAGACATTCTTTTATAGCCATCAATTCTCTTACTCCAAAAGTAAAATTTACTCTTGTCAGTCGTGAAAAACAGTCTGACAACAGAAAAGCCAATTATGGCATCATTGAACCCTGGTTTAGACCAAAAAGGGCTGGTTTAAGCCATTTTTAGCCATTTTTAGCCATTTTAGACCCTTAAATCAGCCATTACTATAGCAATACCAGGCCTAGAGCCTTCAAAACACGTCAGAATGTGTGTCAGAGTCGTAGAAACCAGTTAAAACTGTTTTTACTCTGATGGTTTTATCTTAAGGGTAGTTTTACCCTCTTGGCAACAGCTAAAACTACCCCAGTTGGTATCAAAACCTCATCATCAATTGAGTCCACAGACCCTGTAACTCAATTCCAGGCCAAAAGTGATGAACTTTTGCGTGAATTTTGACATCCCACGCCTGTCAGCAAGGATTTTGGGGGTCTAGCTCCCCCTTAGAGCTGGAGTTCCTTTTCCCCCCCAAATTTAATCTTTCCAATTTATTTTTCCTTTAATTCCTCATCATGTATTATACTTATAATTTACACATGTAATTCAATTCAATTGTACAGTACAATACAGTAATAATTGACACCTCATATGTAAATCAAAGTTCACTTATGTAATACACGCGCACATTTTGACATTTCAATTGAATTCAATTGAAAATACTTTAATTCCTCATAACTTCTAAACTAAACACAACACCTCAATTTTAACACAAAAATTGATGGTTAACACCACATGTGGTGTGAATTAAATTAAGGTTTTGAGGATTTTCAACTTTTGTATTGAAAATACTAAAAACTTAATTTAAGCTTATTTAGAGTTGAGTTACAAAAATTTCACTCAGAGGTGACCCCACCTGATTTTTTATGAGGAATCCAATGGTGAAATAAAATTTATATGTTTATTTATTGGATAAAAAGTTATAATAAATTTTATTTAACTTTTTTCCAAATTTATTTATTTTTTCACAATTTTGTTAAAATTTCATTTTTACTTAAATTTTTCAAGTATAAATGTAATTTTATATTTACAAAATTTAAAGTAATTTTATTTTTAAATTATAATTAATTTTTTATTTTTAATATAATTTTATATTTATATTTTTTATTTTTATTTTAATAATATAAATAAATTTATTTTGTTTATATTAATATGTTATTTTTTATATTTGTGGTCTTTTGGGTATATGAAATTACCTCTAAGGCTCACATTCCCTCACCCTAAAAAAGAATATTACTTTGTAATATTGGTGTTTCTAGTGTGTCTGAATCTCCTCAGGAGTTTGGTGGCTTCTGGTATATCTTTCTCTTCTAACCATTCATCTTCACAAGTTGGGTCACTGTACCTAACAAGGTATTCCCTTACTTTCTTGGTTCTTAATTTCCTTTCTTTAAGAACTTTGGTTATTTTCTTAGTACCAGATGTCTCAATAGGAGGTATAACTTGGGGAATCTTATTCCTCAAGGGAAATTTCTCAGCATCACTAGATTTGTATGGCTTTATCAAGCTTACTGGAAATGTAGGGTGCTTATTGCTAAGTTCTTCAGATAACTCTACTTGAACAGCATTTTCTCCATGGAGGGCCTTAATCACAAAAGGTCCTGCAAAGGAGTCTTTTAACTTTTTACATCCTTTGATGTTATTGAAGTTAGTGGTGGATACAAGAACTAGGTCCCCCACTTTGAAATCTGGAGTTGCATGAGATTTATCCCATTTGTCTTTAGCATATGCAAAAGAGTCCTCCATGCATCTCACTGCATGCTTTCTAGCTTTGTCTAGCATTCCTTTGAAGCTAGCAGCTGTGGGATGTATTTCAATTAAGTCTTTCCTCAAGGAATCTTGGGGTAACTTGGGGTTCCATCCTTTTTCTAGAATAGCAGGAGTCTGATTGGTACTGGAATGGATTGATGTTTTATATGCTAATTCCAGTGCTGGTAACAGAGTACACCAATCATGGGTAAATCCATCACAATCTTTGAATTCAAGGCCATATGCACAAAATCTTCTCACCATGTCCTCTAAGGTTTGGATCATTCTTTCAGCCAGACCATCAGTTTGTGGGTGGTAGGCTGTAGAGAAAGACAGTTTTGTGCCAAATAATTGGTGAAGATTTGTCCATAGAGCTGAAGTGAATTTGGGATCTCTATCACTGATGATATTTGTAAATATCCCAGTCCATGACACTACTCTATTCCATATCAGAAGAGCTGTATCCATGGCTGTATCATCTTTGTGACATGGTAAAAAGATTGGAGTTTTACTGAATCTGTCCACAATTACTAGGCAAGCATTATAGCTCCTGTCACCTCCTGGTGGTAGGCCAGTTACCCAATCCATATGGACAATTTCCCAAGGTCTGTTTGGTTCTTGGATTTTCATCATATTTCCAAGTCTTTTGCCAGTGGATTTATTTGCCTTTTGGCATCTGTCACAGGTTTTGCAATATTCTGCAACATCTTTTTGCCACATTGGCCACCATATGCAGGTCTTTACTTTCTCTCTTGTTCTGTCCTCAGAAAGATGTCCTGAAAAGGGACTATCATGGCATTCTTTCAGTACAAGATTGATTAATGACCTGTCTACAACTGTCATGACACATGTGTGCTTGGTTCTGTGGTAAATTATACTATCCAGTAGGTGAAATCTCCCTTCATTATAAGATTTTCTCCATACTTCATCCAAGGCATGTATTAGAGAGTTGTCTTTACAGTCTTTGTTAAGTAATTGGCATAAGATGCTACAATTCTTATCTTGAGTGTAGCTATTTCTGACTTCTTCAAAGAAGGTGGTGTTCAAGTCTGTAACACTTATTCCTTCTATTGGGATTTGTGGTGAAGCTTCTTCTGGAACATAAGCAGTATTATCAATATTATTTGGTAATGGCCATCTGCTTAGTCCATCTGCATTCTTATGAATATTCCCATCCTTATTAACAATAGTCATATTTCCTCTGTATTCTTGTATGGCTATTTGCCATCTGAGCATATGCCTGTTGGGTGTTTTCATGTTTAAAAGTGATTTGACAGCTGTACAATCTGTTATCACCTCAAAAACACATCCCTCCAAGAAGTAGTTTGATTTTTCCAAGGCCCAGACAGGGCATAGACATTCCATTTGACTTGCTCCATATCTGGCTTCAGTTGGTTTGATTTGCCTGGATATGAAACATATGGGTCCTTCTACAGGTTTATCATTTATGATTTGAACTTGGTGAAGTGCAGCACCCAGTCCATCCCCTGGTGCATCAATATACAATTTGAAAGGCAATTTAAAGTCTGGCATAAGTAAGAGTGGAGCAGTGGTGAAGGCTTCTCTTAGAGACTCAAAATCTTTGACTCTGTCAACAGTCATTTCAAATACTGTGTCTTTGTCACACAATTTATAAAGTGGTCTTGCTATGGATCCAAAATCTTTAATGTGTTGCCTGTAATATCCTGCAAAACCTAAGAAAGACTGAATTTCCTTCTTATTCTGAGGCATGGGCTTTAGCAATACTGCTGCAACTTTGTTTTTGTCAATTCCAAGGGACAAACCAGATACAACATGTCCTAGTGCTTTAAGTTCTTTAAATCCAAAATTACATTTATTCAAGGAGATTTTCATGTTTACTGATTGAATTTTTGTCAAAGCTCTTGATAATCTGTACATGTGCTCCTCCCAAGTCTTTGAACAGATAATAATGTCATCAATGTAAATGATTAACCATCCCTCTGAGAGTTCTTCAGGGAAGATTTCATTCATCATTCTTTGGAAGTGTGAAGGTGCATTTTTGATACCAAAGGGCATCCTTAAGTATTCATACACTCCACAATGAACAATAATTCTCAAGTATTTTCTTGCTCTTGGTGTTACTACATTTTGATGGAATCCTTTAAGGGCATCCATAGTGGTTATATACACTGCTTGAGATATTTGAGTAAGGGCAATTTGGATTTTTGGTATTGGGTATCTGTCTGGAACAGTGTAAGTGTTCAGAGCTCTAAAGTCCCCAGCCATTCTGGATTTTCCATTATGCCACGCCACTATGACTAGTGTAGTTATTTCTACTTCCTCATTGTGGCCTACTTTTCTTATTACACCAAGGTCTAGAAGTTCTTTGATATGAATTTCTAGAGCTTCTCTTGATTTTGGACTTGCTGGATAAGCAGGTCTTCTTAAGAGTGGTGGATAAGGTCTCTCAATGTTAAGAATGATGTCAACTTCATGACCAATAATTGCTCCCAGGGGTTCTTTGTCTGTAGCAAATGCTCCTCTGTGGTCATACAAAAGGGAAGAAAGTTCATTTTCTTGCTTATCAGTCAGATGAAGGCTTATTTCAGCCTCATTTAACTGTTCAGACTTGAATTTCTCTAACTCTAAGTTGACTGGTGATACTTTGTTTACTGTAATTTGTCTTTTAAAGGGTAAAAAGGCAAATTTCTGGCGCTTATTGTCTCCAATTGTAAGGTATCTGTCTTTGTTATTATGTAAATCTATCCCATACATGATTAAATAGTCATTTCCCAATATAAAATGGGTACTAGAGCAATTTTCCATAACAACAAATTCAACTGTGATCCTTAAATTCCCATTTATGTGTGGGAATATGATATTGGTCTCAAAGATTCCTAATGCTTTCATTGGGTTACTTGCACTGTTGAATTTTATACCATCAATTGGTAACAATTGGTCTTCAAAATTTGGTACACAAGTCTTGAGAAAAGATTTTCCAACACAAGAGCAGAAGGCTCCTGGGTCAAGCAAAAGTTTGGTGGGTTTGTTATCAATCACCACTTCTGTTATACAGGAGTTACCAGCTGTATAACCTTTTCCTCTGTTTGGTTTTGTCTTCATAAGTTGTGCATCTTGAACTTTTGATAAATCAACTTGACCATTGCTCAATTGTGGTAAGTGGGAATAAGATTCCATGATGTCAAAAGTGGCATTGATATTTTCTATATCTTTTGAAGATTCAGAGAATATGGATGACTTATCATCTGAATTGTCTTCAATTATGTCTTCTTTTTCAACATCTGGTTCTTTTTCAATGTCAATTTCATTGATTTTCCCCCTTTTTGGAAATGTATTGGCTAAATGGGTGGTGCTTTGGCAAATATGGCATTTCCTGACTGTATCTGCAGATTTATATTTAATATTACTAGAATTTTCTTTGGGGTTTTTGTCCACAGAATCTTTCCAAGGTGTATTAAACCTTGTTTTAAGATTCACCCTACTAGAACCAATTTTGGTTCTGGTGGTTACTTCTTCTAGTATATTGATAATATCCTCTGCTGAAGATTGTTCAGTAGTCCTGCTTTTGACAGCATGCTCTAAGTCACCTCCACATTGTCTCAGAATTTTTCTATGGATCATAAATTCTGACATGTCAGGATATAATGCTGTTAATCTGTCCTTTTGTTGGCAAAACCATGGTAAAGCTTTGTCTTTATCAGCATTAAATTTGGCAGATTCAAAGGCTGTTTCAACTTTAAACCTCCAAGCATCATTTGCCCATTTGTTGATGATTTGGGTTTTCCACCAAGTCCAACTCTGGTGTCCATGTGCTTGTCTTATTTTGATGTACCATCTGTGAGCTGATCTGGTTAACAAGGTGTTAAACCTGGCTGTTACCAATCTGTCTGGTAATTCAAAATCCTCTTTGATCATGTCAATACCTCTAATGAATTCCATATGGTCATACTCTCCTTCACCACTGAAGTGAGGCCATTCTTTAAGTTTTGGAACTTCTTTCAAGAGTGCTTGGCCCATTGATGGTTCCAAGTTATGAAAAGAAGTGGATAATTCATTTTTTAATTGTGAATTATCAGGATCCAATACTTGTGGATTTGAAATTCTTGTGCCCTCATATTCTGATTTAGAGGTGTAGACATTCTTGGTAAGGTGTTCAGTAATTGTTCAATGTCATTCATTTTACTGTTGCTACACCTTTGGGAATTTCTGTATTCATGTTGGAAGCTTTGTATTAAATTTATTACTTCAATTTTATACATGTCTTCTTTATGTGTAAGTTCTTGCCATAACTCTGTCTGTCTTGTATTATCAGCAGTGACTTGATTCAATTTCATTGATAATTTTGATACTTCTTCTTGTGAAGCATCAAAACACTTTTTCAAGGCAATGGTATATGTCTTTACTTCAGTAAATGAATTTGAAATGTCATCAAGGACTTTCTTGTTATCTGTCTTGATAATATTTATGGCTTGTTTAATTCTTGTTTCAATCATGTCATCAATATTGAATTTAGAATATTTATCTGTTAATTCTTTAATAATGGCAGATTGTTCATTTATTTTAATGTTAGAAGAATTGTCATTATTAGAATTTTTAATTGTTCTTAAAACTTTTTCAAAACACATAAGTGTTTCATTAATTTGGCACAGACTCAGGTTGTTTGTTTTAATGTTGTTACAAATGGATTCATTTTTATCAGAAAGATGTTTTTTCACGTCATTTATAGCATCATACAACTCTGGGATGGAATCAAATATATCAGAAATCATTTCTGGAACTTTAATCTGGCTTCCTCCTTCTTTTGTAATTCCATCATGGTTCTGGCCATCTGAAATACATTTTCCATGGCATCCTGTTGAATCTTTGGAATCCTGTAGCCCTGGCTGTAAGGTTTTGGAGCTTGTGCCTTCCCTTTGCCCTTGTTTGGAGGTTGTGGCTGCTTTTTCACGTTGGAATTGCTGCTGCTGGCCACTGGGGCTGTTTTTGGCACTGGTTTTGGTGGTGGAGGGTTGTTTTTCCTCCATTCCAGTGTCAAAAGCATCATGTTTTTCTTCTCCATCAATGGATGCCATCCATTGAGCAATTTGCAAGTGTTGGGATGGCCCAAGAATTTTCTTACAGTTAGGTATGAATTCATGCAGTTTCTCCACAGATCTGCAAGGATCTGGTATTCTTTGTACTGAAGTGCATTGTTGTAAGCCTTCTGGCTGGCTTTGTAAATGTCCACTGAAGCTTCTTGTGGCGGTGTCAGCTCTTTTTGAAGGTAAAATAGTGTCATCAGCTTCAGAATTGGACAATTTATTGTTGTGGAAGTCTTTTACTGACCCTTGTCCTTCTGTATCTGATTGGCTTCTGCCATAATCACGTCTATGACCTTTTTGGGAGCTGCTTGAGGGTTTATAGCTTGCTCCTGATCTGGTTGAAGGCATATTTATGATTAGAAAGGTTAAAAATAGTAATTTTACGTCAAAAAACTCACTATTTGTCAAATTTTCAGCTCTCTGAAGGGTATTACTTATATCCAAGTTAATTAATTCAGAGGTTATTGGCTCAGGTTGGTTATTTTGAGTCACAATAACAGTGCTATTATGGTCTGAAATCACAGTGCTTGCAGGAATAATACTGGTAACTGTTGAGGCTGTTTCAATGTTTTCTTGTCTTACCACGTTGTCAGACACTAAAATTAATGAAAAAGCCAATTAATTAAGTAAAAAAAAAGGTTATTTCAAAAAAGAAATAAAAATATAAGCCTCACTTATAATATGAAAAAAATTATTTTTTAAGGATTTTTTTGGATTATAAGTATTTTTTATATGTTTTTAAATTTTTCAATATAAGAAAAAAAATATTTAAAAAGAGTAAAAAAAATATGTCACAGGTAAAATATCACGGCTGGGCCCCCAAATGTAAGGTGTGGATATGAAACTTTGATTAAAAATCAAGTACTTTTCCTGTCCTCAAAATTTGTATAAGGTAAAATTCAGTTAAAAATAGTATGAAATATTATTTTTAAGAGAAATCACGCCAATTTTATTGTTTATAACTTTATTAGTATAAAACAATAATATAAAAATTTATTGTTTTACCAACAATAAAGATTTATCCCAAAAAATACTCTACAAGAGATATTTTAAGGCTACAAAAGAAATTTCTTCAAGAGCAATTTCAATTGGAATTAATTGAGCAAAGAACTGCAAGCAATTAATTAAAGAACAAACTCTTTAAAAAGAATATTAAAGAGAAAACACGCCCAAAAGTGACCAGAGTGAATTTGGAAACAAAGTGACAAAGTTAACAGTGATGAAAGATGCTTTAATTCACTTTTGGGGTGGTTCAGGGGTAAAAATGATTATAAGAGTTACAAACAATGATTATAATGATTTTTTCACGTGGTTAAAAGGATTAAAATGATTTAAAAGTGGTGGTTGGAATCTTTGATTGATTGGTTTAACAGTTTTAAACTAATTAATAAAAGGAAAAGATTCTAACATGAAGAGAAAAGTGGGGCAAAGAAGACATTCTTTTATAGCCATCAATTCTCTTACTCCAAAAGTAAAATTTACTCTTGTCAGTCGTGAAAAACAGTCTGACAACAGAAAAGCCAATTATGGCATCATTGAACCCTGGTTTAGACCAAAAAGGGCTGGTTTAAGCCATTTTTAGCCATTTTTAGCCATTTTAGACCCTTAAATCAGCCATTACTATAGCAATACCAGGCCTAGAGCCTTCAAAACACGTCAGAATGTGTGTCAGAGTCGTAGAAACCAGTTAAAACTGTTTTTACTCTGATGGTTTTATCTTAAGGGTAGTTTTACCCTCTTGGCAACAGCTAAAACTACCCCAGTTGGTATCAAAACCTCATCATCAATTGAGTCCACAGACCCTGTAACTCAATTCCAGGCCAAAAGTGATGAACTTTTGCGTGAATTTTGACATCCCACGCCTGTCAGCAAGGATTTTGGGGGTCTAGCTCCCCCTTAGAGCTGGAGTTCCTTTTCCCCCCCAAATTTAATCTTTCCAATTTATTTTTCCTTTAATTCCTCATCATGTATTATACTTATAATTTACACATGTAATTCAATTCAATTGTACAGTACAATACAGTAATAATTGACACCTCATATGTAAATCAAAGTTCACTTATGTAATACACGCGCACATTTTGACATTTCAATTGAATTCAATTGAAAATACTTTAATTCCTCATAACTTCTAAACTAAACACAACACCTCAATTTTAACACAAAAATTGATGGTTAACACCACATGTGGTGTGAATTAAATTAAGGTTTTGAGGATTTTCAACTTTTGTATTGAAAATACTAAAAACTTAATTTAAGCTTATTTAGAGTTGAGTTACAAAAATTTCACTCAGAGGTGACCCCACCTGATTTTCTATGAGGAATCCAATGGTGAAATAAAATTTATATGTTTATTTATTGGATAAAAAGTTATAATAAATTTTATTTAACTTTTTTCCAAATTTATTTATTTTTTCACAATTTTGTTAAAATTTCATTTTTACTTAAATTTTTCAAGTATAAATGTAATTTTATATTTACAAAATTTAAAGTAATTTTATTTTTAAATTATAATTAATTTTTTATTTTTAATATAATTTTATATTTATATTTTTTATTTTTATTTTAATAATATAAATAAATTTATTTTATTTATATTAATATGTTATTTTTTATATTTGTGGTCTTTTGGGTATATGAAATTACCTCTAAGGCTCACACTTGGAATTGACAAAAACAAAATTGCAGCAGTATTGCTAAAACCCATGCCTCAGAAAAAGAAGGAAATTCAGTCATTCTTAGGCTTTGCAGGATATTACAGGCAACACATTAAAGATTTTGCATCCATAGCAAGACCACTTTATAAGTTGTGTGACAAAGACACAGTGTTTGAGATGACTGTTGACAGAGTCAAAGCTTTTGAGTCTCTAAGAGAAGCATTGACCACTGCTCCACTCTTACTGATGCCAGACTTTAAATTACCTTTCAAACTGTATATTGATGCATCAGGGGATGGACTGGGTGCTGCACTTCACCAAGTTCAGATCATAAATGATAATCCTGTAGAAGGACCCATATGTTTCATATCCAGGCAAATCAAACCAACTGAAGCCAGATATGGAGCAAGTCAAATGGAATGTCTATGCCTTGTCTGGGCCTTGGAAAAATTGAACTACTTTTTAGAGGGATGTGTTTTTGAAGTGATAACAGATTGTACAGCTGTGAAATCACTTTTGAACATGAAAACATCCAACAGACACATGCTCAGATGGCAAATAGCCATACAAGAATACAGAGGCAATATGACTATTGTTCATAAGGATGGGAATATTCATAAGAATGCAGATGTACTAAGCAGATGGCCATTACCAAATAATATTGATAATCCTGCTTATGTGCCAGAAGAAGCTTCACCACAAATTCCAATAGAAGGAATAAGTGTTACAGACTTGAACACCACCTTCTTTGAAGAAGTCAGAAGTAGCTACACTCAAGATAAGAGTTGTAGCATCTTATGCCAATTACTTAACAAAGACTGTAAAGACAACTCTCTAATACATGCCTTGGATGAAGTATGGAGAAAATCTTATGATGAAGGAAGATTTCACCTACTGGATGGTATAATTTACCACAGAACCAAGCACACATGTGTAATGACAGTTGTAGACAGGTCATTAATCAATCTTGTACTGAAAAAATGCCATGATAGTCCCTTTTCAGGACATCTGTCTGAAGAAAGAACAAGAGAGAAAGTAAAGACCTGCATATGGTGGCCAATGTGGCAGAAAGATGTTGCAGAGTATTGCAAAACCTGTGACAGATGCCAAAAGGCAAATAAATCCACTGGCAAAAGACTTGGAAATATGATAAAAATCCAAGAACCAAACAGACCTTGGGAAATTGTCCATATGGATTGGGTAACTGGCCTACCACCAGGAGGTGACAGAAGCTATAATGCTTGCCTAGTAATTGTGGACAGATTCAGTAAAACTCCAATCTTTTTACCATGTCACAAGGATGATACAGCCATGGATACAGCTCTTCTGATATGGAATAGAGTAGTGTCATGTACTGGGATATTTACAAATATCATTAGTGATAGGGATCCCAAATTCACTTCAGCACTATGGACAAATCTTCACCATTTATTTGGAACTAAACTGTCTTTCTCTACAGCCTACCACCCACAAACTGATGGCCTGGCTGAAAGGATGATCCAAACTTTAGAGGACATGGTAAGAAGATTTTGTGCATATGGCCTTGAATATAATAATAGTGATGGTTTCACCCATGATTGGTGTACTCTTCTACCTACACTGGAACTGGCATACAAAACCTCCATTCATGCCAGTACCAATGAGACTCCTGCTATTTTGGAAAAAAGGATGGAATCCCAAATTACCCCAATATTCTTTAAGGAAAGATTTGGTTGAAATACATCCTACAGCTGCCAGCTTCAAAGGAATGCTAGACAGTTCCAGAAATCATGCAGTAAAATGCATGGAAGACTCATTTGCATATGCTAAAGATAAATGGGATAAATCTCATGCCACTCCAGATTTCAAGGTAGGGGATTTAGTACTAGTATCCACCACAAACTTCAATAACATCAAAGGATGTAAAAAGCTCAAAGACTCCTTTGAAGGACCTTTTGTTATTCAAGCCCTCCATGGAGAAAATTCTGTTGAAGTAGAATTATCTGAAGAACTTAGTAATAAGCATCCTACATTTCCAGTGAGCTTGGTAAAGCCATATAAATCTAGTGATTCTGAGAAATTTCCCTTGAGGAATAAGATTCCCCAAGTTATACCTCCTATTGAGACATCTGGTACTAAGAAAATTACCAAAGTTCTTAAAGAAAGAAAATTAAGAACCAAGAAAGTGAGGGAATACCTTGTTAGGTACAGTGACCCAACCTGTGAAGATGAATGGTTAGAAGAAAAGGACCAGAAGCTACCAGACTCCTCAGGAGATTCAGACACACTAGAAATACCAAAATTACAAAGTAATATTCTTTTTTTAGGGGGAGGGAATGTGAGCCTTTGTCAGGGTGAGTCTATGTAGTAGCTTAAAAATAGTAAATACAAGCTAGCACCTTGACTGTGACACGTCAAAATAAATAAAAATAAAGTCTTCAGGTCCTACTGCTACATGGTAACAGTGGTGATGAGTCTATTGAGGACCCGGGTTGCAATGCTCTAATATCTTTGACTGTAAAGAAACACTACAATAATTATATTCTAATTATATCTTTAATAATTCTAAGGACACTACTGATGAATAACAGTCTTGTCACGTAAGAATATTGGTAAAGTAAGATAAGATGATGGGTTTTCAAGGGAAAAACCCTTCTTTTTATATCTTTCAAGACTGTCAAGAGTTATTAACTCTTCACACGTCAGAGGAGTGAAAACTTTCACTCCAGTGGTCAGTCTGTGGTTCTGGATCCTCAATTCTGACGTCAATATAGACAGAATTGTGGTTTTGGAACCACAAATGATCATTCTGGATCAATACAGGGTGAAAAAACTTTTCACCTGCCACGTCAGCACTTGGATGACGTTGTTCTGGTGTCTGTATGATCAATATTAGTCATTCTGGGCGGGTTTAAGCTTTAAATAACCATTATTCTAAGTATCAAGACTGTACTGGTTGGTACAGGTTTGGTACAGACCAGTATTGGTCAAAATACTTCCAACCAAGATATCTCAGTCAGTTTTTGAGATATCAAGAAACCAAGAGCACAGAATTGAAGGGCTTAATGAGCTCTTCAATTTGGTATGCTTCATGTTTACCCTTCTTGCAAATAGCAAAAGTTATAAGGGCTTTAAGTTTTTGGATGTAATTTTGTACATCAGTATGAGGCTTCAAAAACTTCCATGCTAGATATCTTCTTCAATTTGGAATATATCTGTATTCTGATGATACAGTCTTGTAGGGCTTGATTAGCTCTACAGTTTGGTATATTACACTGTACAGTTGTATGAGTGTATGCCAAAGATACAGGGGTTTGTTTACATTGTTGTTTTCAGAATATCTGTATTTTGGCTGTTAAACCTTTGAACCAAGATCCCTAAGTCAATTTAAGAGATAAAGAGGTGTAAGGTGTCTCAAATTAAAGCTCTTGTTGAGATATTTAATTTTGTTATACTTTTGTACAGTTTTGTACAAGCCCTCTTTGACTTTCAGGGGGACTTGGTTTTGAAAATGAGGTTATATGGTATCTCCAGTTGTAGTGGTGTTACAACAACATGGATGATATCATTGTGTAGCTCTCTATGTGAGCTTTAAGAAAAATACCATTTTGGTATAAAATAACTTAAATATGCATAAGTTAGATGAGAGGTGAAAATAAGGGTTTTGACTTGTTTATTCTCCTCTAGGTTTCCTTATTCTGTTTGGATAAGGTTGGTGTTTAATTTAAGAGGATTGTTTTCTCTTAATAATTACCTGTATTGACTATGTTTGTTCAATACTTGTCATACCATTATTTATGGTATGTTGGATGTCATGCTAGTGCTCTGTTTTGAGTCACAGGCTGACAGCCTTAGAGGTAATTTCATATACCCAAAAAGACCACAAATACAAAATTATCATATAAATATAAATAAAATAAATTTATTTATATTATTAAAATGAAAATCAAAATATAAATATAAAATTATATTCACAATTGAGAACTTAATTATAATTTAAAAATAAAATTACATTAAATTTTGAAATTGTAAAATTACATTTATACTTGAAAAAATTAAGTAAAAATGAATTTTTAACAAAATTGTAAAAAAATAAATAAATTTTGAAAAAAGTTAAATATAAATTATTATAACTTTTTATCTAATAAATAAAAATATAAAAAAAATTTCAACATTAAATTCCTCATAAAAAATCAGGTGGGGTCAACTCTGAGTGAAACTTTTGTAACTCAACTCTAAATGAGCTTAAATTAAGTTTTTAGTATTTTCTGTATGAAAATTTAAAATCCTCAAAACTTTAATTTAATTCACATCACATGCAGTGTTAATCACCAAAATTTGTGTTAGAATTGAGGTGTTGTGTATATTTTAGAAGTTATGAGGAATTAAAGTATTTTCAATTGAATTCAATTGAAATGTCAAAATGTGCGCGTGTATTACATAAGTGAACTTTGATTTACATATGAGGTATCAATTATTACTGTATTGAACTGTACAACTCAATTGAATTACATATGTAAATTATAAGTATAATACATGATGAGGAATTAAAGGAAAATAAATTGGAAAGATTAAATTTGGGGGGAAAGGAACTCCAGCTCTAAGGGGGAGCTATACCCCCAAAATCCTTGCTGACAGGCATGTGGTGTCAAAATTTATGCAAACGTTCATCACTTTTGGCCTGGAATTGAGTTACAGGGTCTGTGGACTCAATTGATGATGAGGTTTTGATACCAACTGGGGTAGTTTTAGCTGTTGCCAAGAGGGTAAAACTACCCTTAAGATAAAGCAATCATAGTAAAAACAGTTTTAACTGGTTTCTACGTCTCTTACACACATTCTAACGTGTTTTGAAGGCTCTAGACCAGATATTACTATAGTAATGGCTGATTTAAGGGTCTAAAATGGCTAAAAATGGCTAAAACCAGCCCTTCTTTGGTCTAAACCAGGGTTCAATGATGCCATAATTGGCTTTTCTGTTGTAAGACTGTTTTTCACGACTGAAAAGAGTAAATTTTACTTTTGGAGTAATAAAATTGATGGCTATAAAAGAATGTCTTCTTTGCCCCACTTTTCTCTTCATGTTAGAATCTTTTCCTTTTATAATTAGTTTAAACACTGTTAAACCAATCAATAAAAGATTCCAACCACCCTTTTTAAATAATTTTAAACCTTTTCACCACGTGAAAAAATCATTATAATCATTGTTTGTAACTCTTATAATCATTTTTACCCCTGAACCACCCCAAAAGTGAATTAAAGCATCTTTCATCACTTTTAACTTTGTCACTTTGTTTCCAAATTCACTCTGGTCACTTTTGGGCGTGTTTGCTCTTTAATATTCTTTTTAAAGACTTTGTTCTTTAATTAATTTCTTGAAGTTCATTGCTCAATTAATTCCAATTGAAATTGCTCTTGAAGAAATTTCTTTTGTAGGCTTAAAATATCTCTTGTAGAGTGTTTTTTGGATAAATTTTTATTGTTGGTAAAACAATAAATCTTTATAATATTATTGTTTTATACTAATAAAGATATAAACAATAAAATTGGCGTGTTTTCTCTTGAAAATAATATTTCTTACTATTTTTAATTTATTTTCGCCTTATATAAATTTTGAGGACAGGAAAAGTACTTGATTTTGAATCAAAGTTTCATATCCGCACCTTACAACAGCCATAGTACTCTTGATATTGTTACTATTATCAAGAGTTTCATAGACAAACCTTACACTTGGGGGCCTGTCCGTGATTTTAACCAATTTTTGGGACATGAATCATATTCTAGACCTAATGTTACTGTTTTCTGACGTAAAATTTCCATATTTACTTTAATATTGGCTTTTTTGGGACTTATCACTTATAAATAATCTTTATAATATTAATAAAGTTATTTTTTTCTTGAGAATATGTTTGGAAACAATATTCTATTGAGTGACTTGTAATAAATTTCTTTTGCCTAACCAGTGGCCTTTTCACATCACAGACTTGAAATTTATTCTTTGAGTTATTCTAGTATAAAGTGAATAATAATAAAGTTTTCATTAATAACCTATTAATTGAATAATTATTATTTCTTGAAAGAAAATATAAAATCAAATAGAAAATTTGTAAATTAAAAATACTTACTGAAAACATTTTTCCTTTAATCTTAGACATTTTCCTTTATTTTTGACGTAATTTGCCATAAATTACATTAAAACAACTTTATCCAATAAGCTGAGTTTATAAGTTATCTTTATTGTTTCTTAAATAACTTATATTTTTTTTTTATCTAGTGTCATCCATCAGAGAAAGTTCTGCAGACTCTGAAGCCTCAGAGTCTAGTATTGAAATTCAAACTAGCCCAGCACCAAGGGGTTTAATCACCAAAGAACCCTTTAAAGGTCCAGCAGGTGAATTCAATCCATTTCTAAGGCTTAATTACTTTATATTGACGTGAAATGACTCCTAATAAAAGTGGAAGTCTCTACCGCATCCAATCAAATGGATCTGGACCAGGATATTCCAGTCATAAGTAAAAAAGACGATAATGTCAGCCCAGAGGAGAGGCACAAATGGAGGATTCCAGAGCTTCTACCAGTTCCCAAAGGTTATCCAGCACCTTTGACACTCTCATTGAGAGTCCAGAAGCTGACATAACTGCTATTGCTGTTGTTAGACCTGAATCACTTTCAACAGGAAACAATAGAGATATACCAGTCTCAATAAAAGAACTGGTTTATGGCAGCAAAACAGTAAGAGTGGGAACTTCTCCCAAGTATTTGGATAAGCACCATGAACTCATATCTTCAAGTGAAGAAGTTCATGGGTCCAGAAAAGGCAGAAGAACTTTTGAAGGGTTGGACACCCATGTATTTCAAAGGACAAGTCCAACAAATAAAAGCTTGGTTTAAAAACCAAAGCATGTTATCAGAGGACCAGAAGAAGAAGTTGGCCCGAGGCAAGGAAAACAGCCAAGTGGAAGCTCCCCAAGCCTCCACAAGCAAAAATCCTCCTCAACAAGTGCTAAAACAAGCCCAAGGAAACCCCAAAGACCAACCAGAAGGGAAAGCAAAAGTCAAAGCCGAAGTGGAACAAGCCATACCCGCAGAATTACAGGATTACCAAGAAAGAGAAGACATCCATGGACAATGTGTTCAATATGGCAAGAACTCTGATGGAATTCAAAAACAAGGAAGAGGAAATATGGAACCAATCTTTTCCAAAGAAGTAGACCTTTTAAAACTTGTAAACCAAATTTAAACTTGTAATAAAGAGATTATAACAAAGTTTGAAAAATTTGAGTATATCCAACAGAAGCTGGGTGATGAGATACTGCAAGTGAAAGAGTCACAAAAGACCATTATTGGCCTTGAAAATGTTAATAAAGACAAAATTTTGTCTTTGACGCAAATTTGTGCAATAATTGAGTCTAAGGTTACCTTAGTCAATCAACCAGATGACAATTGTATTTATGTTATAACTAGACTGTTAAAATAATTAGGAATACAAGCTCAAAACTTGGAAAACTCAACTGGGCATAATGAAGCTCTTTTGCAAGAACAATTGGAAAAAAGTGATAAACAATGACTTTAATTGAAAGAAGATATTCAATCATGTCAGGATGAGTCTATGATGAAGTGGTAATAAAGCTATTTACAACTAAAACTATGACTGTGACACGTAGAAAATAGTTTAAAGATGATTTGTAAAGGTTTAAGATGGATTTGATTTAAAATAAAAGGGCTTTACTATAATGAATATAGTGGTGGTGAGCGCTGTTGAAAGCCCTGGGTGCAGCTTTACCTGTTGGGTTACAATAATAAAGACTACAATACTTTAATTTAAGAGTATACCTGATTATTAACCAAGAGTAAAACTGTTTTTGACAGTTTACTACGTAGTTTATTCAAGAGCAGGATGAGGAAAGCTATTCTGGCTGTGAAAAGCCTCCTTTTTATCCTGAAATGGGGTGGAAAGGGTGCTAGACCTTTCCACGTAGAGGAAATGAAGATCTTTTCACTTTCTAGTACTGAATTGTGGTTTGCAAACAGCCTGTATAACCTGTATTGGGCTCAGATGTGGTTTTGAAACCACATCTGGGCAGTTTTCACCAATACAGGGTGAAAATTTTCATCTGGGGACCTCACAGCCTGATTCTGATGTGTATGACGCGTAGAATTCTGTACAGAAGCTGTATGGGACCCCAGTATTGACTGACATATGAGGTATTGAAGTAAAAGCATGCTTCTTTGTCTACTTGACACCTCATATTCATGGTTATGGGATATTATCCCATGGTAAGGCTGTATATGACAGCAGGTGGGATTTTGACCTTAAAAGAGCCATAGCTTTGTCAATTCTTGAGATATCAACCTCAGAATTGGTTCAGTGTGTAGCCCTGTATGTGCTCTACACAATGGTGCCTCATTTGATATGGGTATCATTAAATATGGCAAAGTTATCCCATGTACAAGATTTTTGTACATTTGTGTGTTTTGGGCAAAAAGCTGTATTGAGCTTGTTTGCCCCATAACTTTTGTTCTAGTTGAGCTATGGGAAAAATGGATTGCACAATCAGATAGCCCTGATTGTGCTCTTTCCAAAAATACCCCACTTCAGGTATCCCACACTAAAACTGTAGAAGTTAGATGAGAGGTGAATGTTTTGTTCACCCTTATTTGGCCTGAAATTGACCATAACTCCAGTAATATTGGTGCTAGCTCAGTTTGGCTGGTACCATTGGATAGCCCTGGCTTAGAGCTTTATTTTTAATCCCCATTTGATGGGGTTAATCCTCTCCTTCTAGATTTTAGATGAGAGGTGAAAATTAAGGTTTATGCTCAGCAATAACTTTGAGCAGGAATAACTTTGTTATTTCTTGTCCTATGGTTATGGGACTTATATTTTCAGAAAGAGGTGAGTTTTCTCTTTCTTTTGATACCTTTTGAGCTTATTTGGCTCAGCTCCATGTTTTGGTGGTATCTTGGCTATACCATTGGTTTATGGTATTTTGGCTGTCATGCTTGTGCTCTGGTTTTGAGTCACAGGCTGACAAATCAAGTATTAATAATATATTACTGAAAAATGATTTTGCAAGACATTCTAAATCAATTCTTGACAGAAATGTGCCAAAACTGAATAATGACTTACACCATACAGTTTCAAGTAATGAAGAAGTGGAAACTGCTTGCAATTTTGAAGACATTCCAAGATTAGAGGAATGGCCAACCTTCAGTGGTGAAGGGGAATAAAATCATATGGAGTTTATGAAAACAATTGATATGTTTAAAGAAGACTTTAACATACCAGATGAATATATAAGTGCCAGATCACACTCCCTGTTTACCAAATAAGCAAAGAAATGGTATTACAAAATAAGGCAAGACCATGGTAAACATTCTTGGCCTTGGTGAAAAGAACAAATTATTTCCAAATGGGAAAATGATTCCTAGAGATTTAAAATTGATAATTCTTTTGAAGAAGCCATTTTCAATATTGAGAGGGGCAGGCACATGTCTTGGTTTCTTAAACAAAAGGACAGATTAACGGCCCTTCATTCTGATATGTCTGAAACAATGGTACATAAAAGGATATTAAGAAAGTGTGGTGGTGACCTTGAGCATGCTATAAGAAGAAGATATATTGAGCCTTTCTCTACAGAATATTATATCAATTCTATGGAGGACATCACTACTAGAACAAAAATTGGTAGAAATCGGTATAAACCCTCAATTGACAATAAGAACAGTGGGAAACCAATTCCAAAACCCAATAAAACACATGACAAAGCTCCATGAAATGTCATAAGTGTGGAAGTACATCTCATTTGGCTAATACTTTTCCCAAAGAGACAAGAATCAATGAGATAGAAATTGAAAAATATGACAAAAAAGAAACAAATGCTGTCCCTTTACATGAGAGTGATTCTGAGCCTTCTGAAGAGGAGGAATTACCAGATGAACTTAGTATAGGAAATATTGATGCTTCCTTTGAAGTCACAGAAGTGCATACTCACTTACCACAGTGCAGTGATGAATGTATGGATCTCATACATGTGCAAGATGCTAATATTCAGAAAACCAAACCAGGAAGAGGTAAAGGTTATACAGCTTGATCATCTTATATCACTAATATTGTTATAAACAACAGAGAAGCCAAGACACATCTTGACTCAGGTGCCTTTTGTACTTGTGTTGGAAAAGATTATCTTGACAAGATTTCTACCAATTGGAAAGACAAGTTAATTCCAATTGAAGGTATAAAATTCTGAAGCACCAGCCAAAATATGCACCCCTTGGGTATATTTGAAGCAGACAAGATATTCCCTCATTCTACAAGAAGTATCAGATTAAAAGTTGAATTTGTTGTTATTAATAATTATACTTCAAAACACTTTATACTTGGAAATGATTATATCAATATTTATGGTATTGATATTAATAATCTTAAAGACAGGTATTTCACTATAGGGGAAAATAAAATGCAAAAATTTGCTTTTCCTCCAGAAAAAAGAGAAATAGACAAGTGAAAAATGTTAATGAAGAGAAATTTGTGTCAGATCAATTAATTGAAGCACAAACTAGTCCTGAATTAACACCAGAAATGAAGGAAGAAATTATTGAAATTTTATTTCATTACAGGGAAGCCTTTGCTTCTGATAATGAACAACTTGGGGCTATCAAAGGCCATGAAGTGGAAATTATGCTTAATCTGGAAAGACCTTACCCTCCACTTTCAAGAAGACCAGCTTACCCAGCTATCCCTAGGGTCAGAGAAGCATTATAAAGTTATATTAATGAACTAATGAAACTGGGAGTTCTTAGAGAAATTGGAAACAATGAAGAAGTAGAAGTCACAACTCCTGTAATCATTACTTGGCATAATTATAAATCAAGGATGGTTGGTGATTTTAGAGCATTGAATACCTACACTATTCCAGATAGGGATTCAATTCCTAGAATCCATGAGACTTTGACTCAATTATCCAAAGCCAAGTTTATCACTTCTATGGATGCTCTCAAAGGTTTCCATCAGAATTTTTTAACACCTCATGCTAGGAAATTATTGAGGATTATTGCTCATTGTGGTATTTATGAATACTTGAGGATGCCTCTTGGTATTCAAAATGCACCTTCTCACTACCAAAGAATGATGAATACCATCTTCCCACATGAATTATCAGAGGGATGGTTAATCATTTATATTGATGACATGATCATTTTTTCAGAAACATGGCAATTGAATTTAGAGAGACTTTCATTAGTACTTAAGAAAATTCTCAAAGTGAACATGAAAATATCTCTTAAAACATGTAATTTTGGGTTTCATGTGTTGAAAGCTCTAGGACACGTAGCC
This sequence comes from Austropuccinia psidii, assembly GCA_023105745.1. Lineage (NCBI taxonomy): Eukaryota > Fungi > Basidiomycota > Pucciniomycetes > Pucciniales > Sphaerophragmiaceae > Austropuccinia > Austropuccinia psidii. Next base: position 9,247,501 of record JALGQZ010000006.1, on the reverse strand, counting down.
TCAGGACTAAGCCTTGGTTTTGATAAAAACAAAGTGGCTGCAGTCTTACTGAAACAAATGCCCCAGAACAAAAAGGAAATGATGTCTTTCTTAGGGCTTTCCAGTTATTACAGGCAACACCTTAAAGATTTTTCAATCCATGCCAGATCATTTTACAGAATTTGTAATCAACAAACTGTCTTTGCAATGAAACAGAAGAGGATTCACGCATATGAAAAGTTCAGATATGCCTTGACCAGTGCACCATTATTACTGATGCCAGACTGGAGACTTCCTTTCAAGCTGTATATTTATGCATGTGGTGAGGGCCTGGGTGCAGCTCTTCATCAAGTTCCAATCTTCAATGAAATACCTTATGAAGGTCCAATTTGTTTTATTTGAAGACAGATCAAACCTACTGAGGCCAGATATGGAGTGCCTTTGCCTTGTATGGGCTCTGTAAAAACTTCATTATTATCTTGATGGTAGTGTGTTTGAATTAATTACTGATTGTAATGCAGTAAAATCACTTCTTAACATGAAAACTCCAAACAGACACATGTTAAGATGGCAGATTGCTATACAGGAGTATAGAGGTAATATGACTATATTACATAAAGCTGGAAATACTCACAAGAATGCTGATGGCTTAAGTATATGGGCATTACCAAATATGCCTTACAATCCAGCCTATATTCCCACAAGTGCAGAAACTCAAATTCCAATTGAAGGAATTAACATCACAGATGTTGGAACAGAATTATTTGAAGAAGTTAGAGATAGCTATAAGCTATATAAGAATTGTCATATTCTAACTTCTCTACTTGACAAATATTTCAAAGATGCAGCTTTGGCTAATTCTCTGGATGATATTTGGAAAACATCTTATGAAAATCGAAGATTCCATTTATTTGATGGTATCTTATATCATAGATCTAAACACACATGTGTCATGGTCCTGTGTAGTAGAATGTTAATTAACACAATACTGCTAGAATGCCATTATAACATTTATTCTGGACATCTGTCTGAATACAGAAAAATGGAAAGAATTAAGACATGTGCCTGGTGGTCATCTTGGAGAAAAGATGTCATTGAGTACTGTCATAGTTGTGATAGATGCCAAAAACTAATAAAGCAGCTTGTAAAAGATTTGGTTTGATGATTCATATCCAAGAACCAAGTACCCCATGGGAAGTGGTTCATATGGATTGGGTAACTGCCTTACCACCTGGAGGTGATAAAAGTTACAATGCATGTCTTGTCATTGTAGACAGATATAGCAAAACACCAATCCTTTCACCATGTCATAAAGATGACACAGCTATGGATACAGCTCTTTTGATTTGAAATAGAGTCATATCCCATACTGGTCTCTTTAAAAATATTATTAGTGATAGAGACCCAAAATTCACATCAGCCTTATGAGCTAATTTACATAAGCTTTTGGGTACAAAATTATCATTCTCAACAGCATACCATCCACAAACAGATGGGCTAGCAGAAAGAATGATACAAACCCTTGAGGACATTATCAGAATATTTTGTTCTTATGGCCTGGAGTTTAAAGATTCTTATGGCTTTACCCATGATTGGTGTACTCTTATACCAGAATGGGAATTAGTCTACAAGACCTCCATCCATGTTTCAACAGGCAAACTCCTGCAATGTTGGAAAAAGAATGGAACCCTAAACTTCCAGTTGATACTTTGAAGAAAGATTTAGTTGAAATTCATCCAACTGCTTCAAGCTTTAGGTTATTGCTTGATAAAGTACAGCATCGGGCAAATCAAAGCATGAATGATTCCTTTGAATTTGCTAAACAGAAATGGGATAAAAGTCATAAAACCCCAGAATTCAAAATAGGGGACTTAATACTAGCTTCAACCTTTAACTTTGATAATATTAAAGGACCAAAGAAATTGAAAGATTTCTTTGCAGGACCATTTATTATTAAAGCCCTTCATGGGACAAATGCAGTACAAGTAGAACTATCAGGAGAATCAGAAAACAAACATCCAAATTTCCCTGTTAGTCTGGTAAAGCATTACACTTCAAGTGATAAGGAATTATTTCCTTTGAGAAATGAAACACCCTTAGAAGTACCTCCACTTGATCAAAGTGAAGAGAAAATAGTACTAAAAGTCTTTAAAGAAAGAAAACTTAAGGGGAAATATGAAAGATAATACTTGGTCAGGTAGAGAAATCCACAACATGAAGATGAATGGATTGTAGTGGAAACAATACATGATTACCAAAAGTTTCTCAGAAGATTCAGACTTGAGAGGAGACCAATTCCTCAATAAAACATCTGAATTGTGTGCTTTACATACTTGAAAGTATAAGTAGAGAGGTTGAACAGTGGATGATACCCCCCAATTAACTTGGGGGTATACTACTAAAAAAAATTGTAGTACAATTCTTTTTGGTGGTAGGGAATGTGAGCCTGTGAGGTATATATGACATACCCATAAGCCCAAAAATAGCTTTATATACAGCTGACTTAGTCTTGAACAGAATTTTCAGCTGAAATTAAAATGAAAAATAACAAAAAATAAGTACAACTTTTGTTTTGATAAACAAATTCATAATTATTATGTCAGTTTTCAATTCTACACCAAAAATAACCTAGGGCACACCCATAGGGTGTTATACCCCAAAATGCTTATTTCTTAAGTTATTAGAAGATTTAAGAATCTTACAGTACTAATGTAACTTTTTTAACATTTTTTAAAAATTGTTAAATTTAAGCTCAAATAAGCTTAAATTTAAAGTTGCATAAGGTTTATGAATACTTACCAAAATTTTAGTTAAAATTGAGGTGTTGTGTATATTTACTGAATTGGCTAAGAATTTCCCATACATAATGTAAATTCCGCATGAGCTCAATTTAAAATTGTTTAAGGCCATAGTGTGGCTTGAAATAAACAAAGGGTGTTGGTCAACACACATAAGCTTTTAGTAAAAACCCATAAGGCCTTACATGTTTTTACCAATTTATGGCCAAAACACATAGTTTTATGGTAAAAACACGTAAGTAAGTTCTTTTTTTAATAAAAATTGCTCAGTCTCAGTTTTGAGAATTTCTAATAATGTTTTTTGCCATATTTTTTCCAACATGGGATTTTAAGGTCCCCAAATTTTTTCAATTTTTTTTTTTTGCCCAATTTCTCCAATTTGGCCAATAATTCCATTTATGGAATTAATAATTCGATTTATGGAATTGATAATTTGATTTATGGAATTAATAATGCCATTTATGGAATTAATAATGCCATTTATGGAATTAGTAACCCCATTTATGGAATTAATAATGCCATTTATGGAATTAATAATGCCATTTATGGCATTAATGGCATCAGAAATATTGCATTGTTAATGCCACAAATGGCATTAATGGCATCAGAAATATTGCATTGATAATGCCACAGATGGCATTGTTGATGCCATAAATGACATTAATGGCATCAGAACTGCCATAAATAGCCATATTTCATTTAAAAACCACCCCTTACATGTTTTTACCAATTGAAGGTAAAAACATGTATGTTTTTAGTAAAAACATGTAAGCTCTTACATGTTTTTACCAATACCCTAAATAAAAGGGCAAAATCCACACAAAAAGGTGGCACAAAGGAAAAAGACCAAACAGAGCTTGGGCACCCAACCTTTTGGATCTGCAAGGATTCAATTAAGGTTGTCCACCTTTATTTGAAGATTTTAAACCTTATTTAAGCTTTAAGATTAGACTTTGATCCAACCTTAAAGTTTAAACTGGTTTTATCCCAATTTGAACAGGAATTTCAACCTGCCAAAGGGTAAATCCCAATATGCAGGCTTGAAATTAAAGTTTTGAGACCTTTCAAAGCTTAGAAAAGCTTAAAAATTTAAGTTTACAAGCATTAAAACCTTATCAAAAGTGTGGACCTTTGAGATATGACCACATACCCAAAAAGGTCACAAGAAATATTTGAAATAATTATACATTAAAAATAATTACCTTAAAACTACAAAAATGCCATAAATTGGCATAAAACTTGGTTTAACTTAAAATCCAATGAACAAAAATGTGAAATAAATTATACCATTCTATTCCCCATGGTAAAATACACATATACCATTTTTATGGCATATCTGTAAAGCCAATATTTAATGAGTTATAAGTAATAATACCTTATAAAAACCACAAATCCTTATTTATTTCAAAGACCAATGAGACAACATGTGAAATAAATGGTACCATTGTATTCTCCATAAAAGGCCACATATAAAACAATTATTAAGCTAAGCTCCAACGTCAATACTTAAGGAATTAAGCTGAATATATGCACTTTTTTGGTCAACGCATATATTCAAGGAGTTTAGCTAATATCTTTTTAAATATGCATGATAGAGTGATGAACCAAAAATAAATTCATCACGTACGTACTGTAGGAATACAGAAATGAAGCTTATTTCACAAGTTATAAACAAGGTTAAAACCTGTAAGGGATTATTGACTAAAATCAACAGAGCTGTTGACCACTTTGTTGTGAAAGTGGTCCAAACTTAAAAAAAAGTATACAGTTGGATTCTACTAGTTCATTCGTGAAGAATTATTTATTTCCTATTGTAATATTCAAGGTATAACCCCTTGAAATCATGGTTTGAAGTTTAAAATATTAAATTTTGACAGAAACAATGAGTTACAAGAAAAATCATCAAAAATATATTTTTGATGATGTAATGAAATGAGCTTGGCAGAATAATAAGGTTATTCCAAGCTATTATAATTAACTCTCTGAATTGCTGTAGCATGTAAATCTTAACAGCTATTAAGGATCAAAGTTTGAGCTTAATTTTATCATTTATGATCACTCACTGTAACTTTAAATTAAGTTTAACAGTCATATGAGTGATACAATTGGTGAATACTGTTAGTTTATGATTAAAACTAATAAAATCCACAAAATTTGGGGTTCTTCCAAGCCTTGACAACATCAAGCTTAGAGCTATAGTGATAACTCTAAATAATGGCGTAATAATGAGATAATATGGTTTAATCATGATGTAATCATCACCAAACCTTAGAATATTGATCAATTTAAGTGGATATGATCAGTGCATGTCTATTAGAAGCCTGTTGGACTCTAGGAGGGAGGTATGTACTATAAATAGAGCTCTTTTTACTCTGTTTTCCCCTCAGACGCTTACAAAACATCAAATCATTAAATAAAAAGGTAATTTCTTTATTCTTTATATATAAAACTTTCATATTATTAAAGACCAAAGATATTCTTATAATAATATTCATTTTTGACGTGATTATTACAATTATTTAATTGTTTTGTTTAAATTTCTCTCAAAAACCTCAATTCCACGTAAAACCAAGAAAATTTGTAATTTCTCTTAAAATTTATTGTAACTACAATTTAAATAAGTTGTATTTACATTTCTAGGCGTAAATTTACTCAAAATTATTATATTAAGCATTAAAAGTAGGTTATTTCTCTTATTATAATAATTTTTCTCTATTATTACTTTTCAATAATTCCATAATTGATATAAATAGTATTTATATTAATTTATAACTTTAATATTGGTAATATTATTGTTATTAATTGCTTTTCATTAATAAAAAACAATTTTTTACGCCTTTATTATTTGCTGGTAACAATAATAAAGTGCTTTTTAATATATTAATATATTATTATATTTATTTAATAATATAATTATTTTACGCCATAATTATAATAATTCTTTGTTATTATAATTATTTTTTATCTCATTTAATTTATTTATAAGGACATTCATAGTACAATAAGTGAAATATTAGTAATTTTTACTTATTGTTTCATAGTCAAACCTTACATTTGGGGGCCTGGCCATGATACTTACTCTAAAAGACCTTTAAAAAGATTCTAATTGGGTTTATCCAATAATAAATTATATAATAATTTTATATTTATTTATTTTAAAAGCTACTGAGGCATTTGGAAAGCAATTGTACTGTTTTACACATGGTTTTTCACATCCTTAGACTTGCAAAAACTTTCTTTGAGTGACTCTAGTGATTGAAAAAGATATTTTCTAAATTAAAAATAATTTTCTGAAAGAATCATATTCATTTTATTGTATTCTTTAAAAATAAAAATATTAAAAACCAATAGAAAAGTTATTTTATTCATTTTAATTTCATTTCTTTAATTATTTTCACTCTTTAAAAAAAAGATATAAAAGCAATTTTTACATGTAAAATTGCCATATCTTACCAAAAATAACACTTTAATATAAAATACTTATATTTATTTGTCTTTTTTAGTGTTTAAAGACGATTCAACAGAGGACAACCAAACCACTGTTGAAAGATTGGTGGAAGAAACTTGCCAAAGTTCTCCAACACCAATAATCACTAAGAAAAAGAAAGCCAAGAAATTGGACTTTCCAGGACCCACTATTCAGGACTCTGAAGGTGAGTACCTCATTTATAAATTTCCATAAGAAGAATTCCTGTTCTGAAATCTTCTTATTTCTTATTTTTCTTAAAATATGACTACCAGAAGAGGCTCCCAATACTCCACCCAATCAGATGGAGCTGGACTCAGAGGTAGAATTGATTCCTCAAAAGGGGAAAGGAAGGGCAATATCCCCAGTGGAACAGAATCCACACAAGGAAGTGCCTTATCCCAAAGGCAAGTCCCAGAAATGCCCATGATATCTGAACCAGAATTGGAACTAAGTATGAGTGACTCAAACAGGTACAAACCACATTCAGAGGGCTCAAATGGACATTTACATGAGCCAGTACAAACAGTACTACACGGTGTACAAGGACAAAGATTGGGAAATGTTGCCCGAAATACACCAAGGAGTGATGAACTCCTGGCACATCCTGAGAAAGTTCCTCAAAGAGGAGGAAATAGTGAGATACTCCAATGGATGGAATCCACTATCATCCAAACCTCAAATCAAAAAGATCAAGGAGTACCATGCCAAAAAGAAGGAGGCAACCAAGGAAGAAGCCCCAGTAGCTTCTACCAGAAAGCCCCAAGCCAACCCACTTCCCCAAGAAGGGAAGAAGAACAAGAAAAAGAATTGGAGAAAACCATATTCCCCAAGCTACAGGATCCCCAAAATCCAAAAAGATGCCATGGACAATGTATTCAACATGGCCAGAACTTTGATGTAATTCAAAGACAAAGAGGAGCAAAGAATGAGACAACCCCATTTCCCAAAGAAATAACCTTGTCTCCTGATGTTGTAAATACTTGAACAGAACTTAAAAATAGTATTTTACCTCTTGAAGACATTAAAAATGGTTTATTATCTTTCCAAGAAATAAATAATAGCTTATCATCTTTAACAAAACTTGTTGTACAAAATAAAAAAGAAATTGATAACATAAAATTTATGATTGAAAATAATAAACCAAAAGTATTAATTGATAATACTCAGAAATTAATACAAGGAAAACAAGAGTTGTACAAATACATAAATCACACCAAAAATTACTTTTGGACCATGTGGAAAAGAGTGATGAAGCAAGAATGCATCTGAAAGATGACATTCAAAGTGAAATAAGGCTTATTACTGAAAAAATGGATAAAATTAATGAAGCTAACTCAAATATGCCAAAGTTATCAACACCATTTTCTCACATAAGAAGCCCTGTTAAGCCAAAAGAGAAATTAACAAACCCATATATAACAGACTTGAGTCACCAAGAAAATAACCAAGTCTTAATGAAGGAAGCACCTCAATTAAAAGAATGGCCAACATTCACAGGAGAAGGTGAATATAGCCACATGTCATTTATCAAAACAATTGACATTCTACAAGAAGATTATTCCATACCAGATGAATTAATCACTGCAAGATTACATTCATTATTTAAAAAACCTGCAAAAAGATGGTATTATGGCATAAGGCAAACAAATGGCAAAAACACCTGGTCTTGGTGGAAACAAGAAATAATCACCAAATGGGCTAATGATTCCTTGAGGTACAAGATAGAAAATGCATTTGAAAACTCTTTCTTTGACCCAGACAGAGACAAACCTTTAACTTGGTTCTTAAAACAAGTTGAAAGACTCAATGCATTGTACCCAGAAATGTCACAGAAAATGGTGCACATAAAAATACTTAAAAAATGTGGAGGAGAGCTAGAACATGCCCTAAGAGGCAGGTGTATAGAACCACACTCCACAGAAGAGTATATCAATGCACTAGAAGACATAGTGACAAGAACGAAAATTGGAAGAAATTGGAAGAAATTGGAAGAAATTGGACATTAAAAGTACAAATAAACCATTCATCAAAAAAGATAAATCAAAAGAATATTTCAAGCCCAATACATCCAATAATAATGAGCAAAGAAAATGCCATAAATGTGGAGGTATTGGACATTTAGCCAATAATTGCCTCAAAAAGGCAACAATTAATGAAATTGTGGAAACAGAAAACCACAATGACAAAGAGGAGGAATCTGACTCTGAAAAAGAAACAGAAGAGTTGGAAAGTTCTGAAAGTAATGAAAATAATATAATTAATGCACAAATTAATAATATTGATATAATTTATGAAGTACTGGATGTTAACTCAAACTTACCACAAGTTGGGACATCAGACACAAACCTGAAAAATATACAATATGCCAAAATGTACAGAACCAAACCTGCAAAAGGAATGGGATATACAGCTGGAAAATCAATTATAAGTATTGTTATGGTTGATAACCAAGAAGGAAAAGTGAACTTAGATACAGGAGCATATTGCACCTGTGTTGGTAAAATTTATTTAGAAACCATTGTCCCTGACTGGCAAGAAAAACTTATGCCAATACAAGGTGTCAAATTTAGTAGTGCAAGTGAGAGCATGAAGACCCTTGGAATAATTGATTTAACACTAATTTTTCCTCACCCTTCACAATGTGTCAGAATTAAAGTAGAGTTTTTAGTAATGGACAACTGTACTAGTAATCACTTCATACTTGGAAATGACTACTTATCAATTTATGGTATAGATCTCTCTAACCAAAAAGACAGATATTTTACCATAGGAGATAACAAAAGACAAAAGTTTGGCTTCTTAAATAATGAAAGACAAATCACAGTTATTGAGAATGAGGAGAAAAGTCCAGAAAAGGACCTTTTTATATCTGAACAACTTAAAGAGGCAGAATTCAATCAAGAATTAACAGAAAAAATAAGAGGAAAATTGATTGACCTCTTATTTAAGTACAAAAATGCCTTTGCAACTGAAAAGGAGCCACTAGGTGCCATAATTGGGCATGAGGTGGATATAATTCTTAATGTGGAAAAGCCTTACCCACCTTTACTAAGGAGACCAGCTTACCCAGCTATTCCAAGGGCTAGAGAAGCCTTGGAGGTACACATTAAAGAATTAATGGACCTTGGAGTATTAAGAAAGGTAGGACATAATGAACAGGTAGAGGTCACTACACCTGTCATTATAACTTGGCATAATGGAAAATCAAGGATGGTAGGAGACTTCAGAGCCCTGAACACCTATACCATTCCAGAAAGATACCCAATACCCAGAATCCATGAGACATTGACACAATTGTCACAAGCTAAGTTCATTACAGCCATGGATGCCTTAAAGGGTTTTCATCAAAATGTCTTAACAGACAATTCCAAGAAACTACTAAGGATAATAGTCCACTGTGGGATTTTTGAATACTTAAGAATGCCATTTGGCATAAAAAATGCACCTTCCCATTATCAAAGGATGATGAACACCATATTTCCTGAAGAATTATCAGAAGGATGGTTAATCATCTATATTGATGATATCATAGTTTGCTCAGAAACTTGGGAAAATCACCTCACAAGACTAGAAAGGGTACTACAAAAAATAGTGCAAGTGAATATGAAAATTTCCTTGAAAAAGTGTCATTCTGCATATAGTGAACTAAAAGCACTAGGACATGTTGTATCTGGACTTAGTCTAGGCATAGACAAGAATAAAGTAGCAGCAGTACTACTTAATCCAATGCCTCAAACCAAAAAAGAAATTCAATCATTTCTAGGATTTGCTGGATACTATAGATAGCATATAAAGGACTTTGCAAAAATTGCTCAATTCTTGTATAAGCTATGTGACCAACAAACAGTCTATGAAATGACAGAAGAAAGAGTCAAGGAATATGAAGAATTGAAAAATTCCTTGACAAATTCCCCATTTCTTCTCATTCCAGATTGGAAACTACCCTTAAAACTGTACATTGATGCTTGTGGAGAAGGACTAGGTGCTGCACTACACCAGACACAAATTATCAATGATAAACCAGTAGAAGGACCAATCTGTTTTATTTCAAGACAAATAAAGCCAACAGAAGCAAGATATGGAGCAAGCCAAATGAAATGCCTCTGCTTAGTGTGGGATTTAGAAAAATTACCTTATTACTTGGATGTAACAGTATTTGATGTGATTACAGACTGTAATGCTGTAAAATCTCTATTAAATATGAAAACTCTAAATAGACATATGCTGAGATGGCAAATTGCTATCCAAGAATACAGAGGAAATATGACTATGGTTAATAAATCTGGCAATATTCATAAAAATGCAGATGTTCTTAGCAGATGGGCTCTAGCAAATACCCCTGACAATCCAGCATGGGTACCACAGGAAGAGCACCACATAGAAGGAATATGTGTTACAGACATTGGCACATAATTCTTTAACCAAGTTAAAGAAAGCTATAAGATATACAAGAATTGCCATATCTTAAGGCAACTTCTAATGAAAGACTGCAAAGACCCATCACTTTCATCAAAATTAGATGAAACATGGAAAAGGCATATGATGAAGGAAGATTCCACCTCCTTGATGGAATCCTTTACCATAGAACAAAACACATATGTGTTAAGGCCTTAACAGATAGAACCCTGGTAAACACTATTTTACATGAGTGTCATGATAGTGTTGCAGCTAGACATCTTTCAGAATACAGAACACTAGAAAGAGTGAAAAGCTGCTGTTGGTGGCCAAATTGGAAGAAAGATGTTTCAGAATACTGCCAAACCTGTGACAGATGTCAAAAATCTAACAGAGCCACAGGAAAGAAATTTGGCATGATGATCCAAATCCAAGAACCAAAATCCCCTTGGAAAATAGTTCATATGGATTGGGTAACAGCATTACCTCCAGGAGGAGACAGAAGCTATAATGCATGCCTAGTATTGGTTGACAGGTATAGCAAAACCCCCATGTTCCTACCATGTCACAAAGATGAAACAGCTATGGACACAGCCATAATGATATGGAATAAAGTTATTAGCCATACAGGCTTATTCCAGAACATTATAAGTGACAGAGACCCAAAGTTCACTTCAGAATTGTGAGAAAATCTCCATAACTTGTTTGGAACAAAATTATCATTCTCAACAGCTTACCATCCTCAAACTGATGGCTTAGCAGAAAGAATGATACAGACCTTGGAGGACATGATCAGAAGATTCTGTGCTTATGGACTAGAATTCAAAGATTCTGATGGTTTTAGCCATGATTGGTGTACACTAATACCAGCTCTTGAACTGGCATATAAAACATCAATCCATTCTTCCACTGGCAAAACACCAGCAATGCTAGAAAAAGGTTGGAATCCAAGACTTCCTTATGATACCCTCAAAAAGTACTTAGTGGATATACATCCAACAGCAAGCAGCTTTAAGATAATGCTTGACAAAGCAAGACACCATGCAAACAGATGTATGCAAGATTCTTTCAAATATGAAAAAGAAAGATGGGATAAAAGTCATAAACCACCTGACTTCAAAATTGGAGACTTGGTCCTAGTATCAACCCTTAATTTCAATAACATAAAAGGTCCAAAGAAATTGAAAGATTCATTTTCAGGACCATTTATGATAAAAGCACTCCATGGACCCAATGCTGTGCAATTGGAACTCACAGGTGAATTAATGAACAAACACCCAACTTTCCCTGTAAGTCTGATAAAGCCTTACAGCTCAAGTGAAAAGGAGTTATTTCCACTAAGAAATAAACCCCCACTTGAAATTCCCCCCTTGGAAGAAGGAGAAGAAAAGAAAATTGTAAAAGTCCTTACAGAAAGAAGGACAAGAAACAAAAAAGAAAGACAATACCTTTTAAGGTATAGAAATTCAGCTCAAGAAGATGAATGGCTACTTGAGAAGGATATAACAAATGCTGATAAACTACTAAGAAGGTTCAGACATTAAATAAAACCTGAAAAATAGAAAAGCTAAGCATTATTGAGCTTCAAGACTAACAAAGTCTATTGAAGAGGTAGGACAGTGGATGATACCCTAATTACACATATCAGATTGTGGTACAATCTTTTTTGGTGGTAGGGAATGTGAGCCTTTGAGATATGACCACATACCCAAAAAGGTCACAAGAAATATTTAAAATAATTATAGATTAGAAATAACTACCTTAAAGCTACAAAAATGCCATAAATTGGCATAAAACTTGGTTTAACTTAAAAACCAATGAACAAAAATGTGAAATAAATTATACCATTGGATTCTTCATGGTAAAATAAACATATACCATTTTTATGGCATATCTGTAAAGCCAATATTTAATGAGTTATAAGTAATAATACCTTATAAAAAACACAAATCCTTATTTATTTAAAAGACCAATGATACAACATGTGAAATAAATGGTACCATTGGATTTTACATAAAACTTCACATATAAAACAATTGTGAAGCTAAGCTCCAAAGTCAATACTTAAGGAATTAAGCTGAATATATGCACTTTTTTGGTCAATGCATATATTCAAGGATTTTAGCTAATATCTTTTTAAATATGCATGATAGAATGATGAACCAAAAATAAAGTCATCACGTACTTACTGTAGGAATACAGAAATGAAGCTTATTTCACAAGTTATAAACAAGGTTAAAACCTGTAAGGGATTATTGACTAAAATCAACAGAGCTGTTGACCACTTTGTTGTGAAAGTGGTCCAAACTTAAAAAAAGCTATACAGTTGGATTCTACTAGTTCATTTGTGAAGAATAATGTATTTTGTATTATAATATTCAAGGTATAACCTCTTGAAATCATGGTTTGAAGTTTAAAATATTAAATTTTGACAGAAAAGATGAGTTACAAGAAAAATCATCAAAAATATATTTTTGATGATGTAATGAAATGAGCTTGGCAGAATAATAAGGTTATTCCAAGCTATTATAATTAACTCTCTGAATTGCTGTAGCATGTAAATCTTAAAAGTTATTAAGGATCAAAGTTTGAGCTTAATTTGATCATTTATGATCACTCACTGTAGCTTTGAATTAAGTTTAACAGTCATATGAGTGATAAAATTGGTGAATACTGTTATTTTATGATTAAAACTAATAAAATCCACGAAATTTGGGGTTCTGACAAGCCTTGATGTCATCAAACTTAGAGTTATAGTGATAACTCTAAATAATGGTGTAATAATGAGATAATATGGTTTAATCATGATGTAATCATCATCAAACCTTAAATTATTGATCAATTCCAGTGGATATGATCAGTGCACGTCTACTAGAAGCCTGTTGAGCTCTAGGAGGGAGGTATTTACTATAAATAGAGCTCTTTTTACTCTGTTTTCCCCTCAGACGCTTACAAAACATTAAATCATTAAATAAAAAGGTAATTTCTTTATTCTGTATATATAAAACTTTTATATTAGCAAAGACCAAATATCATCTTTGAAGTGATTATTACAATTATTTAATTTTTTTGTTTAAATTTCTCTCAAAAACCTCAATTCCACGTAAAACCAAGAAAATTTGTAATTTCTCTTAAAGTTTATTGTAACTATAATTTAAATAAGTTGTATTTACATTTCTAGGCGTAAATTTACTCAAAATTATTATATTAAGAATTACAAGTAGGTTATTTCTCTTCTTATAATAATTTTTCTCTATTATTACTTTTTAATAATTCCATAATTGATATAAATAGTATTTATATTAATTTATAACTTTAATATTGGTAATATTATTGTTATTAATTGTTTTTTATTAATTAAAAACAATTTTCTACACCTTTATTATTTGTTGGTAACAATAATAAAGTGCTTTTTCATATATTAATTATCTTATATTAATATATTTATTTTATATATATTATTTCTATAATATAAATTATATTATTATATTTATTTCATAATATAATTATTTTATGCCATAATTATAATAATTCTTTATTATTATAATTGTTTTTTATCTTATTTAATTTATTTATAAGGACATTCATAGTACAATAAGTGAAATATTAGTAATTTTTACTTATTGTTTCATAGTCAAACCTTACAAAAAGTTAAGGTTTAGTGTGTATTGCTATTTTACATGGAAAAATAGTAATAAATTCAAAAATTCATTACAAATCTAATTCTTAATGTATTTGCTTGAAATTTTCACACAGCTTCCAATTTAATAAAATCTATATATAAATTCAATTTTAAGTATCTTTTATGAACATATTTCCTGGGTAATTAGCCTGGTAATTTACTCTTTTAATCATACTTTAAGAAAATGATTATTTCTTTAAAAAATAATTAAAAATTGAGTTTAAGAGATTTCTTCTTGAAACTCTATTTTGAAGTTGTTAATTTGATTAAATTTAATATAAATAAACTTATTTTATATCAAAATGTAAAATAATTAACTTAAATGAGGATTAAAGTTACTTGGAGTTAAGAATAACACTGGTAACTTTGAATTGGAATTGAAAATAATTTACCTTATTTTTAAGCACAGTTTTTTAGTTTTGACCTGAGAACGCCCTCTATATCCATTATGAATCATGAGAGCTGCTCTGTAGACATAAAAAGAGTCTTTTTATCACTTTTTTTGTCCATAATCAATTGGCAAACCAATCATATTACACATTTAAACAGGTAAAGCTTTATTATATATAAAATCATATTATTAAAATATTTCTTAAGTATCTTCTTCTTTATAAATCTTGAATTAAATAATTTAAATCATAGAAATTAGATTATTGCTGTAATCACTTATAATATATTTTATTTTATAAAATTATTGTCTTTAAAATATGTTTTAAAATCCACAAATTCCTTTCAAAAACTCTTTAATCATATTTTTTTTATCATAAAAAGTTTTTTAATCATTTAAAATATTGATTTTTGGTGTGTTTTTAGCTCATAATGATTATTTAATATAATAGCTGTTGTTTTTTGACTTGTTGTATTAAGTTTATATTATAAGTAAGTTTTCTCTAAAATTCTATATCTTTTTAATTTATTATTAGTTTTTTTATATAGAATTTTTCTATGAGAATTATTTCTGCAATGTGTGTGTTATAATTCATTTATAAATAATATTTATATATTCTTTATAAGCAGTTAAATTTTTCAAATTTCATTCATGTCTAATTGTCTCATTAAGAGCTTTACACTTCTTATTGTTATAATTCTCAGTGACTATAACAATAATACAATAATTATAATTTATTATAATTATTATATTTTTTATATTATTATTTTATATAATGATTATTAAATTTATTTTCTTATAATTATTTTTAATAATTATATTTAAATTTGTGGTTATAATATTTTATTATATTATATTTTTCTCCTGAGGAAAGTCATATTACTCTTGATATTGTTACTATTATCAATAGTTTCATAGACAAACCTTACAGGTATCCAATACCAAGAGTCCATGAGACATTAACATAGTTGTCCCAGGCTAAGTTCATTACAGCCATGAATTCTCTAAATGGTTTTCACCAAAATTTCTTAACAGAAAAATCCAAGAAACTAATGAGGATAATATTTCACTTTTAAGTATATGAACATTTAAGGATTCCATTTGTTTTAAAAATGAACCTTCCCATTATCAAATAATGATGAATACCATATTTCTTAAAAAATTATCAGAAGGATGGTTAATTATCCATATGTATGATATAAACGTTTTCTCAGAAACTTGGGAAAAGCACTTAAAAAGATTATAAAGAGTCTTACAAAAGATATTGCAAATAAATATGAAAATTTATTTGAAAAATGTCATTTTTCATATATTGAACTAAAAGTACTGGAACATGTTTTATATGGACTAGGTTTAGGCATATATAAAAACAAATTAGCAGCAGTACTACTAAAACCAATTCACTAAGTCAAGAAAGAAATGAAATCATTTCTAGAATTTTCTGGTCATTACAGACAGAATATAAAAGACTTTGAAAGAATTTCCAAATCCTTGTATAAACTCTGTGACCAATAGACAGTATATTTAATGACTGAGGAAAGGTTTAAGGCATATGAAGAACTGAAAAAAGTCCTCAAAAATTCCCCATTTCTTTTAATGAACAATTGGAAACTACCTTTCAAGCTGTAAATTGATTTTTGTGGAGAGGAACTAGGTTCTGCACTACAACAGGCACAAATCATCAATGAGAAACCTGTTTAAGGACCAAATTGATTAATTTGAATACAAATTAATCCAACAGAAGCAATACATGGAGCAAGCCAAATGGAATGTCTTTTTCTAGTATGGGATTTAGAAATATTACATTATTACTTGGATGTAACAGTGTTTGATGTAATCACATACTGTAATTCTGTAAAATATTTAATGAATATGAATACACCAAATAGACATATGCTAATATTGCAGATTTCTATCCAAGAATATACAGGAAATATGACTATAATTCATAAATCTGGAAATATTCATAAAAATGCAGGTGGTCTTAGCATATGGGCTTTGAAAAATACACCTGAAAACACAGCATGGGTACCACAGGAAAAACATCATATAGAAAGGATATGTGTTACAGACATTGGTACAGAATTCTTTAATCAAGTCAAAGAAATCTATAACATGAACAATAGCTGTCATATCTTATGCCAACTCTTAATTAAAGATTACAAAGACCCATCATTATCTTCAAAACTAGATGAAGTATGTAAAAAATCATATGATGAAGGAAGATCACTCCTCCTTGATGCAATTCTTTATTATATGACCAAACACACATTTGTTATGACCCTGAAAGATAGAACTCTGATAAAAACTATTCTACATGAATTCCATTATAATGTCGTATCTGGACATCTATCAGAAGATAGGACACTAGAGAGGGTGAAAACCTGCTCTTGGTGGCCAAATTGGACAAAGGATGTTGCAGAGTACTTCCAAAAATTTGACAGATGTCAAAAATAAAACAGATCCACAGGAAAGAAATTTGGAATGATGATCCCAATCCAAGAACCAAAATCCCCATGGGAAATAGTTCACATGGATTGGGTAACAGCCTTACCTCTAGGAGGAGACAGGAGTCTTAATGAATGCCTAGCATTAGCTGACAGGTACAGCCAAACCCCAATTTCTTACTATTTCATAAAGATGACACAGCTATGGACACAGCCATACTGATATGTAATAGAGTCATTAGCCATACAGGCTTATTCCAAAATATCATAAGCAATAGAGATCCTAAATTCACTTCAGCATTATGGACAAATCTTCATAGCTTAGTTGGAACAAATTTATCATTCTCAACAGCTTCCCACCCTCAAAATGATGGTTTAGCAGAAAGAATGATACAAACTTTAGACATTATCAGAAGATTCTGTGCTTATAGACTAAAATTCTAAGACCCTGATGGTTTTACCCATTATTTGTGTACGTTAGTACCAGCTCTTCAATTGGTATAGAAAACATCAATTCATTCTTCAACAGGCATAACACCAGAAATTTTGGAAAAAGGTTGGAATCCAAGACTTCCTTATGATACTCTCAAAAAGGACTTTGTGTATATAAATCTAACAGCAAGAAGTTGTCAAGAAAGAGATCATTCAAACAGATTTATGCAAGATTCTTTCAAATATGCAAAAGAAAGATGCGACAAAAGTCATAAGCCACCTAATTTTAAAGTAGGAGACTTGGTCTTAGTATCAGCTCTAAGCTTTAATAACATTAAAGGCCCAAAGAAACTGAAATATTCCTTTTCCAGACCCTTTATTATAAAAGCACTACATGGCCCTAATGATGTGAAAATAGAACTCACAGGTGAATTAATGAATAAACACACAACTTGCCCTGTAAGACTGATAAAAACTTAAATTTCAAGCAATAAAGAGTTATTTCCCCTAAGAAATAAACCACCACTTGAAATTCCCCTTCTAGAAGAAGGAGAAGAAAAGAAAATTGTAAAGGTCCTTAAAGAAAGGGAATACCTTGTGAGGTATAGAAACTCAACTCAATAAGATGAACAGCTACTTGGAAAAGATATAAGTAATCTTGATAGGCTATTAAGAATATTTAGACATGAAAGAAGAGCTAAAAAATAGAAAATTTAAGCATTAATGAGCTTCAAGACTAAAAAAGTCTATTGAAGAGGTAGGACAGTGGATGATACCCTAATTACCTATATCAAATTGTGGTACAATGTTTTTTGAAGGTAAGGAATGTGAGGATTTGAGATATGACCACATATCCAAAAATTTCACAAAGATATTTTACAATATTCATTCTAATAATAATTATTGAAATTATTATCTTAAAATAAGTAAAAATGCCATAAAAAAGCATAAAATCTTGATTATATCACAAAACAATGAATGAAAATGTAATATAAGTTGAACCATTGGATTTGCCATGAAAAACTACACATATAAAATCTTATATGTCATATCTGAAAATTCAATACTTACTGAGATAAGCTGAATATATGCACTTTTATGATCAATGCATATATTCATGGTTTTTAGCTCATATCTTTTGAAATATGCATGATAAAGAGTCAAACCAAAAATAATATTACCACGTAATAAATGTAAGAATACAGATATAATCCTTATTTGACAATCTATAAACAAGGTTATAACTCACAAGTGTTTATTGAGAAAAATAGCTATAGCTGTTGACCAATTTGTTGTAAAAGTGGTCCATACTCAAAAAAAGGTAGATATTCAGATTCTACTAGTTTTTAAATTAATAATGATGTAATTTTTATTAATATATTCAAGTTATAATCTCTTTAAATCATGGTTTAAAATTTAAAATAGTAAATTTCAACAGAAAAGATGAGTTACAAGAAAAATCATCAAAAATAGATTTTTTATTATGTAGAAAATGCTCTTGGAAGCTTAGTAAGGACATACCAAGCTATCAGAATTCACACTCTGAATGTCTGTAGAATATATAATTCAAAAGCTATTCATGATCAAAGCTTAAGCTTAAATGTGATCATTTATTATCACCCACTGTAATCTTATTTTAAGCTTAACAGTTATATAAGTGACAAAACTGTTGAATACTAGTATATCATAATTAATACTAATAAAATCTACAAAGCCTAGACTTCTGAAAAGCTTATGATTTCAGAAAACTTAGTATTATGGTTATACCTCTAAATAATGGTGTGATAATGAGATAAGATGGTTTAATTATGATGTAATCATCACTAAACCTTGAAATATTGATCAATTCCAGTGGAGACCATCAGTAAACTTCCACTAGAAGCCTTCTTTACTACATATAGAGCTCTTTTTACCTCTATTTCCCCCTCAGACACATAGAAAACACTAAAATATTAAAACCAGAGGTAAGATCTTTATTGTATTTATATAATTCTATTATATTATTAAAGAATTAAGTTCATCTTTATTATAGTCATCAATCTTTACATGATTAAACCAATATTTAATTGTTTTTGTTAAATTTCTCTCCAAAATCTTCAATTCCATTTAAAATCAAGAATATTTGGAATTTCTTTTGTTTTTAGTTGTAAATACAATTTAAAAAAGTTTTATTTACATTATTTGGAGTAAATTAATTCAAAATTACTATATTAAGTGTTAAAAGTTAGTTAATTTCTCTTTATTATTATCCTTAATATTTTTTTTATTAATGTAAATAGTTTTTATATTAATATATAACTTACATTTTGGTAATATTGTTGTTATAGATTGTTTTTTATCATCAAATAAATACTTCTTACACATTTATTAATTTTTGGTAACAATAATAAATTTCCATAAATATATTAATTCAAAAATATTAATATATTTACCTTTATTATATTATTTTATTTATTTAAATAATATAAATATTTTAACACCATGATTATAATATTTTTTATCATTATAATTATTTTCAATCTTATTCATCATTTTAAAAAGGACATTCAGAGTAAAATAAGCAACATATTAATAATATTTACTTATTTTTTCATAGTCAAACATTACAAAACTTGTGTTTTTTTCAAGTTTTTTTTTGTTGGATTAATTGATTCATTGGATTGAATTATTGTATAAAGTGCTTGGTTAAAAAACACTACCCTCATTTATCCTAAAGCACATTTTCATTTTCTAATGGTAAGAGTAATTGTGGATACAGGACATGATATAAATTTATATTCCACACAGAAAATAAATTTCAATATTTCAGGGGGAATATTTATAAATTAATTACAAAAGGGGACTTGATGAATGTATTGAAAAATTTTCACACTCCATTGAAGTTTATTTAAAAATGCTTGAATCACATGAAGACATAACCCAAGCTTTAAAATGGAAGTAGATTTTTATACTTGACATCAATGATATAATTAGCAATAAGTATTGAACACTAGTCTGTTTTTGTTGCACAATTAAATCAATTCCCTTTCTTTACTTATTTCTGTCCTCCACATAAAAATCCCCCCAATCTTAATTCTCTTTTTAAGAAGATTTAGTTATTTTATTGTATTAGATATTATAATTTCCAAGATGTTTTCCATTCCATCTGTTCCACTCAATCATGAGGTTTATTTGTAGCTCAAATCTAAGGGATGGATTGAAAAATATTCATGGAATAAGATTTTGTGTTTCTCAGATTTTTCCCCATCTTCAAAGAAGAACCCCCTCAATTTAGAAGTAGCTTTTAATTAGTATTATTAGTGGTCTTTGTGAATTTTCATGTTTTTTATTTACTATCACTAAATTTTGTTAACTTCTTCCCCCCAGTATTTTTTGGATTTTTTAACCCTTCTAAGTGAATTTTGTTTTTCATCATGATTTATTTACATTCTCACTCAATATTTTTTTTAAATTTTTATCTCCTTTTTTTTTGTCCCTTTTTAAAAAAATATAGAATAAGTTTTAGTTTTTCTTTTTTCAATTTGAATTTACTTTATTTTTAAAAAAATTACAAAAAAAGAACTTACATATATATATATATGTTTTATTTTTAAGAAAATTGATTAAAATCCTTTATCAAGTTAAAAAACAAAAACAAACTTCTCTTCATTTAAAAACAAAAAGTAACTCAATTTGATCAAATGAAACAAAAAATAATAATAAAAGAAATTATTGAAATTCTCAACTAGTTACAAAACCAAAAATAAAAACATTATTTCCAAAATTTCCTTTAAAATATAGTTTCTTTGAAATTAAAAAAATGAGGTCAGTTTTTGAGAAAATTGTACTAATAATAATAATATATATATGTATTTTATGTTTTAATGATATTTATATGATATTATTCCTTTGGAGTTGAAATATATGATATCAAAATGATGAAGATTTTCGAGCTCACACCTTTTCTTGCCAAGTCACATGATTGGAGCTGATCAAGTCATATTTGGGACCTCATAGGCTGAGGCTGCACCTCTTACCTGTCCAAAAGAAAGTAAGTCTTACCTGCCTCAAACAATGAAGATTTATGTTCAAGTTTTTAAAGATTTTTTTAGCTTAATTTGTTATTAATACTCGCTTATTAAACAAAAAGCTTGACATTTCGGTTAACCTTTGAATTTAAATTTATTTCTTATGAGTGCTATTGTGTTAAAATTCCTGGAAAAAGTATTTATGAAGATAGGAGTTTTGACCTGTTTGGTTTTTTTAACCGAAAAGATAGCCAAAATAATAGAGTTCTGTCTTAGAGATATATAACTCCAGGAGCTAACGAACAAATATTTATTCCACCAATCACAGTTCTGATCAGATTACATGCGCGCTCCAGGGCAGGGTGATAGCATAGACTGAGAGGCCCTGAACAAAAGTGTTTTTTAAAGATAACTCAAGTTTTTATGAGTAAAAATATGCCATGCTTTTTTGAATTTCTTTAAAAATCAGGCGCATCCATATTGAAATTTTCGCTATAATTCACCCGATTAATCAGAAAAGCCTATAACTGCCATCTTCAATTATCCGATGTCCATGTGCCTGCCCTATCCGTCCACTATAAAATTCAGCTGATGGTCACAATTTGATGTTACTGTCTTCTTGCTTGATAGAGTTGTTTTGTGGACTTTTTATTTATTTGCTAGTAGCTGCTTATATCATGAAATCATTCAAAACTAGAATTAGTTTTTCTTTCTGTCTTCTTTTTCTTTTGGGGTTGGGACATTGGGTTATTCCCTCTGCGTCTGCATTTGATTTCTCGTATGAATATCAATCTAAGCACCTGCAACTGACTCAGACTTCCTCCAATCGTGCTCGTGCTATTCGACAATCGTTTCAAAATGGTTTTAAGACTTACAAGAAGTATGCCTGGGGAAATGATGAAAGTAAGATGATCTCACTTGAACTTTTCATCTTTTTTTTGGTTAACATATTGATAAATCCAAATTCATCGGTCAATTGGCTCCTCGATTAAATGCTCTATCTCTCAATAATGGTCTAAATCATCAAATTATTGGTTCTTAAAATAACATTTTCTCTATTAGTTGGCGCGTTAACACTTCATGCAACCAATAGTCGCAATGGGTGGGGTGCTACAATTGTGGATTCTTTATCTTCACTATTAGTGATGGGATTAAATGTAGGCCACGCCCAATTTCTAATTTCAACACGTTGATGGCAAAATATTTAATACAACTCTTAAACACATCTTTCATGATAAAAAATTGCTACAGGAAGAGTTTGAGGAGGCTGTCAAGTTCATCTCAAAGACCGATTTTACAACTTCTCAAGCTCACGTTTCGGTATTCGAAACATCTGTCAGTTACTCTCAATTTCTTTATGGCTAACTCAAGAGTCTCATCCTAAAGAAAAGCCCACTTTAAATCATCTGGATCAATAAATTGACATATTTGCTTGGTTTTCTTTCCCAGATTCGATATATTGGTGGTTTAATCTCAGCCTATGAGCTCACAAACGGCACACATCCAATTTTATTGAAAAAAGCTATATCCTTGGCCGATAAGCTAATGCATGCTTGGCAAAATGGTTCCATTTTACCATTCGGTAGGCTGATTTGAAACTTTTTGAACTTGGGCTTACATTGATTACGCCGTATTAATTGTTCTAACCCTACATTCTCCTCAATCTATCACCAACTAATCCACTTGAGCCACTTAGGCTACCTTGATTTCAAAACCAATTCTGTTATATTGGAAGAGGGGAAAAATATTGTGAGAATAGAAAAATCTCCCTTCTAAATTAAGCCTTACTTGACTCAAGTTTAATTCCCTAATCACAATCTTCAGACAAATCTTGCAGAAGCTGGGACACTCGTACTAGAATACTTCAAGCTGTCAAAATATAGTGGTAATCCGATCTATTTCAAAAAAGCTGATCAAGCCATGCGAGGCATAATGAAAAATACAGAGATTTTTCCAGGTTTACGGTTAGAAACTTTTAGCTTCAGGTTTTTGAAGTCCTAGCAACGGAGTGATCATTAATTTTTTTTCGTTTCACCTACTTTCTTCAACTCTACTAGCGCTCAGTTTTTAGATCCTCACGATGCTCGTGGTGTCGGAGGTGCGTTCAAACTCACCAAAAAAACTTTTGTCAAAAATAACCCATGTCATGTTTTGTTTCTGAATTCGTTTTTTTTGAACAATAGATTGGGGTCAGTTGCCTATCTTACCGTACATCAAAGTTCCATCTCCAAGTTGTTTATTGTCTTATGTCCCCCTTTTTTTTTCCTGTCAGTTACTTGGGATGGTGGTGCAGATTCCTACTATGAGGTACGTTACAAAAATACAGAAACACTTTAAAAGCTCTCTAAAATAACAAGATCTGATGAGCATTTGTTGATTTGGAAGTATTTGAGCAAGTATAGTCTTATGACCGCAAATGCCAACCCTGAGTACTTGGATGGTCAGTCATCTTACTACATTTAAGTGGTGATTGAACCTCATTGGTTTTTTTAATCTCTTTCAAGAGTGGGCTCAAGCTGTCGACTCAACAATCAAGTATTTGATCCGGACTTCAGCGTCATCCATAAGTCAAAGCGACCACAAGTCTGGTGCAAATGCGCGTGAAAGACTCTACATATCGTCATTCAGTCCTCAGCAAAATAAAAGAAGGTATCGAATGAGCCATTTGGCATGCTTCAGTGGTTTGGATGGTTTACTTTGGATTAAAACAAGTGTAGCTCTTCTCTGACCTTTCAGTTTTTTGGCTTTTCACATACGATCAACAGGTGGAAACTTCATGCTCGGCGGCCAATTGTTGAATAACCTTACAATCTTCAACTACGGTTTGAAATTGGTTAGTGCATTATTTTTCATAAGTTTGAATGCTTTTTCTCTCTTGATACCCAACTCGAGTACAATGTAGACGGAAACTTGTGCAGACTCCTACTCAACTAGCAAGTAAGTAGACCCATTTTTGTTTCAGATTCTATACGACTTTCCTGGCTTATTACCCTTTGTCGTATAGATCAGGAATTGGCCCAGATTTGTTTGGATTTGTCGATAAATTGACTGGTGATATCACTGCGGATTGGAATCCAAGTAGCCAAATTAACCTGAATGAGTACAATCACCGTGCAATTTTTCCTTATCAAGAGGGGTAAGTTGTTTGGCTAGGAAATTGGTGTTTCAAAAAATGCTAATTCCTCAACTGATGGTACACCTAATAATCCACAAAGATATTATTTGCGTCCTGAGGTAATTGAAGTAAGCTTTGGCATCCTTCAAATCATTCCAATGGATGTCAATAACTGTGCTAAACGTTTATCACAAACAGTCAATGTTCTACGCGTACCGTTATACAGGAGACCCAAAGTGGCAAGAGTTGGCTTGGAAAGCTTTCGAGAGTCTCAAGGCTTGCTGTCAGATCTCCGAAGAAGAAGGCTTGTTTGCGAGTTTAACACAAGTAGATCGCATTCCAACTCGTGACTTTGAGAAAGCTCGGGACTTGCTGCCCGATGGTTCAAGGGGATGGGAAGATGGGCCATTTCGTGCCACGCCTGAATACGATGATGCGATAGAATCCTTCTTTTGGGCCGAGACAATGAAGTAAGTTGCAGGTTTGATATATATAAAGTGAACAAACACAAGACTCGTTGCTAAATTTGGCAAAACAGATACTTTTACTTAATTTTCGCGGATCCATCTATCCTCAGTCTTGATGATTATGTCTTTAGCACGGAGGTAAGTGCTCATTTGTAAAAATCATTTCTGAGAAAACCTTGATCCTATCTTTAAACCCAAAACGCCCTTAACATTAAAAACAGGCTCATCCTTTAAGAATTGAGAAAGGGCAAGAAACATTTTCTCGCGTTAATTATGGCCTTGTGATCAATTAATCTCACCCTCTTTTAAATCTTGAAATATATCCCCTTAACTAGATTCGCTTCTTATTCACCAAAAACGACCATCTTGTATATTGCATAATTAGTATCATGAAGCCAGATACACCATGAACGAAGTGCACATTGTAATTAGTTAAAAATGTCAAGAATAAAACAATAACTCCCTTAATATTATTTATTTGTGAGAGGCATAATATCTCTCTCATCTTCTATCTCAAAAAAACAACAAAAAAATTGCGAAAAGAAGCTACTTCTTGCCTCAGCTTCCAGTCATGTTTTTAGTAAAAACTAACTTTAAAAATATCACACTCACCAGTGAATTCAATGCTAATTGCAGATATCTTAAAACACATTTCCTTTTTTCCCTTTTTGGAAAAAATATTATCAAAAAAAGAGGAAATGATACATATATATTATATTTGATTTTATTTTCATCTAAATTTAAATTTAAACTTAAAAAATGTTTCATTAACTTTTATTTAAAAAAAAAGTATGTATATATATATATAAATACACAAAATAAAATATAAAATATAAAATAAAATAAAAATCTTTATTATTTTATTTTATTAATAAAAAAAAACATAGAACAAGAGATAATTCTAATTTTAATTTTAATTTTTTGTTTATATATATCATTTATTTATTTATTTATAATATAAAAACCAAAGTTATTTAATTTTAAAATAAACATATAAATTGAAAAGTTTTTTTTTTTTCTTTTTTATTTTGTAGTTAAATGATTTAATTTGATTGAAAAAGAAAATAACTTTTCTACAATTGTTTATTTTTACGGTTTTATTGTAAATGCTGAAAAAATAGTAATGGTACTAATTCAAGAGCTTTAAGCTTTTTTAATGGGATTGCTGTATGTCTTGAAGCTTGCAAGCTTTTGTTGGTTTATGACTTAACTTTGGATTTTGGTTACCACTCATCTTATCAAACTCCATAAAGTGACTCAGGCAACATGACTTGAATGAAATTACAATTTTCAAACTCTACTCAATTGAATCTATAGGGATTATTTTTCATCTTTTTATCATTTGCTTTTGTTAGTTTTCTGTTTGTTTTTTATTTTGTTTTGAGCGATTATAGTGAAAGGACAATAACAAAAACTCTCTCAAAAAGGGTCTTCCACCTGATAGACACTGTAATAACTGGTACACTTTGTCTTTAAACAAAAAAATAAAAATAAAGAATGGACAAGTGGTCAATCATCCAGAATGTTTTTTGGTATTTTAACTCATTTAATCCAGCAACGTATTTATCAAATCTATGCTGTTTCTAATAAAATGGACGAGCTTTAGAAAAAACTAAAAAGTCTCGAGCAAATAGACCATAATAAAAGCAATAAGATAGCCAATGACTACGACAAACTCTCGGTTTCTATTGTTTCCAATGCCGCTTCGTTGGCTACTTCAACCTCTCGCATCTAAATCCATACATCCACAAAACATCCTAAATCAGTAGAGCCACAACAAAAATGCAAGTTTTCAGACACTCAACAGTTAGTTCTGCCTTAAGATCATCAATAGTGGCTTTTAGTTGGGCTTTTTCCTCAGTGAGTTCCTTTTATCATCAATTAAATCGATCGCAATCATCAGTACGATCAAACTACGAAAACTAAGTGCTTAGGCTATAAACCAACCTTGTAGATATCTTGTGCTTCCCTTCCACGACGAGTCAAGCTTTGAACCTCTTCTTCCAGTTTCTCCACCCGTCGCTGGGCTGCACCCTCCTCATTAGTTTCCAGTCTCTCAAAACTAGCGAGCTCAATGTGACACCGGTCTAATTGGCTAACCCCAGCTAGCAATTTTTCCCCAAGCGTCTTTGAGCGTGCCTCGTACCCACCAATTAACTTTGAAAGCTTTTTCTCGACCTTGTTACAAGCATTGGCCTGCTTGATCATTTCAGTTCGCCCCTCATCAATTAAGTGCTTCAAGCCAACAATGGTTTGGTCTTCATCAAGTGTTGAACTTGGAACCCAATTTAACGTGCGAGCATCAAAAGAGTAACCTTGAGAATGTTCTTGCCAAGTTCTTGAAAACAACTCATCTTCCGTAATCACAGCCACTCTCTTAATTTGATCGGTTGTTGCACCTGGAAACCCACACCTTCCTGCCATCTCGGTATGCACCAGTTGTTTCGCATTTGCGATTGCTTCATCATCAACAGGCGTTAGTTTTGACTGTCCCCCACCTGGGACCTTCCCCCCTGCAACCGGATAAACAATTGCGTCATGCCTCACTAGTTCAATCATCTCTGTTACAATTAGCCTTTCAAGTTCATCTGCGAGATCGCCATGATCCTGATGTAAACTGTGCGACAGGTATTTTTCATCCACTTCAATCGGTCGGGGGAGCCCTCGTTGAATGACCTGTGATCTTCGTGCTAGGGCCATCTTTTCTTCAGCAGCTCGGAGGGATTTCATTTTGGCAGCCCGGTCGGCGGCATCCTCAATCATCGATCCTGCCACATCAACAATTTCTGCAATTCTTTCTTGTTCCTCTTCAGGCAAAACTAGTTCGTAGTCATTTTTTGGCTCAGGAAGGGCCACAAAGCCTTCTCGAAGTCTTTGTTTGGCATCTATTTGTTGTTTGCGAGGCGTGTCACCCATCATAGACCCGTTGTCATTGTTGATATTAAGATTGTTACGTCTCAATGGGGTTCTCATGGGAGTTCCCCCAGGTCCAATACTTTCCCCTCCGGGAGTCGCACTGGGATCTCGACCGTTCTGATGCAGTGGTGTGGCCAATGGGTTTGGCGTTGCGACAACGGTTCGAGCAGGAGTTGCACCATCAAAGCCAGTTCCGCGGCCGACAAGCTCATGCAACGGAGTGTTAGCTTCACCAAGCAAAGGTGTTTGAGCCATAGTCATGTTTCTGAGATTCCGAGCTTCAGCCATGATGTTATCAGCTTGAGCAGGTGTGCGGGGAGTTCGAGCTGTCTGAGCGTGGTGAAGGGTCGAATATTCGCCCAAGAGGCCTTGGCTAGCACCTTCTCCGCCATCTTCAACCAAATTCTTGGCAGTTTCACCAGCCTGACCAATCTTGACGATATCCTCTAGTTCAGCTTCACCCACTTGAGGCTCAGGTAACATCAGCTTGCGACGTTTGAGGATATCAGCTTCTTCCTTCTGGCGTTGAATCAGATTGTCTTTAGCAGGTACAAAATGAGCTGAAGCGTCCTTATCTGCCGCCATCTCTTTGGCCTTTCTTGCCCGTTTGCGCCGTTCCTCTTCGTCTTCAGCACGCGTGCGTTTGTGAGAGTCTAGCTGACGAAGGTTTTTACCAACAGGGGCTGCAACAAATTTGTTTTTCTCTTGAGTGGTGTCATAAAACCCGGGTGCGGGTTGTTTCTCGAAAGGAATATCAGCATTGTAGTCAATGCCATCTTTTTTCGGCCTCATCCGCATACTTAATAGAGCAAAGTAATTAGTAAAGTAGAATAAGTCAGAAGTGTAAAATGTGAAGAATCTCCTTGCTTGTTGAATATTTTGAAAAAAAAGACAAAAATATATACATAATTCCTGCAGCCTTCAATTCCCTTTTCTTTTGTAGCATAGCTAATCGCCTGGCCTCTTCCAATTGGCGTTCACGGGCCTTTCGCTTGGCCTTTTTTCCTTGAGTATTTGCCAATCTGGCACGAGCTTCAGATAACATTTCCTTTTCTATAAATCAAGGCAATAATTATGATATCAAACAATCAAAACATGCATAATTGCTTTTGTTTTTTTGATAAAAACCCCGTACCATCTTCATCCATATCAATAGGATCAGGCCTAGCTGGTTTAGCTTCGGGATCTGGATCAACTTCGCCCGGTCTTAGCCTTCGTACATCATCAGCACTTGGACCAGCTTCAGCGCCAGTACCCGTCAACCCGAGTTCGTCGCCTCCCTCTGCTTCTTCTCGTTGTTCTGCTTCATCTAACAAACGTTGATAACGTTCGAGACATTGATTGGCTGTTCGGCCGACTATGGGTGCAATTGTGCGCCATTGAGTTGGCATCAATTTTGCCAAGTGAAGAAGTTTCTCATCTTCTTCTTTTGACCATTCGGCTATATTAGCAATTTTTAAAAGATGCATACATATCAACAAGTTGAGCCAACTTAAACCAATTAAAAATTAACAAAGCGCAATCTTACTCTTTTTAATTGAAGGATCTAGCCACTCATACCAACGAGCTTTACATTGTTTTGGAGTCTTACGAACCAATAAAGAAGAAATTCTGGCCCATTGGTTTTTCCCATATCTAGATTTCCGATGCAATAATTTCAATTTGAACAGAAGACGTCATTTGTACGAATTTCAATAGCCTTGCAGTAGAATCGAATTGATAGTCAAGGATAAAAGGTACTAACTTTGAGATGGCAGCCTTCAAAATTTCATCTTCGGTATTTCTCCAGACACCACCTTTAATAATGATCCTCATTTGTGAATAGAAACAAAACTCAATCGGTGTACACTTCGACTCGGACTAGACGTTGTAAGACCTCAATCGGAAACGGGACTAAGTGGAGTCTAGTTGCTATTGAGTCGTGACTCGTCCGTCAAAGTTAGTTCCACAGCTGTAAAGAAGGAGGGTATGAAATAGTGTTTTGTGTTGAAAATGACGTCCGCAGGGGTTCTAGCTCATCGGTAGAGCGCTTGCTTAGCATGCAAGAAGTACTGGGTTCGACTCCCAGGTACTCCATGACGTGCCTCCTTGATTTGTGGAAGCTAGCGTTTCAGCAGCCGGGTGTTGATGTTTTCCTTCCGCATCCGTGGCGGTGCAACCGCAACCTCCTGTTGCGCACGCTGCATGCACCTTGACGCGCACGCCCTGTAATGCCTGCACGGTCCCAAAGGCTGTGACTTCAGTGACCTTCTGGAAATGGCAGTTACCTCAGCAACTCTTACTGAAACAACCAAGCATAGAACTTTTTTGGAAGACATTGCCAATGTGGCTCTTCCACCTCAGCAACCACCACCCAAAATGGTGAATTCTGTTTCTTACATTTAGAAAGATTTTTGTATAACTAATCTGATCTTTTATTTTTTTAGAATTATTTGTCTTTTTCTATACTTTTACCACTGATCCCATTTCCAAGTACTTTGATGGAACTCTGCACTTGTAAATTGTGTTCATTACGCACATGCCAACAACCTGATGGGCCAGTACCTGGTCAATTTATTTCATCTTGCAACAAGAAGAAACATCAGCGCAATGACTTGATCAATTCACAAGATACTTTGACATTCTCACCTCACCAAATGAGCTTTTTATCCATCCACTCTCAGCTCAGAAAATTCAACAAATGACACCTCAACTGATAGCACTTGCAAAACTGAAAGCAGGCTTTGTTCTGAGACAAGCCTTCCAGGTGAGCAAAAATGTTGTCTAAATGCCTTTGAGAAATGATAATAACCACTTCCCTCTTGTGTCAGTTCTCATTGCACTGTTTATTTGTTGGCTTAATTTGTTTTGTGCACTCAGTTGGCAAAATTGCTGAGTTGTGTATAAATTTATTGTAGAAATAATATCTGCATCTAAAATCAAACAGCTTTCAAGGCACCAACAAACAAAAGACTTATGTACCATGAAGAAATACCTACTGCTTCACCCCAAACTTGATGCATTTGTTTGCTGCTCTATATGTTTTGCCATGTATAAAGGGCTAGATGTGCCAATGAACTGCACATACTGGTCTCTAAGTGGCAAGTCCTGCAATTCAAAGCTTTTCAATGCAATCCGCAATAAAGATGTAGCACCTTGCCACTCTTCAACAATAAAGATGAATGAATTGGAGGTCATCAACAATACAACATGTATTTACTACACACAGGGAATTCAAAAATGGACTGAATGGCTTTTGCCACTTGAAAATGTAGAAGATGAAATGTATAAATGGACAGAAAATCTGGTCCACACAAGAGGTTCAACTGACATTCAGCAATGTTTAGTGTGGAAGGCACTTACCTGGGCACCCCCAAATGTGAATGATGTCAAGCCTTTGAAGCTCGTTTTTTTGATTTTTCTGGACTGGTTTGATCCTTGGGGAAATAAAATTTCAGGAAAGCAACAGAGCTTGGGGGTAATTCTTCTTAATTGCTTAAATTTACCCCCCATCTTTGCAACAAGCCAGCATTTTCTTTGCTGTATGCAATTATACCAGGTCCACATTCACCCAATGTCATTACAATCTCAAATTGTATGAAGCTGCTGGTGGATGAGTTATTAGTATTGAAAGATGGTTTTGAAGCATTTACAGCACAAAATCCACTAGGGCAAAAGATATACCTACAAATACAACCTATTTGTGGCAATCTTCTAGCAATCCATAAGGCTATTGGATTTGGGTCACCAGCAGCCTCACAATTTTGTGGATGGTGTCAAGCAAGTCTGAACAAATTGAATTTGATGAAGAGTGGACCAAAAAGGACTGGACTCAATGTTTTGGATTCTGCAAAAGCCTGGTTGGAATCAAAAACATTGAAAGAACAAGAGGAGATTTGCAAACAAACAGGTGTCAGAGGGTCAGAATTAAACAGACTTCTATATTGAATCCCAAATATGCATTTTGCACTTGGTGTGATGCATAACTGGCTGGAAGGTGTTCTAGCAGAACATTTTTGATATCGCTGGGGTTTTCAATATGAAGTTCAAGAAAAGAAGAGGGTGATTAGACAAACAAAGAGGTCAAGGAAAAGAATGTGCACAAATCAAAACAAGGCTCAATGTGATGAAGAAGAGGAAATATATGATAGTGGAAGTGATAACAACTCAGGATCTGTAAGGTTTGACTATGAAACAATAAGTAAAAATTACTAATATTTTACTTATTGTACTATGAATGTCCTTATAAATGAAATAAATAAGATAAAAAGAATTATAATAATAAAGAATTATTATAATTATGGCGTAAAACAATTATATTATTAATAAAATATGATAATATAATAAAATAAATATATTAATATAAAACAATTAATATATTCAAAAGCACTTTATTATTGTTACAAACAAATAATAAAGGCATAAAATTTTTTTTTATTAATAAACAACAATTAATAACAATAATATTACTAATATTAAAGTTATAAATTAATATAAATACTATTTATATTAATTAGAGAATTATTAAAAGAATAATAGAGAGAAATTTATTATAATAAGAGAAAATCACCTACTTTTAATACTTAATATAATAATTTTGAGATATTTTACGCCAAATAATATAAATACAACTTATCCAAATTGTATTTACAATAAAAAATAGAGAAATTACAAATATTCTTGATTTTTACGTGGAAATGGGATTTTAGAGAGATTTTTAACAAAAACAATTAAATAAATGATTTAATCATGTCAAAATTGATGATTATAATAAGATGATCTTTGTTCTTTAATAATATAAGAGTTTTATATATAAAGAATAAAGAAATTACCTTTTTATTGTATTGATTTAATGTTTTTGATGCATCTGAGGGGAAAACAGACTAAAAAGAGCTCTATTTATAGTAAATACCTCCCTCCTAGAGTCCAACAGGCTTCTAGTAAACGTGTACTGATCATATCCACTAGGATTGATCAATATTTTAAGGTTTGGAGATGATTAAATCATGATCAAACCATATTACATCATTATTACGCCATTATTTAGAGTTATCACTATAACTCTAAGTTTGATGACGTCAAAGACTTGGCAGAACCCCAAAATTAGTGTATTTTATTAGTTTTAATCATAAAATAATACTATTCACCAATTTTATCACTCATATGACTGTTAAACCTAATTTAAGGTTACAGTGAGTGATCATAAATGATCAAATTAAGCTCAAACTTTGATCCTTAATAACTTTTAAGATTTACACGCTAAAGCCATTCAGAGAGTGAATTCTAATAGCTTGGAATAACCCTATTATGCTTCCAAGAGAATTTTATTACATCATCAAAACTCTATTTTTGATGAATTTTCTTGTAACTCATCTTTTCTGTTGAAATTTAATATTTTAAACTTCAAACTATGATTTCAAGGGGTTATACCTTGAATATTATACTAAAAAATACATCATTCTTCACCAGTGAGCTAGTAGAATCCGACTGTCTACTTTTTTTTCGAGTTTGGACCACTTTCTCAACAAAGTGGTCAACAGCTCTGTTGATTTTAATCAATAATTCCTTACAGGTTTTAACCTTGTTTATAACTTGTGAAATAAACTTCATATCTGTATCCCTACAGTAATTACGCGATGACTTTATTTTTGGTTCATCACTCTATAATGCATAATTCAAGAGATATTAGCTAAAATCCTTGAATATATGCATTGACCAAAAAAGTGCATATATTCAGGTTAATTCCTTAAGTATTGATTTTGAGCTTAGCTTATTAATTGTTTTATGTTTGGACTTTTATGGAGAATCCAATGGTATCATTTATTTCACATGTTGTTTCATTGGTTGTTGAAATAAATAAGGATTTGTGTCTTTTATAAGGTATTATTACTTATAACTTATTAAATATTGGCTTTAAAGATATGCCATAAAAATGGTATATGTGTATTTTACCATGGGGAATACAATGGAGTAATTTATTTCACATGTTTACTCATTGGGTTTTAATTTAAACCAAGTTTTATACCAATTTATGGTATTTTTGTAGTTTTAAGGTACTTATTTTTAATGTATAATTATATTAAATATTTCTTGTGACCATTTTGGGTATGTGGTCATATCTAAAAGTTTCACATTTCCTACCTCCAAAAAAGATTGTACCACAATCTGATATGTGTAATTAGGGTATCATCCACTGTCCTACCTCTCCAATAGACTTTGTTAGTCTTGAAGCTCAATAATGCTTAACTTTTCTATTTTTCAGGTTTTCTTTCATGTATAAACCTTCTTAGTAGTTTGTCAGCATTTGTTATATCTTTCTCAAGTAGCCATTAATCTTCCTGAGTTGAATTTCTATACCTTACAAGGTATTCTCTTTCTTTTTTGTTTCTTGTCCTTCTTTCTTTAAGGACTTTTACTATTTTCTTTTCCTCTCCTTCTTCCAAGGGGGGAATTTCAAGTGGGGGTTTATTTCTTAGTGGAAATAACTCCTTGTAACTTGAACTGTAAGGTTTTATCAGACTTACAGGGAAAGCTGGGTGTTTGTTCATTAGTTCACCTGTGAGTTCCAATTTCACAGCATTGGGTCCATGAAGTGCTTTTATCATAAATGATCCTGCAAAGGGATCTTTCAATTTATTTGGTACTTTTATGTTATTGAAATTAAGGGTTGATACTAGGACCAAGTCTCCTATTTTGAAATCAGGTGGCTTATGACTTTTAACCCATCTTTCTTTTGCATATTTGAAAGAATCTTGCATACATTTGTTTGCATGGTGTCTTGCTTTGTCAAGCATTATCTTAAAACTGCTTGCTGTTGGGTGTATATCCACTAAGTCCTTTTTGAGGGTATCATAAGGAAGTCTTGGATTCCAGCCTTTTTATAGCATTGCTGGTGTTTTACCAGTAGAAGAATGGATTGATGTCTTATATGCCAGTTCAAGAGCTGGTATTAGTGTACACCAATCATGGGTAAAACCATCAGAATCTTTGAATTCTAGCCCATAAGCACAGGATCTTCTTATCATGTACTCTAAGGTCTGTATCATTCTTTCTGCTAAACCATCAGTTTGAGGATGGTAAG
The DNA here is from genome assembly GCA_023105745.1 of Austropuccinia psidii. Taxonomy (NCBI): domain Eukaryota; kingdom Fungi; phylum Basidiomycota; class Pucciniomycetes; order Pucciniales; family Sphaerophragmiaceae; genus Austropuccinia; species Austropuccinia psidii. The sequence goes on along the minus strand of JALGQZ010000006.1, from coordinate 9,212,346 downwards.
CTGTTTAGAATGATAACTTTGTCCCAAACAAGTTATGGAGATTTGTCCATAATGCTGAAGTGAACTTTGGGTCTCTGTCACTTATAATGTTCTGGAATAAGCCTGTATGGCTAATCAATTTATTCCATATCATTATGGCTGTGTCCATAGATGTGTCATCTTTATGACATGGTAGGAACATGGGAGTTTTGCTATACTTGTCAACCAATACTAGGCATGCATTATAGCTTCTGTCTCCTCCTGGAGGTAATGCTGTTACCCAATCCATATGAACTATTTCCCAAGGGGATTTTGGTTCTTGGATTTGGATCATCATTCCAAATTCCTTTCCTGTGGCTGTGTTGGATTTTTGACATCTGTCACAGGTTTGGCAGTATTATATAACATCTTTCTTCCAATTTGGCCACCAAGAGCAGGTCTCACCCTCTCTAGTGTCCTGTCTTCTGAAAGGTGTCCAGCTGCAACACTATCATGACACTCATGTAAAATAGTGTTTATCAGGGTTCTATCTGTTAAGGCCATAACACATGTGTGTTTTGTTCTATGGTAAAGGATTCCATCAAGGAGGTGGAATCTTCCTTCATCATATGCCTTTTTCCATGTTTCATCTAGTTTTGATGAAAGTGATGGGTCTTTGCAGTCTTTCATTAGAAGTTGGCTTAAGATATGGCAATTTTTGTCTATCTTATAGCTTTCTTTAACTTGGTTAAAGAATTCAGTGCCAATGTCTGTAACACATATTTCTTCTATATGATGTTCTTCTTGTGGTACCCATGCTGGATTGTCAGGGGTATTTGCTAGAGCCCATCTGCTAAGACCATCTGCATTTTTATGAATATTTCCAGATTTATGAACAATAGTCATATTTCCTCTATATTCTTGGATAGCAATTTGCCATCTCAGCATATGTCTATTGGGAGTTTTCATATTTAACAGAGATTTTACAGCATTACAGTCTTTAATCCAATCAAATACTGTTCCATCCAAGTAGTAATGTAATTTTTCTGAAGCCCACACTAAGCAGAGGCATTCCATTTGGCTTGCTCCATATCTTGCTTCTGTTGGCTTTATCTGTCTTGAAATAAAACAGATTGGTCCTTCTACTGGTTTATCATTGATAATTTGTGTCTGGTGTAGTGCAGCACCCAGTCCTTCTCCACAAGCATCAATGTAAAGTTTGAAGGGTAGTTTCAAATCTGGAATTAGAAGAAATGGGGCATTGGCTAGGGAATTTTTCAATTCTTCATATGCCTTGACTCTTTCTTCTGTCATTTCATAGACTATTTGTTGGTCACATAGTTTATACAAGGATTTAGCAATTTTTGCAAAGTCCTTTATATGCTGTCTATAGTGACCAGCAAATCCTAGAAATGATTGCATTTCTTTTTTGGTTTGAGGCATTGGCTTAAGTAGTACTGCTGCTACTTTATTCTTGTCTATGCCTAGACTAAGTCCAGATACCACATGTCCTAGTGCTTTTAATTCACTGTATGCAAAATGACACTTTTTCAAGGAAATTTTCATATTCACTTGGACTATTTTTTGTAGTACCCTTTCTAGTCTTGCAAGGTGATTTTCCCAAGTTTCTGAGCAACCTATGATGTCATCAATATAGATAATTAACCATCCTTCTGATAATTCTTCAGGAAATATGGTATTCATCATTCTTTGATAATGGGAAGGTGCATTTTTTATGCCAAATGGCATTCTCAAGTATTCAAAAATTCCACAGTGGACTATTATCCTCAGTAGTTTTTTGGCATTGTCTGTTAAGACATTTTGATGAAAACCCTTTAAGGCATCCATGGCTGTGATGAACTTAGCTTGTGACAATTGTGTCAATGTCTCATGGATCCTGGGTATTGGATACCTGTCTGGAATGGTATAGGTGTTCAGGGCTCTGAAGCCTCCTACCATCCTTGATTTTCCATTATGCCAAGTTATAATGACAGGTGTAGTGACTTCTACCTGCTCATTATGTCCTACCTTTCTTAATACTCCAAGGTCCATTAATTCTTTAATGTGTACCTCTAGGGCTTCTCTAGCTCTTGGACTAGCTGGGTAAGCAGGTCTCCTTAGTAAAGTTGGGTAAGGTTTTTCCACATTAAGAATTATATCCACTTCATGTCCAATTATGGCACCTAGTGCCTCTTTGTCAGTTGCAAAGGCATTTTTGTGTTTAAATAAGAGGTCAATCACTTTTTCTTTCATTTTTCTGTTAATTCTTGATTGAATCCTACCTCTTTAAGTTGTTCAGATATAAAAAGTTCCTTTTCTGGAATTTTTTCTTCATTCTTAATGACTGTGATTTGCTTTTTGTTATTTAAGAAGCCAAACCTTTGTCTTTTGTCATCTCCTATGGTAAAATATCTATCCTTTTTTTTAGAGATATCTATACCATAAATTGATAAGTAGTCATTCCCAAGTATGAAGTGATTACTAGTACAGTTGTCCATTACTACAAACTCTACTTTAATTCTGACACATTGTGAGGGATGAGGAAAAATTAGTGTTAAATCAATTATTCCAAGGGGCTTCATGCTCTCACTTGCACTACTAAATTTGACACCTTGTATTGGCATAAGCTTTTCTTGCCAGTCTGGGACAATGATTTTTAAGTAACTTTTACCAACACAGGTGCAATATGCTCCTGTATCTAAGTTCACTTTTACTTCTTGGTTATCAACCATAACAATACATATACTTGATTTTCCAGCTGTATATCCCATTCCTCTTGCAGGTTTGGTCCTATACATTTTGGCATCTTGTATGTTTGTCAGGTTTGTATCAGAAGTCCCAACTTGTGGTAAGTTTGGGTTAACATCCAGTACTTCATAAATTATATCAATATTATTAATTTGTGCATTAATTATATTAATTTCATCACTTTCAGAACTTTCTGACTCTCCTGTTTCTTTTTCAGAGTCAGATTCCTCCTCTTTGTGATTGTGGTTTTCTGTTTCCACAATTTCATTAATCTTTGCCTTTTCAAGGCAATTATTGGGTAAATGTCCAATACCTCCATATTTATGGCATTTTCTTTGCTCATTACTGTTGGATGTATTGGGCTTGAAAGATTCTTTTGATTTATCTTTTTTGATAAATGGTTTATTTGGACTTTTAATGTCCAATTTCTTCCAAGTTCTGCCAATTTTTGTTCTTGTCACTATGTCTTCTAGTGCATTGATATAATCTTCTGTGAAGCATGGTTCTATAAAACTGCTTCTTAGGGCATGTTCTAGCTCTCCTCCACATTTTTTAAGTATTTTCATGTGCACCATTTTCTGTGACATTTCTGGGTACAATGCATTGAGTCTTTCAACTTGTTTCAAGAACCAAGTTAAAGGTTTGTCTTTGTCTGGGTCAAAGAAAAAATTTTCAAATGCATTTTCTATCTTTTACCTCCAGGCATCATTAGCCCATTTGGTGATTATTTCTTGTTTCCACCAAGACCAGGTATTTTTGCCATTTGTTTGCCTTATGCCATAATACCATCTTTTTGCAGATTTTTCAAACAATGAATGTAATCTTGCAGTGATTAATTCATCTGATATGGCATAATCTTCTTGTATCATTTCAATTGTTTTGATAAATGACATGTGGTCATACTCACCTTCTCCTGTGAATGTTGGCCATTCTTTTAATTAAGGTGCTTCCTTCATTAAGACTTGGTTCTTGTCTTGATGACTCAAGTCTGTTATGAATGGGTTTGTTAATTCCTCTTTTGGTTTAACAGGGCTTCTTATGTGAGAAAATGGTGTTGATAACTTTGGCATATTTGAGTTAGCCTCATTAACGTTATCCATTTTTTAAGTAATAAGCCTTATTCCACTTTGAATGTCATCTTTCAGATGCATTCTTGCTTCATCACTCTTTTCCACATGGCCCAAAAGTAATTTTTGGTGTGATGAAGTCTTTTCTTCAAATTTTTCTACAGAAATGCTCAATTTGCTTAATTTTTCTGTAAGATTATCAATTTCACGTCATAATTGATTGTCAAAGTTTTTTCTTTGATATCACTTATGTATTTTTACAACTCTTGTTGTCCTTGTATTAATTTATGAGTATTATCAATTAATACTTTTGGTTTATTATTTTCAATCATAAATTTTATGTTATTAATTTCTTTTTTATTTTGTACAACAAGTTTTGTTAAAGATGATAAGCTATTATTTATTTCTTGGAAAGATAATAAACTATTTTTAATGTTTTTAAGAGGTAAAATACTATTTTTAAGTTCTGTTAAAGTATTTACAACATCAGGAGACAACGTTATTTCTTTGGGAAATGGGGTTGTCTCATTCTTTGCTCCTCTTTGTCTTTGAATTCCATCAAAGTTCTGGCCATGTTGAATACATTGTCCATGGCATCTTTTTGGATTTTGGGGATCCTGTAGCTTGGGGAATATGGTTTTCTCCAATTCTTTTGCTTGTTCTTCTTCCCTTCTTAGAGAAGTGGGTTGGCTTGGGGCTTGCTGGTAGAAGCTACTGGGCCTTCTTCCTTGGTTGCCTCCTTCTTTTTGGCATGGTACTCCTTGATCCTTTTGATTTGAGGTTTGGATGATAGTGGATTCAATCCATTGGAGTATCTCACTATTTCCTCCTCTTTGAGGAACTTTTTCAGGATGTGCCAGGAGTTCATCACTCCTTGCACCAGGGCGAATCTCGCGTCAATCGTTGGCGATTGACTTCACGTCGCACCGCGGTCAGTATAAAATCTTGCTTCAGTCGCGTTAGTGTCACTTTATAGTCACTGGATTTAGTGGGTCACGTCACGTCAGCGTCAAGACAACGTCAATCGTCACATGTGTCACATGAGAATGTCACTCAAAGCCCAAACCCATTTCAACACTATGCGCAACGTTCGTGTAATTTCACCTCATTGGCTTCTGCCTCCCCAACGCTTAGCATGCTTACGCACCCGCACCGCCCTCCATCCAGATGAGACTACGCCACTGCCCACCCCTCTCCGTCCTCACCACTCCTTACGCTTTCACACCCCCGCCCCTACCATCCTTACGCTTGTGTAGTACCCTCCCGACATGCCTCCGACAACGCTTACCATCCTTACGCTCATGTAGTGCCCTCCCGACATGCCCCCGACAACGTTTACTCTCCCGACCCTGCTTACCATCCTTACGCTCATGTAGTGCCCTCCCAACATGCCCCTGACAACGCTTACCCTCCCTCCTGACATTCTCCCGACCCTGCTTACCATCCTTACGCTCATGTAGTGCCCTCCCGACATGCCTCCGACAACGCTAACCCTCCCTACAGACATTCTCCCGACACTGCTTACCATCCTTACGCTCATGTAGTGCCCTCCCGACATGCCTCCAACAACGCTTACCCTCCCTACAGACATTCTCCCGACACTGCTTACCATCCTTACGCTCATGTAGTGCCCTCCCGACATGCCTCCGACAACGCTTACCCTCCTCACGCTTCCGTATTACATCCATAGTGTACAGTACGGTGGCTTGTTGGCGTACACGATGAACGCAATTGCCAAAATATGCTGAGTGGCCTTCTCTGCCAACAGGACCTAAGGGGATATTGGTCAGTATATTCACCATGTTGTGGTTAGGGTTTAAGTCATGAGACTCACAAATTAAAACCTAATAAGTGGACTATTTAAGACAAGAATTGTGTCTCCTGTTTTGCCGACAAAACCATTTTATTTCATATCAATCAAATGAACACTTTGCTTAGTCCTTACCTCATGAGCGTTGAATAGTTCAAAAGTTGACTTTAGTAGGTTTCTCACTAGTCAACTTTATTCAATGTCTCACAGGGAAGTGATTTCATTTGCATGATATGAAATAATTTGCAAAACATCGCCTCCTTCAATTTCCCGACAAATCGCATTTTGCAAATGCGATTATTTTACTTGCACCTTTTTTCTTGAATTTGGATCTTTTTATTCAAAAATTTTCAAACAAGTTATCAATCAACTCGTCACCATCTATTTGCTTAATAAGCTACCTCCGCTATGGCCCGAACCCCGGGAAATTCAACTGAATTCAATGAACGACCAACTTCAGCCCCAGAGAGTGGAAGTGAAATCTCTGATATTGCCAGTAGTCGTGAATTAGGCATTGAAGTAGAGAGCCAGTCACATGAAGATAATCAAGATCCACCAGTTCTTCCAGAATGTGAGTATGCATCCATCTTGAATATTTCAAATCTCTCAAAACCTGATATTGTGTCATAGCCTTTATTTCAGGTCAACCTCCAAGCGCTCAGAAACCGAATTTTAAAACTTATGAGAAGGAAAAGACTGTTGAGCCTTGTTCACCGACAGAAGATGATGGGCAAGATGATGTAATTTTCAGTGGGGAGGTGGAAATTATATCCAAGGAACAATTTGTCTCCAACATTGCTCAAACAATCCCAAGGATCGAAAAAATTCAAAATGATAGTAAAATTCCTGATTATGTGCGTCAAAAGATTGCTGAAGCCATGAGCCTGCTCAAAATGGATTTGAACCGTAAGTCCATTAATAATTCAAAACAAAATTGATAAAAATAGCTTCTTACAATATATGGGCAGGTGTGGAGGTGGGAGAATCTCTACCTGAAGGATCTCGAGTCGTAATTGGATTTCCAGGCAAAGGATTAGGAAAAAGACCAAATATACATGCGACCAAAAAAACAAACAAAAAACGCCGTACCTTTGAAGCCGCAAACGATTCTCGCGATCAAGGTCATGAAATTATCAATGTTGAAGGGGACCATATTGATAATCAACCTCCGCATACTGAACCCCCCCCAATACTCAATGAAACAATCCATGATGAAGCTCCACATACTGAAAGCCCCCCGAGACCCAATGAAACAATGCATGATGCAACCCCTCCCGCCTCTCCTCGGAATATTCAAGCCTTTCAAGAAAGGGAAACAATTAAAAATGATACAATGGGACGAGATATGACTGATATAATTCCCGACGCTGAGCCCGAAGTGTCATCTGCTGCGAATTTTCAAGGGATATTTTTATCCCGCATGGAAGAGTTTGCAGGAATTTTGAATTATCATTCCAATATTTCTCAACAATCATGGAAAAGGGGGCTTGATAATATCAATAGGATTTACAAAAATAGATGGGACAATTTACCAACAAAAGATGCTCATACATTCCTTCCTGTTGGTATTAAGGTGATCAGTAACCGAGAGCTTAAAATGTCGGCCTGGCTGGAGGACCTTGAGATGGCAGGTGAGTTTTATCTTTGTGCATGATACATGATTATTGGCTGTTGACTGGTGATATAAATTGCAATATACAGGGTTAGATTTTTTTAAGCCAACCAAAACAGAAGCGTTTTTTGATCACAACATTTGGAATCTCAAATTGATGAAGGAATCAGCTAAACCTCCAGATAATCTCCCAAAATCAGAACACTCCTTCTTCAAAATGGTTCAGAGCCTTCTTTACCCCGCCAATCCAGTTAAACATTTTTGGGCAAATGTTATGTTTGAATCCATTAGTTTAGTCTCATACAATGTGATTGCACCCAAACCATATGTTGCACCAACATCAAATTCGACCGATCCTCTTGGACTCGAACGGGGAGCAGTTGAATACCTTGCCTCCTGCTTGAGTAAATCGAAGCAACGTGCAACCCAACTCAGCATTGAAGGTGGCGGGGCTGACAATGAGATATCCATAAAGCCGCACAAGAACCTGGAGGATCTAATGGATACAGTTATCCATTTGATGATTGCGTACAACATGGTACGTGCACATACAAAGGTCGAAGTTAATGGCATCAAAGGCAAACTCACAAACTCAAAAAAAAATGAGGCCATCAAAGATCTTTTGACGTGTCACAAGAATCTTGGAATAAATCGAATTTGCTATGGTATATTAGCGGCATTCTGTGCGGCGGGGGTTCGTGGTTTGATGGTATGCTCAGATGACTGGAGAACAAGCTCAGTTAAAGGGGCTTTATCACTAATTGACATTTCCGCAAAACTTTCAGAAAGTAAAAATCTAGTGGAGCCAGTGTGGCTACGTACTAATAAGTATATATGTGATTTACTGAATAAAAGTTTCTTCTCATCAGAGTCTTTTAACCCCGCTGTACCTCTTAGATTTGAATTTGCACGATGCTTAGTATTAGACTTTGGTGATGCCTGGGTGGCGAAACGCGGGCTTGGTTCAAGTGATGAGGTCACCTTGACGGTACCCAGGTCAGCTAAACTCACAACCAGGATTGACCCGTTTTAGATTAGCTTTGTACTAGATAGATTGTAATTGAATTTTGCAAAGTTATTTATGAATTTAATAATCATGACTTCCTATCCTACTACTGCCCGGATGCCACAGTCTGAGTACCAATAGTAATTGTACGGCGGCATGCCTCCGCACATCATTGCAAAGACTCCAACAAGACGCAAGCTGAGTCAGGCGATGTGCCCGCGAGTAGCACATGCGGGTGCATTGCGGGAAGTTGCGTTTATCACTTCCCGCCAGCCCATAATAGGCCAAATGTTCCTGTGTCTTTCAAGAGGACTAGGATAGCTAGGGATCCGCAGCAGGATGCATATTGCATTTGCGTGTGCTTGCAATATTCCAAATGGTTGGATTGGAAAGTGATTGCATGGGAACATCAATGTGTAAAATTGAATAATGCACTATCCACTGCAATTTTCAGGTTCAGGTATTTGAGATCGTGAATTTGCCAAGGTCAGGCGTGAGCTTTCTTTTTAGCCGCAATTAAAAAAGATTCATCCACCGCAATCCAATTTAGGTGATATTAAGAAATCAGTAATCATTCGGTTTCATTTCATTTTCTGCTGAAAGCATGCCATTCACGAAAAAAGGAACTCGCGAGAAAGCGTCGGGCTGAGGAAGGAAAGTGTGAGTTACTCGCTTAATCTCAGTGTATATATGCTTCCACATTTATGTGGCACCCTCATTGGGCCCCACGGAAGAACATTGGCTTTAGTCGGTTCAGATTGTGCCAATGTCATGTGGGCTCCAACAGGGAAGTCAAAGGATGTGTGCCGAAGAAAGCTCCTTGGCAGTATCTGATATCTTGTGTGCTTCAACACATAGTGATCCCTCAACCACTCGGGAATAGTAGCAGATCCCAAAAGACAAATGAGCGCAAAACGAGCCGAATGAATAGGTTGTTTTCTTCCTCTCGCCCAACAGCACAAATATCAATGCCAGTATCAGCAAATATCACCCCAAGTGAAATTCGGAGGGTTGTGGATGTCAATCAGATCAAACGCATTCACTTTGGGCGTGTGGCAATTTTCTCTTCAACCAGATTACTCATTGCCCTTGTCGAATTCCGACCATTCACAACAATGAGTGAAGTCAAGGTCGATCAATGGGATGAATTATCACAATTCCTATTCCGCGAAAAGAGATTCACCGACCCGATTGCAACCAATGGAGCATTACTGGAAGGATTTATGTTTGCGATTGGGTGGCGCAAATGCAGCACCAAGAATGAACAATTTGGTCTGTATGGAAGTGTCGGGAAAATTGAAAACGCAAAAGATGAATGGCAGAACCGAGGTCCCAATCTTAGCTCGGTAGGTTGCATTCTAGGTCAATCCTTACGATATGTTGGGGATAATTTATTTGAGAGGATTCAAAATTGCTACAATTCATTGGGGGTTCCGTCTTTTGATCAAGTCAACTATGAAGGCGATATTCCGGCAAATCAGGGTGCATTTGAGTTCGCTTCCGCACTCACTTTCACCATGAATGGATTCAAAAACTCACCTCATCTTGATAAGGATGCATCGCTGTATGCTTCGGGATGGTGGTTTCAAGCTGATAAGCGGACCGGCCAAATTCAAAGAGATGCGTCAAAGCGGTGTACAGGTGGAAAATTGATTTTCCCAAATGAGCATTTTTGGATTGATCTATCCGCATGTCATGGGCACATTCAGGTAGTGTGGGCCAGTAGTACATTTGTTCATTATACTGATCCAGCACAGGACAACGAAAGCACGACACTAGTGGGTATGTCCGCACAATGCTCAAGCAGGTTAGCAAAAACAATGCGGCAAAAAAGCCATGGCTATTATGAGATTGCCGAGAGAGCGGGCTATCAAATCAGGGATGGTAATACAATCTCATGCCGATTCAAAGAATGAGGAGTTTTGCATGTGTGTTGGGGTAAGGCAGAGGACAATATACACAAGGATTGGATGGATTCTAGTGCGGGAGATGGGGTGTCTGACATGAAAAAGGTGTGAAGTGGATTATGTACGGTGGCATGCCATCGTACATCTGTCCTGGTTTGTTGCTATTGTCCAGGATGCCAATGCTTCACACGCGAATCCTCATGCTTGTGCAGGTTCTGACAATGCTAAAAGTTCCTTACGCCTATGCGGGGTGCCAACGCTACACACGCCAATCCTTGGGCCTGTGCAGGCTCCCGAAAATTTACACGCCAATCCTTACGCCTTTACAGGCTTTCGACGATTCACACGCCAATTCTTACGCTTGTGAAGCTTCCCCACAATGCTGAAAATTTCTTGGCCTGTGCAGGATCCCAAGAATTCACAAGCCAATTCTTATGCCTGTGCAGGCTCCCAACAATTCACACACCAATCCTTATGCTTGTGAAGGGTCCCAAAAGTGCTGAAAAACCTTACGCCTGTACAGGCTTCCGACAATTCACACGCAAATCCTTACGCATGGGAGGGTTGCCAACAATTCTGACAAATTCTTACACCTGTGCAGGCTCCCAACAATTCACACGCCAATCTGTACGCCTGTGCAGGCTCCCAACAATTGACACGCCAATCCTTACGCCTGTGCAGGCTCCAGACAAGTCACACGCCAATCCTTACGCTTGTGAAGGTTCCAGACAATTTAAACAATTCAATACATGAGTAAGATTAATAGCGTGTGACCATAGGAAAGGCCATGTTTCACAAATCTGGACTGGATTGCTCACATACGGGAACCTCCCGCTTTTTTACAGTTAAGAATGGATATGGCTCTAAACCATGGAAGAAGAAAATATAGGAGAGGATAACAGCAACTATTGGCACATTTTGAGAAAAAGAGGTTCACGAAAACAAATACTCACTCAAACGCTTGGTGGGGCACTTACAAAAATAATTCTCACGCAATCAGGGTTTTTCTCTAAGGAGGAAATAAGTAATTTTTACGTGAACAAAGAATGTAATAGAATTTGAATATAATAATAATTGATTACAAATGATAATTTATTTAAAAGAAAGTATTACAAATGATAAAAAGTGGAAATAATGGTATTTTTTTTTTAAATTTTTATTTTTCGAGGAATTTGGAGACTATCCCGGTTATGTCCTCCTTTGGATAAGCCTCCAGTGCCTGGGCAAGGAGGCAGTTTAGTTCGTCCCGGAATTCCCGGTGCATCTCGTTTCGATGAGTTGCATCCACGAAAGGAATCATGTGGAGCAAGCGACGATGCTCCAACAAGATTCGGTTGATCGAATCGTGGACGATAGCTCGAAGAATCATTAGGGTCGGTCGCAGGTCGGTGAATTCCTGGCGAGCGTCATCGTGGGAATGAGACGAGCTTGGTACCGGGGGGGAGGAGGCGTTGGGGTTCTCGGGGGCACTGGAAGGGATATCTGGGGAGGGAACCGGGGTTGGAGTGGAGGGGGGGGGAATGGAAGGGGAAGGTGGGCGAGTCGGGTAAGAAGAAGGGGATTGGGAATTGGGGATCCCACGGGCGTATCGTCGATGATGATGATTGAGCGAGGAGTGGCGGGTCGATCTGGAGACGGTCAAAGAAAAGGTGAGGAAAAGTTGAGAGGAGTGAAGAAAGAGAAGTGGTGACTTACCATTAGGTTCCTCCGTGGATTGCGTAGGAGCCACCTCAGGTTCTGGCTCACGAGTCGTATCGTCCTCAGGTGGTTGGGACAATGGACTTGGGCCAGGAATAGGTGGCTCTTCGGTTTGGGAGGGTTCTAAAAACGGAGTAAGAGTCAGTTCACTCGACTCGAAAGTGAAAGTGAAAATGAAATGAAACTTTGGCTGCTTACCGCGGAATAATTCCTCAGACCATCGGGTGCCACTTGGGCCTGGAGTGGGTTGCCGGGGGGTTTGCTCGCGAGGCAAACTAGCAACGGGAGAGTCTTGTCGGGGGGGATTCGGGGGGTTTTGTTCTATGAGAAATGGAAAAAAGTCAATATTATTGCGTGAAGAGAAATGAGATAAGGAGGAGAAAGAAAACTTACTTTGGCATTTGAATCCCATCGGTGACAAGACATGGTGACGATCAGCCCAAGCTCGAATGTCCTCTCGCCATCGCCATCCTTCATCGGCCGGATAATCACTTCGCTCCGGTCGAGGAGTGAAGTGACCATCGGATGGTGGCCTAGGAGGGGGAGTGGACAAATCGATACTGGAGGGGACAGGGCTAATCGTCCGGAATCGTTCCCGTTGGCCTGTTTGGGGGCCCGGCGTCCATTCACGCTCGGAAATGGTTTCATCATCGTTGACCACAAAGGAGTCCTCGCGAGGGCGTCTTGGGCGAGAACTCCTCTGGCCTCGTGGTCGGAAGGGGCGGACAACGAACAAACATTTCTTGTGTGCTTGTCGGCAAGCATCACAAGCGTCGTTTGTCGTCGAGGAACGAATGCAGGGGATACCCCGCTTGGTGCATAAAGTGCACGACATCTAAAAACAAAACAAGCGAGGTTAGTAACTGCATACAAAGTAAACAATCAAGAAAGAAAATGAAGGCATACGATGAATTATATAAATTTAAAACGGAATCAAATTAAAAACGCTCTAGTCGGAAGTTTTTAAAAGTCTGGAAGGAAGTTGTGAAGAAAGAAAAATATTAATATCGGTACATAATGTTGACAAAAGTTAAAAAAAGAGGTAATGCACAAGATGGATAGAAGGGAGCTTCTGAGCGGATCAGAAGAATAAACAAAAAGCGAGCAGGAAGGGGAGTGGGTTAGTCGAGTGCGAAAGAAAAGACTGGAAAGGCAGGAAGACGAGGGGGAATACGCACAAGGACAAACGCGGGTGAGGTTGAACGAAGTGGAGCGGGTGAGAAAGAAAGTGAAGTGCGTGTCGTGTGAAGATGGTCTTTTATAGCGTGGTGAAGCTGAGACGATCTCAGCAGTTTCAGCACCCGCAAAAGTCTCAGCTTCAAGGCGTGTGGGCAAAATTGAAGCTGAGTCTCAGCGAATGCTGCAACTGAGAAGTGAAATGCTCGCGTGAGGCAGAAGAACAATGGGGGTCTGGCTGAGTATTGCAATTTATTGAATTGTCAAGCTGAGTCAAATCCCCTTTGTTTCCTTAAATTGCCACCCGATCACCCAGGAGGGTGGTTGTGAGGCCCTTGTTGAATGTGCATTCAATGTGCAATGCACAAGTGACTCATGCAGAAATGCACCCGGTGCATTTGGTCACAAGTGACCGCGGCAAGATCACCGGCCGTATGGCCTGGTGATAGTCTTTGAACAAAGGGGGGGGCTGTAAGACAAGTGAATACAGTGTGAGCTTGCCTCAACCCATTGCTCAGGTTTGCTTTCGGGTCATAATTGAAATGCTCAGTGGCTGAACATTTTAATTGCACAGTAATTGAACGATTGATATAACAATATCAAATGCACCGCTGAGTATTGCAATTTATTAAATTGTCAAGCTGAGTCAAATCCCCTTTCTTTCCTTAAATAGCCACCCGATCACCCGGGAGGGTGGTCGTGAGGCCCTTGTTGAATGTGCATTGTGGGTGGAATGCACAAGTGACCCAGGCAGAAATGCACCCGGTGCATTTGGTCACAAGTGACCGCGGCAATATTACCAGCCGTATGGCTTGGTAATAGTATGTGAACAAAGGGGGGGGGCTGTAACACAAGTGAATACAGCTTGAGCTTGCCTCGACCCATTGCTCAGGTTTGCTTTTGGGTCATAATTGAAATGCTCAGTGGCTGAACATTTTAATGGCACAGTGATTGAACTATTGATATAAAAATGTCAAATGCACCATGCTGAGCCATTGCTCAGTCGTCTTTGTATGCCCACAATCTGAGCATTTGGCACAGCATCGGGTGACATTTCAGCCAGCTGCAGCATTTCACACGCTTTGGTGAAGTGCTCCAAACTGAGCCTTCCAATGAACTATTGCAAAAATAGTTCATTCCATGGCTTTACTGAGCACTTTCACACGGTGCTTTTGACCATGATATGCTCAGCTTGCGTGTGCAAATCGGGTGAAACACAATGCTGAGCATGTGGCACATGAGCTACGTATATGCAAGCGATCCGAACGTGCATGCACATTCGCTATATGCATGCAGGCTCAAGTAGTATAACACCTTCCTGATCTGTACAGCCAACACTGTAGTACACAGTACACCTGTGTAAATGTATGCTGCGGGGCAGAGCAAAAGCTGTTCAGCAATGTAACATGAAAATCACGTCAAGCCATTGAGTCAAATATCTCAACTGCATACCTTTGCTGCACCTTTTTGCAGAGCTCTGCCTAACAATGGCATAGACGCGGGTGTAATCCGAGTTAATGAAAGTGGGTCATAATGGGATGACTTATTATTTGGGTAATACACAAACAGTGGATTCACTCCGGTGCCATTGTCGGGGCCAACAATGACTGGCCCTGCTTGTTCATTGGCGGGCAGCCACACGCTTTCATACGCACCCCCGATGGGTCATACGCAGGCAACTTTCACACGCCTGGAAGACATTTGACTGCCAGTCTTCCAGCTGCCTATTTTCTTGGTCGGGTTATCAGCGTGACTGCAGACGCTCACCCGCTTGCGCGTGGAAACCTGAGGCCAATCAGTGTGGATTTGCTTCAGCCTCTTCCACATTAGAATAACAATCCCAGCCTATGATTGCTGAGGCTGGACATGTTTGCGTGGGTATCTCCCACCGCGGGTCATTTTCTTCACGTTCTCACACGCCCCGCCCAAGTTGTGGCACCTGGCTTGCAGCCAAAAAATCCCTTGGGCGTGTGGCCTCTTTCCTCCGGAGTTCTGTACGCGCGTGAGGCAAAGACCCGGATGCCAATCTCGGTAGATTAGTACTCGCCTCAAACGCCATAGGGGTGAATGTATATGTGGATCACGGCTCACGGCTGGCGCCCCCTTTGATCATCCCACACATTCCCCCCTGAAAGCCCAGTATGCATCAGTCAGCAAAAAACTTCAGGCAAAACCAAAGTCATGTTTGGTGGCATGCCACCGAACATATCTCACCCGCCCACACACAAACATCCCTACAGTGAGATTGCCCTTTGAAACTGCCAACATTGCCCAGTAGGTCCCTGTGCAACAATTAACCTGGGGAGGATACGCTCATTGTTCGCTGTCACACCAGCAAACATGACTGCATGCCTCTAATATGCCCTCCACAATAACTTGCTCCAACCCACCCAATTTTGGATATGCTAATTTCAACCTTGTTCCACCAAAGGTTTTGTACCTTGCTGCAGATCCAGCAAAATATCGGTGCACCCACATTTTGGCCACCTTGCCTTGATATATGCCCCAAATTGGATATGAAAATTGTCAGCCCAAGACGCCCACCCCCATCAAGACCATGCACGTAACCACAGGCCATCCCCCTTTTGGCCTGTTGCTGCCACTCATATAAGTTCCCCACCTGCGCTTATTCCTCTTCATTCCCTTTAGCTAACCCTTCCCGATCATATAATTCTCAACTGTCCCCAAATAATTGAGCATAGCCATAATGTCAACCCCTTCACAACCACTTTGCATTGGGATGATTAATATTTGTATTCAAATAAATAGTGATATAACCTTAAAGCCTGAGAATTCCCACTTAGGTTCTTGGATTATCCTATGGCACAATCAACACAACATATTTGTATATCTCCCCAATCACCAGCATGCTATTGGCTCTCTCCCGGGAACCCTTTCCCAAACGTTGATACCATTCCTTGGGGCACCAAAAACGTTCATGCACTGTGGTCCTGGTGGGGCATGGATTGAAAATTGCCAAACCAATCCTACTCAAATATTATTTGTTGAGGGAGTATTTATGACTGATGCCAATGATCCCTCCTCATCTCAGAAACCCAATCTAGCATTGATGTTCTTCACATGGTATCCAAACATTCTATTCATAATGGAAAGCTTTCGAACGCAAGATTTCAAGCTTAAAATGCCCAAAGAATATGACTGTACTACTCATTGTCAATGTCAACTCTTTACTCCGACATTTCCCGCTTCAAACTTGACGCCTGCTTCATATCCTGCTGTTTCATCATTGATTTCCAAGCAAAAACTGATACAATTACCCAGTGGATCAGACCTCCCCATGATGACCCCGCCCCATGCCATTATTAAAACCCCCCTCCTCCCTCATCAAAAGACCGGACTAGCGTTTCTCTGGGATCGAGAAATCCCCAATGGCCAATCAGCCCGTAACCTTTGGGCCACCTCACCCCCAGGATCCACTTTCAATGCCAGGCACATCATTACAAACAAGGTTGTTAGCTCATTTGAATCCCTTTCGACCAATACCCCTCTTGGAGGCCTGCTTGCGGATGATATGGGATTAGGTAAAACCATTCAGGCCATTGCTCTAATTGGTACCTCCAAGGAGCGGATGATTGCAAACCCCCATCGCTCCACGCCCACCATGATCATCTGCCCCCCTCGCTTAATTACCAACTGGCAATCAGAAATATCCAAGCATGCTCAGGCTGGAGCGCTGCATTCCAAAATCTACCATGGTCCCACTCGTCACTCATTATCCAAAGACGACATCTTAAAATATGATATCATCATCACTTCTTACAATACTATCACCCAAGAATTTAAGCAAACCAATCCCTCTACATCATTCATTTTTCAAATCAATTGGCATCGTATAATTTTGGATGAAGCACAGTGAGTGGCTGAGCTTAAATGATTCAAATTACCTTTTATATCCAATAACCCTTGCCCCATCTTATAGCTATATTCGCTCTCAATACACTGCCACTCACCGTGCCATTAATAGCCTCCTTTCATCCCATCGAATATGTTTAACGGGCACACCTATTCACAACACCATTTATGACCTTTTGGGCATAATATCATTCATCACTCAACCCCAGAGCGCCGATCAAGATAACTGGTCACCATTCATCCTGAGTAGTCTTTCCAAAGGTTGCAATGATATCTTGCATTTGGCATTGCGGCATTTAAGTTTGCGCCGCACCAAAACCACACATCTCGAATCCCTCCCCACTATTAGCCATCATTATGAGCTGCTCCCACTCAACCCGACCATGCAGCAAGAATATTCCATATTATATGAAGAATTCCTATCATCCAAAAGCAAAGCACCAGGAGAATTTTTCAGAAATATTAATAAGCTGCAAATATGTTGTAACCATCACATCATGCTTAACACAATTGCGGAGGCGGATTTGGAAGACCCCGAGGGCAGGAGCACTCAGGATAAATCGCCAACAATCACACGAACTATTGTGGATGTCAAAACATGCATGATGAGTAGTAAAATTGCCCACCCCCTACAAAGCTTAATGAAGAACAAACAAACAAGGTGTGGTCCAACCAAATCGGTGGTTTACTCCCAATGGACCCAATATCTAGATTTGTGCATTAATTCTAATATGCATCCATTACCAATTGAATCCATCTGACTTTTTTATATTGTAGAATTGGTATTGCCCTTGCCCATCACTCTATCCTTTCAGCACGAATTGATGGAACAATTACAGCACAAGCACAGGAGAAGGCACTGGATACTTTCTTCAATAATCCTGAATGTGAAGTACTGATTGCATCCATTGCCGCAGCTGGAACTGGCCTCAATATAACTTGTGCTAATACGGTCTATTTAATGGTGAGGGGACCCCCAAAATTCTGCCCTGATTTGCGGCCCCTGACATCCACATTTCCAGGAGCCCAATTGGAACCCAGCCATTGAGGCTCAGGCTGTTGATCGACTCCATCGTATTGGCCAACAACAACCTGTAAAGGTCATCCACTATATAACTCCTCATTCAGTTGAGGTCAACATGCGGAAGGTACCTTTCAAGATCATCTTTGACCCTAATTGTATTGCTATTCTAAAATCCTTCCTTATGGAAATGCCATTTTCCAAACACCAATAGGTCCAAGAAAAGAAAAAATCATTAACTGCGTGAGCCTTACTGATATTATATAATTTGTGTTTGACCAAGTTGATAACTCTTGTTTACCCTGGCATAGGTCCACAATTATGAACACCATGAGTTGGATCGAACTCCTTCAATATTTTCTCAATGAAAATGAGCAATAGAGTATTATTTCTAAGGGAGACGGTGATACAGTCCAACTCATATTGTCTATATTCTGACATATTTAGCAAGTTGCATCTTTAAGGATTAATACTCAGATTGTATTACACCTGCACAAATAATTCACAAAATGTTAATTTGTAACGGTGCTATACATTTATATTACTAAGCTATTGCAGAGCATCACCATTCGGCCTAATAACTGGCATGTAAAGTATTTTGAGGGAGCTAGTCTGCATCTTACTACAGCCTTTGAGCCAATCTTGATCAAATACCTGAAATGATAAGCCTTCCGGAATATCACCATCATCTGTCGAGCGTAATTCTGGCAATCTATCAATAGTTTTTTTACCCTTTTTTTTAATGCGATTACAAAACTCTATGTCTCGATCCATTTTTAATACCAAATCATTAAATAACTGGGAGCGCCAGCATAATCCCACTTTGCGGTAAACTTGACGGCCATTTTCCAGTACCTCCTTGGTATCTGAACATACTCGAGGGTCATTGAATTGTGATGCTAGAATGGGAAATTTAGCCGTATCACACCATTCATGACGGCGCTCACAGGTCTGCACATAATGAAGTAGATCATCATCAGTCTTTGCTCACAATGAAGAAGAGAGACATTAACTAACCCTTTGACAAATCTTTGCGAGCTTTTGATTCTCCTTCTTTTTAACCAAATACTCGGCATCCTTTTGAATAGACTTCCATTCTCTTTTCAAATAAGTGAAATATCGCTCCATTAAAGCCGCTACGACCCCATAGTTATTATGATCCTTGTTCCAACAGTAATGATGATACTCGGTGCTGACCAGTGCAAGACGGAATGTACGGTAAAACACCATAGACATCAGCTCATTGAACAGATGTTGCCATGAGCTCTCCCAGTCCCAAGTGAATCGCTTTAGTCCTAGCTTGTGGAGCTCATTTTCGCAGTAGCTTTGGAAACCCTGAGACTGAACCTGTGTTGATGGCTCATTGAAAACATCCTCGGGGACATATCCGAGATGACCAGCCACTTGAATTGCAATCTCACGCTCTTCTGTGCTTGGTGGTGCTGGTAGTGAGGAAAAATCCTTATCCCTAACTTTGAGTAGGAACAGGCAATGTGCGTGTACTGCTGATCTCATTCCATGGACATTCTCTGGAAGTTCTGCTTTCAGCCATTTTTGTTGCTCCTTCTGGCTTGCACGTTTCGCCACATTGTGAGCTTTACAAGCCTGGTTCCTTTGCTGTCTGACCTCGGATTGTTCAAGCATACTCTGGGCAAGGGGCATTTGAGGATGGGTGAACTCATTATTTGACTGAGTGCCATGATCATGCGCCGTGAAATTGTCACTCCTTGGTTCATCATGTGTTTCCATTTGAGTCGGAGACATGTTCTCATCCTCATCATCCACCATTTGTTCTCTTGATGAACTGGCATGAGCTGTTCTTGGTTTGGAGGAATAGGGATGATGACGTCCAGTGACTTTCTCTTTATGGACCAGAGGTGAAGATGCATAAAGTTCATCACCTGCCATGCACATCATCAGTTAACACATCAAAAAATTAATGAAGACTGGTCATACTCACAATCTTCAATTGGCTCCTGAGATCGGACTGACTTGCCTTTAGGTGCCATATCTAACCCATGAAACAAACATATCAAATTGTGAAAAAGGTTATACACCGAAATTAAAATGACTTACTTTGATGAAGCGTCAATCCTGGATTTCCCTCCGACAGACCACTCCAAGTTACATTCTCCAATGGTCTTTTTCGTCGTCCCCCATCCACGTGCCTTTCATGAACCACATGAACCTGAGATCCTGATGGAATATTGAGGGTTGGCTGTTTACTTTGGCCAAAGGGATCCTGGGATGCGACTGGATTCCGACCGGGATTAAGGAGGAACTCACGTGGATATTTTGATTGGGGATTAGCGTGTGATGACATTTGAGGTGTGCCTTCCGGCCCCTCAGACACATGCATTTGTGTATTAGTGGAATTCGGGGGAATTGGAGTGACGGAAATATTTGGGATCGACCAAGTGCTTGAAGTTGGAGCCTTTGGATTGCCCACATCAATGTTAAGACCTGATACATTCATTGAGGATGCGATAGGGGTTGTGAGAGGAATGTTGGGGCTCAATGGTGACTGTGTTTGAACATATTCTATGCTAGATTCACTATTTGAGTCATGAACAGAACCTGAACGGGATTTATGTGACTTGAAAGATGACATAAGGGCCGAAAAAGTACAGTAATATTTTTAACTAGATAAAACACCTCAGTATTATGATAAAATAGAGTGATATGAGATGAAATCTTTTCAAATTTAGAATAGAGAAATTCTATGAATAGTTGGAACTAAGTGTTGCGTGAAAGTCCAATAAGCCTCTTTTTAGGAGAATCCTCCCTGCCTCCTCTTGAGCTCCTCCGCTTTTATCGGAAACCACCCGGCACGGCCTACCACCATATAATGTAATATTTCCTTGATCTCAAAGGGGACCCATCATCCATAAGTAAACATATTTGGTAACATTTCTGCCTCCCCATTGTCACATTTTGTGAATTATCCAAACTGCAAATATATGCATTGAAATTCCACAGCATTGTACATCTGTAAAGGGGTATATTCATGAAGGATTTACCCACAAAAGAGACATCACCTTTACAAGAAAGGCAAAACAATCCAAATCACACTCCAACCGATTAAAAGCCTGCTGCACTCAAACCAAATACCAAGACTTTAGGTACACTCCAACCTTTTATGTAATAGAGTTATATCGTTATGTCTGTAATAAGGTTTAAGCCATGTACGATGGCGTGCCAGCGTACATGGTTTGAATGTCAATCCCCTCAAATCAATGTTGACACATCCCTATTGGAACACCCCTCAAGGGTCAAAACCGCAGTATCGCCATGTGTAAATAAAATAGTATATGTATGAGCATTGAGCAGCATGGCATTTTACCCAATTAAACTCCTAACCAATTCCGCCATCCAGATGAGACATGTTAAACTTTATCCACTGCAGCTCATGCTCCATTACAAGTGGGATAAAATCCTCAGCTGGCTCAAATCATCTCCCCCTTCATAAATAATCACTGAATTTTATTTCCAATTAATAACACTCCTAAACACTTTCACATCAACCATAGATATTTATACACAAACCAACCGTACTCCCAATTCCTGCAACAATGACAACCCGGCCCTATTCCTCAATGCGTATATGCATGTGTCAACACTTCTCAACTCAAACACACTCTTCCCCTGAGGGTGATAGGCAAGGAGTTGCCTTCACACCTTTCCAATATAAACAGCACATTAAAAAGCTCAAATCAACCATTGCACCCAAATCTCATCCAAACATCCCTACTTCTGCATCAGGATCTGGGTGCCCACAAATTCTATTGGATCAAATCTTCCCAGCTGATTATTCACGTTTGACCCAAAGCACTTTCTCAACTCCAGCGGGTCTCAATTCAACTGCACAGAAACCATATAGTGGCAGTCAAACCCTTCCCCCACAAGACCTAGGAATGATAATATCTGCCATTCTATCATTAAGGTATAATTTACCCCGCAGGGCTTCACGCATTCTCAACCCCGCCCTGAACCTGCTGATCAAGTCCAGTATCTCAAGCTCCGGTGGTCCCCCCATTCCTGCATTCCATATACCTCAAGATCTGAGTACCATATTTGAACATCTCCAATTGGAGCCAGTGATTCAAAACTATATATGTTGTCCTCAATGTTTCTCTCTTAATGGCCTTACTGAATCAGTCACAACTGACCAACCCCACTGTCAACGCCATAATGACCCAAATGATCATGATCCCCCTTGCACACAATCATTAGGCAAATTCATCTATTCATTTGAAGCCCACACCCAAAACACCACCAACATGAAGCAAAAATTTATACCAACAAAACATATCATTTATCAACCATTCAAAAATTGGCTTGCCAGATTTCTCCAGCGGGCTGGAATTATGGAAATTCTGCATCAACATCAACAATCCCAAACTCCCGAAGATTCCCCAAAATGTGACGTCTGGGATGGATTGGTCTGGAGACGCTTCACTGGCACTAGAAATATCCATGACCCCCCATTCATGTCCATTCCTGGTGCATTGGCCTTCTCCATTTATGTGGACTGGTTTAATGCACATGGAAAGTCCACCCGGTTGGCCCGCATTGGACCTATCATGCTTATTTGTCTTAATCTCCCCCCAAGTGAAAGATTGAAGCCAGAGAATGTCTATGTTGCAGGAATAATCCCTGGTCCAAAGGAGCCAACTTCCCTTCAATTGAATTATTTATTAATGCCACTCATCAAGGAGCTCAAAGAGCTATGGCAAGGTTACCATTTTTCACCCACCTCAACAGGTCCATCAGGATCCTTTATCCGTGTTGCCATCCTCACAGCCATTGCGGATGTGGTTGCCATGCGCAAGCTTACTGGATTTATTTCCCATTCAGGCAACCACTTTTGTAATTTTTGCACCATTCACAAAGCTCAAATTGATGAAATTGGTCCTCAATTTCACTACACACGCTCATATCAAAATCATAAATCAACCATTGCCAAATGGCTTCGGGCAACCCCGCAACAAAGACAAGCAATTTTCTCTGAGTATGGAGTGCGATATTCAATTTTAGAAGACCTTCCGTATTGGGATGCCACCAGAATGGTTAATCTTGACATAATGCATAATTTAATACTTGGAATTTTGAATGATCATGCAACTTTCAAATTGTGCATTCCAGAGTCCAAATCAAAAATTTACCTCAGGTCCCGCAGGAAATCCAATGACACCAACAGTTCAGACTCAGATTCCATGACCTCCAACAGCTCTCTTGATAAAATCACATTGAGAGAGGCCCGCTCCCTGAGAAGAGACGCAGCAAAAATAATAAATGAGCCACTCCCCACTACTTCCACCCGAAAAAACTACTTCCCAATGCCCACCCCTAACACAGAACATCCATCTAGTGGTTCTGCGGAGATTCCTTCATTTGATGCCGATTACATCCCCACTTCTGAAATCCCCTCTGAATTGGATATCACTGCACTGAGTGATCACCAGATCAAGGGTGAGGCTCTGGAGCATCTCCGACAAATCATATCTGAGACAATAATTCCCTCATCATGGACAAGAGTACCTCGCAACATGGGTTCCCCCTCTCATGGTAGCTTAAAAGCCGCTGAATGGGCTCTCTTATATAAGGTCTATATTCCATTTTTCATGCTCAGTCAACAGATGTCATTAGATGTACACCAATCCGCCAACATTCAAAGGCAAATGGGTCAGTCAGAAGAACTTGCAAATGAACTAACCAAGAATACATTCCATTTGATTAGTGCTATCAACATTGCCACAAGTTGGACTGTTTCAATAGGAGATGTGACTGCATTTGCTGAACATTGGAAAAAATTCCGCCTTTCCAATCAACTCCTGTTCCCAAAACAGAAAAGTAAACCAAATCATCATTTTGCTGACCATATTCCCAAACTCTTCCAACGTTGGGGCCCAGCACAAGCCTCAGCCACATGGGGTTATGAGCGCTTGATTGGAGTATTTGCAAAAATGCCAACAAATAACAAAATATGTACGTCAATTAATAAGATCAATATATTCACATTGATTAAACACCTGAACTGAATAAGATTAACTTCTTAAAACTCTAAATAGATGATATAGATAAAACCTTACTTCAACATATCTGTCGATGTTCCAACCTTTCCGTTCTCCTGAAATCCCCAT
The DNA here is from genome assembly GCA_023105745.1 of Austropuccinia psidii. NCBI lineage: Eukaryota > Fungi > Basidiomycota > Pucciniomycetes > Pucciniales > Sphaerophragmiaceae > Austropuccinia > Austropuccinia psidii. The sequence goes on along the minus strand of JALGQZ010000006.1, from coordinate 9,188,327 downwards.
CTGTGCCATGTGAAATAAAACAGCTTTTTGAATCACAGCCACCTGCCCTGTTCAATGACCATAAATATAACAAACCATCCCGCCATGACCAAGAAAATTATGATTGCCTGGTTGAGTACTTACAGAATTTTCATGCAACAAGGGAAATAGTTGATTGGATCAGCTTAGACACTACCATGCAATCCACAAGTCATCTCACTTCAAGGATTGTCTCACCTTGGTATTTTCCAGTTTCAAACATTAATATTGGGAACAATATATTTTCAACTGAATCCAAAAATGTCAGCAACAGTGTGATATGTTTTCTGAGGGGCAACTCACGACGCTTTGGTATTATTAATAGCATTTTTAAAGTCTCTGAGCCATCTAGCATACTGAAGAATAACTTTCTGATCTTAAAAACTTTGAAGATTGATGTGGATTTCTTACCAGATTGGCCGCATCTGAATATTTATAAAGCTGTTGGTTTTGATGATGGACACTTGATTATATCTGAAGAAGAAATAGAAGGTAACTGTGGATTGTATGATAACAAAGTTCTGTCATGTGGACTGCTTGTAATGATAAAGCCGTTATTTCATGAAATTTAGTCTACAGAAATGCAAATATCTCATATTCATTAGCAATTTTGCTAGTGAAATAACTGCCTCAAAATTTATTGACAGAGACATGCCATTGTGACAAGCAAAGCCCATTATTTCACATTGCCACAAAGAACTTACTATTTTGACATTGGGTACAGTGTGAATAAGCCAAGTTCAATGATCAAATGACCCACACACTCACCTTTCACAGCATCCAAAATTTCTGACTGCGCCATCATCATGTTGGAAGGGGAAGCGGCCCTTGCACACGCAAGCGCACCCGCACACGCCAATGCACACGCAAGCGCAACCGCACCCACACACGCGGTATTGTGCGGCGGGCTCTACCAGTGTCACCTGCAAAACGACAATCCCGCTCAGGCGGAGTCCTTTCATGGACGACCTGGTGAAGTCAAACCCCCCGCCAAAATTGCTAACGGCGCCATCATCATGTAGGAAGGGGAAGCGACCCTTGCGCACCCGCACCCGCACCCGCACACACGGTATTGTGCGGCGGGCTCTATGTCACAGCCACGTATTTTGACCCTCCTCCTTGATGGCGGCGGCAATCCAACCTGGAGCCAAGTTGGGGCCAATTGGCCATGTCATATCATTTATGGCCAATTGACCCCTTTTGGGTGTTTCATGGCTCTTATGCCATAACCCACTCCATTGGCCACTTATGGCCTCCATCATCCTTTATGGCCTCAGGCCATATCCTGCGTCATTGGCCCTCTTGGCCAATTTCCACCTCACCAACCCCCAGGCCTCCATCACTGTTTTTGGGCCTGGGGGGGTCCCTTTGTCTTCCAGGGGCTTCCAGGCCCCATGGCCACCTTCCTTGGTTTCCTGGCCACCCCTTTCATTATGGGGGTTTTGGCCTAAATGGCCTTTTTGGGCCATTTAGGCCCCCCACGGCTTCTACGGTCCGCGGTCCGTAGGCCACGTACCGCGGTCCGTAGGCGGGTTAGGCCCCTTTTGGCCTAATCCAATGAGGCCAAAAGGGGCCAAAGGGGGCAGCCACCTAGCCCCCAAGGCCAGGTGGGTCCCAAACCACAATTGGGCCCACCTGAGCCATTTTTGGCCACCAATCCCTTGGACCCAAATTGGACCAAAAACCACCTTGGATCCATTTTTGGCCATAAATCCCGTAGGACCCATTTTTGGCCCTGGACCACCATAGACCAACTTCACCGTCATGGCCTCTGGCAACCACCAGAGGCCACCAAATCATCTCAACAAGCTTTTCCCTCAACTTAAGGGGAATTCTTTCCTTTCCTTCATGCTCTCCGTACTCAAGATTGCAGGTGTGGTGCATATATGGTATTATATACCATTATGCACCATTTTTACTCAGCAATCCAATGGTGACGTTTTCAGGACCCAATTCCACCTTTCCATTTCAAGGTCCATAATTCCAACGCCCATTTTCGAAGGAGGACTTTCCAGCTTATCAGTCTGGCAATCCATGGCGGTAATTCAGAAGATCATTCAAGAATCCCAACCACCTGTATCTGCAGGAGTTGGGTTGGTAAAATTCATTCAGGATTATTCTAAGGTCAATTCGCAAGAGGTATTACATAATTCAATCAGTTGTCAAGACATCAAGTATTCAATACTCCTTGGACAACCCAATCCATCCGTACAGGCCTTATTCAATCAACCTGTATGGCCTTGGCCCAATTGGGCCATTTCTTATTCCACTGTGTGAATTCCATCACACAGTTCAAATTTCAAGATGGCCAGAACTGTATTTCCCGATTCGGACAATACAGTCATTGATCCACCTTCCAGGATCAACCTTCCAGCTTTTCACATATACTGGCCACCTTTCAGCACCTGGGGACTTTTTCCCCAGTTAATTAATATAGTGGATTTAATTTTATCCTTATTTTCTTTTACATTATTAAAGTTAATACTGATAATCTTAAGTCAGTCATTCAGCACCCTTTTCTTTTATTTCCTCGCCTGTCCAGTGGATATTGGTGGTCATATCCTTATACTAATTCCATTTCCTTTTCTGGCAGGTTGAAACAGTGAATTAAGGATTCACTTGGTTGGCTTCTTGGCTTTTGGCTTCTTTATTATCTTTGGTCATTGGCTTCATCTTTTTCTTATCTCATCTTTTGGCATACTTGTTTTCCCCTTTATTCTTTCTTAAAGAAATTCATTCTTATTATTCTTTTATCTTTGGAGCCCTCCAAGTGAGTTCTTGATTCCTGAGTGCCAGGCCCTCTTCTTCCAAGAGCCCCTGTGACATTATATTAATTAACTCATAATTCTTCTTCATTCATTCATTCTTTTATTCTTATATTTTAAATTCATTCATTCATTTCATCAAAATTATGATTCTTTGACGTTTTATGATCTTATGATTCTTCGTCACCTCTCAATTTTCTCTCATTCATTCTTCATTCTGAAAATTGAAAGCTGACCCATTTTTTATTTTTTCTGTTATCTTTTCAATCTCATCCTCAATCTTAATCAATCTATTTTTATCCATAATTCAGGCAATTTTATCTTTGGTTCTCAAGTTATTCATCAGGTTATTCAGACACGTTCTTCATATCAGGATTCACTTTGATTTATTCCTCAAGAATTTTTGATTTTTTTGGAAGAATTCACTTGAAAATTGATTTGATTGACTAATTTGACATAATTGAAATTGACCTCAAGATAATTGATTGACCTGAAGACTTTATTGATTTTGCTGATTATTCACATCAAGATTTTGACATAAATTGATTTTGACTCAAGAATTCATTTTGATTGATTGATTTTTCTGCAAGATTTTGATTTGATTTGATTTTGATTGTTTGATTGATTGTTTTTATTGACTTCAAGATTCTCATTGATATTGATTTTTACTTCAAGACTCATTCTGATTTGATTGATTGACGTATTTGAAGAATTTTGATTCATTGATTATCCAATTTCCTCAAGATTTGATTGTTGCTTTTGTACTTCAAGAAAATTTTGATTTTATTTCATTTATTTTGGTTGATTATCCCTGAAATCATGCCAGTTCAACATTCACCTCCAGCAAGACAGACCAGATCTCAGGCCAGAACTCAAGCTGTTCTGACTCCAACTCCAAGGGCTCCTCTTGACGGTACCCCAGCAGTTTCTCAACTGAGGGCCAGATTGGACAGAGGACCCATTATGGAAGGAGCAGCACCATCCAGGAAGGAAGGAAGAGGGCCAAGAAGGTCAATGTCTTTATCAGGAGTGGTTGGCGGATTCCCAGGTTTTTCAAGAACCAGTCCCAAGGTTCAAGGTGAAGATGGTGAAGAGGAGGAGGAGAATTCTGTGGAAGAGGAAGAGTCTAATGGCACTGAGGCTGCTCCTGCTCCTGTGGGAGCATCTGAGGGCACCAGAGGACCAACTCTAGCCCAGTCTGATCAGCCTGCCTCTCATCAGTCTGAACCGTCTTTATTGGCCATTATGCAACAAATGACTCAGATTATGGCCAATCTGCAAGCAGCTTCTTCTTCTGAATCATCAAGACCACCAGCCTTCAAGACTCCCTCTATGAAGGCTCCAGAATGCTTTGATGGGACTCAGCCCTTCAAAGTCAGAAGCTTTATTCAGTCTTGCCAACTCATCTTTCATAATGACCCGGCAAACTTCTCTCAAGACAGAAAGAAGGTTCTTTATGCCACTTCATTCTTAGTTGGCAGGGCTGCAAAATGGATTGAGCCTTATCTTTCCAATCTCAATAATCAAGACTCAAATTATCTCCTCAATTCCTGGCCATTATTCGAATCCCAATTGTTCACTTTATTTGGAGACCCAAATGAAGTAAGAAAAGCAGAAGCTGAATTGGATGGCCTTAGGATGAAAGAAGGTGGGCATGTTGCTTTGTATATTGCCGATTTCAGGAGTTTGGTTTCAAGAATTGGGGATTGGGGTGAAAGGGCTCTTATTCATCATTTCAGGAAGGGTTTGGCCTCCAGGATTCTGGATCAATTGGCCTCCCATCCTTCAAACATTGATTCTCTTCAAGACTTAATGGACGTCAGCCTGGAACTTGATACCAGGTACCATGAGAGGCAGAAGGAAAAGAATCATCATCAAGAGAAGAAGCCTGAAGCCTCAAAGTCTCACTCTTCTCATCATCAAGTTTCTTCAAGTTCAAGACCAAAGAAGAAATTTCATTCTCAAAAGCGGGACAAGCCCCATTCTTCATTGTTGAATAAGGACTTCAAGTTGAAAGGTTCTGAAAAGGAAAGAAGAATCAAGGAGGGGTTGTGTACCTATTGTGGTGGGAAGCATAGTCTTGAGTCCTGTGTCAAAAGGCCTCAAAACAAGCTTACCCAACCGTCAGGCAGCTTTCCCAGCCAGGGAAAAGCCTGAGTGAAGACCATGTTGTGTTCAATGGTCTTCACAGTTTTCCTTCCAGAGCACAATTGTGCATTCTGAATACTGGTGTCAAGAATTCTCTTAAATTTTTTGTTTTCTCTTCTCTTTCTGATGTTTTTTACAGTATTCTCATTGATTCTGGTGCTACACACTCATTCATTGCAAAGCAGTTTGTTCACAAGTACTCATTGACTACGTCAGAACTTCCAGAGAAGATTCCTCTTATCATTTTGGACTCCTCTGAGTCCCCTTCCTTATTTGTGACTCACCATACTAAATATATGGTTGAGCTCCCTTCCTTCCCAAGCTTTGAATGGGACTTTTTAGTCATTGATACTCCCAAGGGAGAAGACCTCATATTGGGCTTTGACTTTCTCAATCATTTTAATCCTTCTATTGATTGGAGGCAAGGGCTGATCACCTTTAATACTGATCAAAAGGACTATTCTGATCCTTCCAATTCCTTCCGTAATGACTCTTCCTCTGCCAAATCATGTGCAGCTCTGGTTGGTGATTCTAGAACACCATCAGTTCCATCTTCTGTCCATATTCCTTCCCTTAATTCCCATCTGTCATTACCATCATCTGGAGATGAAGTCTTCAAAGAGATTCAAGATGTTGGGGAAGATAATTCTGTATCTTCACTTCATCTCTTCTTTGGGAATATGGACCTTCCTCCTTCATCTTATCATGACTCCCTGGAGGAGTTGTGGGATGAAGAGGAAGAGCCAGAAGAAGTAGAAACCGTGATGAAGGTTGTTCCCTCTGTTTATCACCAATACTTGGATGTATTCTCCAAGGTGAAAGCAGAGAAACTTCCTCCTCACCGTGCCTGTGATCATCATATCGAACTGGAGGGGTCTCTACCTCCAGTTGGGGTGATCTACTCTTTATCCAAACAAGAGTCGGATACACTCAGGGCCTACATTTCAGAGAATGTAGAGAAAGGTTTCATCCGGCCAAGCTCCTCCTCAACAGGAGCACCTGTCCTCTTTGTTAAAAAGAAAGATGGTGGCCTCCGTTTGTGTGTTGATTACCGCAAACTCAATGCTGTCACTAGGAAGAACAAATATCCTGTTCCTCCTATGAACCAGCTTCTTAATGTCTTTAATGGTTCTTCTATCTTCTCCAAGATTGATTTGCGTGGTGCATATAACCTGCTCAGAATCAAGGAGGGTGATGAACATTTGACATGCTTCAGAACTAAATATGGCAGTTTTGAGTACTTGATTATGCCATTTGGGCTCACCAATGCTCCTGCCTCTTTTCAGAATCTTGTCAATGATATATTCCAAGATCTTCTTGATGTTTTTGTTGTGGTTTATTTGGATGACATTATGGTTTTTTCCAAATCTGAGGAAGAACATGTCACCCATGTGTCCACTGTTCTTTCCAGACTCAGAGCCAATAACCTTTTCGCCAAGGCTTCTAAATGCCTTTTTCATGTCTCTAGTGTAGAATACCTTGGTTATGTTGTTTCTTCTGAAGGCCTCAAGATGGACCAAGCAAAAGTCCAGCAGATCCTTAATTGGCCTCCTCCAAGAAACCTCAAGGCTCTTCAATCCTTCCTTGGCTTTGCCAACTTCTACCGCCGTTTCATCAAGAATTATTCAAAGAAAATCAGTTCACTCACCAGTTTCCTCAAGAAAGATTCCTGTTTCCCCCTCAATGAGGAAGCTCTTAGCCAGTTTCATCAACTCAAAGAGGCCTTCACTACCGCTCCAATCCTTTCCCACTTCAATCCTTCTCTACCGACCATTGTAGAGACCGATGCATCCGATTATGCTTTGGGTGCTGTACTGAGTCAGGTCTCTGACTCAGGAAAACATCCCATTGCCTTTGACAGCCGCAAGCTTATTCCAGCAGAACTCAACTATGAAATTCATGACAAGGAACTCCTTGGTATAGTCTGGGCTCTCAAGCGCTGGAGGGCTTTTCTTCTTTCTCTGTCCTCTCCTTTTGAAGTTCTCACCGATCATTCTTCTCTTCAGTACTTTATGTCATCAAAGATCCTTACTCGCCGTCAAGCCCGTTGGGCCGAATTCTTATCTGAATTTCATTTTTCAATCACTTACCGCCCTGGCCGCCTAGCAACTCTTCCAGATGCCTTATCACGTCGGGACGACGTCTATCCGGAGAGGGGGGAGGATTTCATCAGCAAGAATCCAATGAATTTTCAACAACTCATTAAGCAAGATGAAGTTCAACCCTCAAAGTTTTTTGCAGTCAAGGTGGATTCTTTTTCAAATTTGATTGATTCAATTCAGAAGAAATTATGGCAAGATCCTCAGTACAGAAGTATCCTTGAAGATTTGGGTAAAGGTAAATCTGTCCAAGATTATTCTCTTGATTCCTCCTCCCAACTTCTTCTCTTCAAAGATCGGGTGGTAGTCCCAAATGACTCCACAATTCAACTTAGCATTCTTCAAAAGCGTCATGACTCTCCTCTAGCTGGACACCCTGGCCAAGAGAAGACTCTCAAACTTGTCAAGCGGGATTTCCACTGGTCCGGCATGACTCAATTCATTAAGGATTATGTATCATCCTGTCAACAGTGTTCAAGAAACAAGAATATCCACCATAAGAAGTTTGGACTCCTCAAACCTCTTCCAATTCCAAATGGTCCTTGGAGTTGTCTCTCAATGGATTTCATCACTCAACTGCCCCTGTCCAATTCTTTTGACTCAATTCTTGTCATAGTGGACAGATTCTCAAAAATGGCGGTTTTTATTCCAACAATGTCTTCAATAACTTCTTTGGATTTGGCCCATTTATTCATCAAGAATATCTTCTCAAAGCATGGCTTTCCATCAAGCATTGTCAGTGATAGAGGTTCACTCTTTGTTTCTTCCTTCTGGACCAATCTTTGTCAGCAGCTCAAGATTTCAAGAGACTTGTCAACTGCTTATCACCCAGAAACTGATGGACAGACAGAGAGGGTAAATCAGATACTAGAACAGTATCTTCGGATGTATGTCAGTTATCATCAAGATGATTGGAACACCTGGCTCCCTCTGGCTGAATTTGCCTACAATAATTCTGATCACTCTTCAACCAAGCAATCACCGTTTTTCACCGTTTATGGAAGAGATCCACAATTTGATTCAGTTCACATCACTCAAGATACTCCTGCTGGAAAGTTATCAACAAAAATCCAATCAGTACAGCAAGATGTCAAGAGAGAACTTGAAATCGCCATAAACCGGTTTAAGAGGTATGCAGATAAAAGTAGAGCAAGTCCACCTGTTTTCAATCCTGGTGACATGGTATGGCTTTCTTCCAAGAATATCAAATCAACTAGACCCACCAAGAAACTGTCTGAAAGATGGTTGGGTCCCTTTCCAATCCTGAAGAAAGTCAGTACTCATGCTTACCACCTCAAGCTTCCATCTCAATGGAAATCCATCCACCCAGTCTTCCATATCTCACTCTTGGAACCAGTCAAGACATCAACAATCCCAAATCGGCATCAAGAGCCTCCTCCTCCAATCATTATTGAAGAAGAAGAGGAATGGGAAGTCTCTCAAGTACTGGATTCAAAGCTCAAGAGAAGAAAATTATGGTATCTGGTGGAATGGAAAGGTTTCAGTCAAGATTCAGAAAGATCCACATGGGAACCAGCTGAAAACCTCAAGAATTGTCCTGAACTTGTCAAAGATTTTCATTCGTTATATCCTGACAAGCCAGGACCCAATTCTTCAATGGCTTGAATTTTTATGGTGCTTGGTGGGGAGAGGAATTACCAAAAGTAAGTCCCACTCCTGGTATGCACCTTTAGGGGTATTCTACTCTTCTTTGTTGTAAGCATCACCTTGGCCACTCTGTGAGCACTTTTCAATTTGGACACAGACCTTTTGGCCCGGCTTTCAACATCCGAATTCCAAATTTATGGCCATTTACACTTGGGCAAATGGACCATTCCTTTTTCATTCTCCTTCCCAAGACTTTATTCTTTCAACACATTCATTTATCAAGAGCTTCCTTATTTATGGCACTGGCGGGAGTGGCAACTACTAAAAGTAAGTTCCTCTCCTGGTGTGCACTTCCCTGAGGGGTCTACAATCTATCAAAACATCACCTTGGCCACTCTGTGAGCACCTGGCATCAAATTCTTTTATCCAGGTCCTTGGCCACTTTCAAAATCAATTGTCGTAACCCGTGATGAAGATTGGATTCCTCCTCAAATTTCATTTTCTCTATTTTTTCTGTTTTCTCTCTTTATATCTGTTTCACTTTTACTCTTTATATTCTTTCAAAATTTCTTTTCTTATAACTCTTTAACGCCAAAATCTTTACGTCAAATCATGTCTTCAACTTTGTCAAAGCCAAATGTCAAGAGAAGACCAAGTCAACCTCAATTCATATGCCAACAAGCTTATCAGTTCAATTTCTCTTTTCAAGATTCAATGCCTCTGGAATCCTTACGTCAAATCCGTCTCATTAGCCTCAACAGGCCTCTACCTTATCTTGGTGCTCAGGAGCTCACCATTCAAGGTAGGGGGGTACTGTCACAGCCACGTATTTTGACCCTCCTCCTTGATGGCGGCGGCAATCCAACCTGGAGCCAAGTTGGGGCCAATTGGCCATGTCATATCATTTATGGCCAATTGACCCCTTTTGGGTGTTCCATGGCTCTTATGCCATAACCCACTCCATTGGCCACTTATGGCCTCAGGCCATATCCTGCGTCATTGGCCCTCTTGGCCAATTTCCACCTCACCAACCCCCAGGCCTCCATCACTGTTTTTGGGCCTGGGGAGGTCCCTTTGTCTTCCAGGGGCTTCCAGGCCCCATGGCCACCTTCCTTGGTTTCCTGGCCACCCCTTTCATTATGGGGGTTTTGGCCTAAATGGCCTTTTTGGGCCATTTAGGCCCCCCACGGCTTCTACGGTCCGCGGGCCGTAATACGCGGTCCGTACGGTCCGTAAGCCGCGGCCCGCGGTCCGCGGTCCGTAGGCGGGTTAGGCCCCTTTTGGCCTAATCCAATGAGGCCAAAGGGGGCAGCCACCTAGCCCCCAAGGCCAGGTGGGTCCCAAACCACAATTGGGCCCACCTGAGCCATTTTTGGCCACCAATCCCTTGCACCCAAATTGGACCAAAAACCACCTTGGATCCATTTTTGGCCATAAATCCCGTAGGACCCATTTTTGGCCCTGGACCACCATAGACCAACTTCACCGTCATGGCCTCTGGCAACCACCAGAGGCCACCAAATCATCTCAACAAGCTTTTCCCTCAACTTAAGGGGAATTCTTTCCTTTCCTTCATGCTCTCCGTACTCAAGATTGCAGGTGTGGTGCATATATGGTATTATATACCATTATGCACCATTTTTACTCAGCAATCCAATGGTGACGTTTTCAGGACCCAATTCCACCTTTCCATTTCAAGGTCCATAATTCCAACGCCCATTTTCGAAGGAGGACTTTCCAGCTTATCAGTCTGGCAATCCATGGCGGTAATTCAGAAGATCATTCAAGAATCCCAACCACCTGTATCTGCAGGATTTGGGTTGGTAAAATTCATTCAGGATTATTCTAAGGTCAATTCGCAAGAGGTATTACATAATTCAATCAGTTGTCAAGACATCAAGTATTCAATACTCCTTGGACAACCCAATCCATCCGTACAGGCCTTATTCAATCAACCTGTATGGCCTTGGCCCAATTGGGCCATTTCTTATTCCACTGTGTGAATTCCATCACACAGTTCAAATTTCAAGATGGCCAGAACTGTATTTCCCGATTCGGACAATACAGTCATTGATCCACCTTCCAGGATCAACCTTCCAGCTTTTCACATATACTGGCCACCTTTCAGCACCTGGGGACTTTTTCCCCAGTTAATTAATATAGTGGATTTAATTTTATCCTTATTTTCTTTTACATTATTAAAGTTAATACTGATAATCTTAAGTCAGTCATTCAGCACCCTTTTCTTTTATTTCCTCGCCTGTCCAGTGGATATTGGTGGTCATATCCTTATACTAATTCCATTTCCTTTTCTGGCAGGTTGAAACAGTGAATTAAGGATTCACTTGGTTGGCTTCTTGGCTTTTGGCTTCTTTATTATCTTTGGTCATTGGCTTCATCTTTTTCTTATCTCATCTTTTGGCATACTTGTTTTCCCCTTTATTCTTTCTTAAAGAAATTCATTCTTATTATTCTTTTATCTTTGGAGCCCTCCAAGTGAGTTCTTGATTCCTGAGTGCCAGGCCCTCTTCTTCCAAGAGCCCCTGTGACACTCTACCAGTGTCACCTGCAAAACGACAATCCCGCTCAGGCGGAGTCCTTTCATGGACGACCTGGTGAAGTCAAACCCCCCGCCAAAATTGCTAACGGCGCCATCATCATGTAGGAAGGGGAAGCGACCCTTGCGCACCCGCACCCGCACGCGCCAATGCACACGCAAGCGCACCCACACCCGCACACGCACACGCGGTATTGTGCGGCGGGCCCTACCAGTGTCACCTGCAAAACGACAATCCCGCTCAGGCGGAGTCCTTTTATGGATGACCTGGTGAAGTCAAACCCCCCGCCTACATCAAGACTGGCTGAAGGACCTCTTTGATGTGTGTGTTTGCAAACAGGCGGGTCTTGGGTAATTTTTACCAACCATTGGACGGTTGTGGGATGATCAGGTGGTGAGGAATCTGAGTTGAAGGCACAGCGGAACCAATATTGGTGGATGTCACAGGATTTGGTGTAAGACAAGAGTAGGACGTGTGCTCGACGTTCGCTTGATTTTTGCTTGACGTGAGCTCGACTTTTATCCTGCTTGACGTTTGCTTGACGTGAAGTCAATCGCCGACGATTGACACGAGATTCGCCCTGGTGTTGGTGTATTTGGGGGAACATTTCCCAATCTTTGTCATTGTACACCATGTAGTACTGTTTGTACTGGCTCATGTAAATGTCTATTTGAGCCCTCTGAATGTGATTTGTACCTGTTTGAGTCACTCATACTTAGTTCCAATTCTGGTTCAGATATCATGGGCATTTCTGGGACTTGCCTTTGGGATAAGGCACTTCCTTGTGTGGATTCTGTTCCACTGGGGATATTGCCCTTCCTTTTCCCTTTTGAGTAATCAATTCTACCTCTGAGTCCAGCTCCATCTGATTTGATGGAGTATTGGGAGCCTCTCCTGGTAGTCATATTATAAGAAAAATAAGAAATAAGGGGATTTTAGAACTGAAATACTCTTATGGAAATTTATAAATGAAGTACTCACCTTCAGAGTCCTGAATAGTGGGTCCTGGAAAGTCCAATTTCTTGGCTTTCTTTTTCTTAGTGATTATTGGTGTTGGAGAACTTTGACAGGTTTCTTCCACCAATCTTTCAACAGTGGTTTGGTTATCCTCTGTTGGGTTGTCTTCAAGCACTAAAAAAGACAAATAAATATAAGTCTTTTATATAAAAGTGTTATTCTTGTTAAGATATGGCAATTTTCCACATAAAAATTGCTTTTATATCTTTTTTTTATTAAAAAAAATGAAAATAATTGAAGAAATGAAATTAAAATGAATAAAATAGCTTTTTTATTGGTTTTTAATATTTTTATTATTATTATTATTTTTTTTTTTTAAGTTGTTATTTTTAAAGAACAAAATAAAAATGAATATGATTCTTTTTTATCAAATTAATTTATAATATAAAATTATTTTTAATTTATAAAATATCTTTTTTAATCACTAGAGTCACTCAAAGAAAGTTTTCGCAAGTCTAAGGATGTGAAAAACCACGTGTAAGAGAGTACAATTGCTTTCCAAATGCCTCAATAGCTTTTAAAATCAATAAATATAAAATTATTATATAATTTTATGATTATAAATATAATTTATTATTGGATAAGGCCAATTAGAATCTTTTCAAAGGTCTTTTAGAGTAAATATCACGGCCAGGCCCCCAAATGTAAGGTTTGACTATGAAACAATGAGTAAAAATTACTAATATTTTACTTATTGTACTATGAATGTCCTTATAAATGAAATAAATAAGATAAAAATAATTATAATAATAAAGAATTATTATAATTATGGCGTAAAACAATTATATTATTAATAAAATATGATAATATAATTTATATTATAAAATATAATATAATAAAATAAATATATTAATATAAAACAATTAATATATTCAAAAGCACTTTATTATTGTCACAAACAAATAATAAAGGTGTAAAAAAAATTTTTTTATTAATAAAAAACAATTAATAACAATAATATTACTAATATTTAAGCTATAAATTAATATAAATACTATTTATATTAATTAAAGAATTATTAAAAGAATAATAGAGAGAAATTTATTATAATAAGAGAAAATAACCTACTTTTAATACTTAATATAATAATTTTGAGATATTTTAAGCCAAAAAATATAAATACAACTTATCCAAATTGTATTTACAATAAAAAATAGAGAAATTACAAATATTCTTGATTTTTAAGTGGAAATGGGATTTTAGAGAGATTTTTAACAAAAACAATTAAATAATTGATTTAATCACGTCAAAATTGATGATTATAATAAGATGATCTTTGGTCTTTAATAATATAAGAGTTTTATATATAAAGAATAAAGAAATTACCTTTTTATTGTATTGATTTAATGTTTTTGATGCATCTGAGGGGAAAACAGAGTAAAAAGAGCTCTAATTATAGTATATACCTCCCTCCTAGAGTCCAACAGGCTTCTATTAGACGTGTACTGATCATATCCACTAGGACTGATCAATATTTTAAGGTTTGGAGATGATTACATCATTATTACGCCATTATTTAGAGTTATCACTATAACTCTAAGTTTGATGACGTCAAAGACTTGGCAGAACCTCAAAATTCGGGTATTTTATTAGTTTTAATCATAAACTAATAGTATTAACCAATTTTATCACTCATATGACTGTTAAACTTAATTTAAGGTTACAGTGAGTGATCATAAATGATCAAATTAAGCTCAAACTTTGATCCTTGATAACTTTTAAGATTTACACGCTATAGCCATTAAGAGAGTGAATTCTAATAGCTTGGCATAACCTCATTATGCTTCCAAGAGCATTTCATTACATCATCAAAACTCTATTTTTGATGAATTTTCTTGTAACTCATCTTTTCTGTCAAAATTTAATATTTTAAACTTCAAACTATGATTTCAAGGGGTTATACCTTGAATATTATAATAAAAAATACATAACTCTTCACGAGTGAACTAGTAGAATCCAACTGTCTACTTTTTTTTTCAAGTTTGGACCACTTTCACAACAAAGTGGTCAACAGCTCTGTTTATTTAAATCAATAATTCCTTACAGGTTTTAACCTTGTTTATAACTTGTGAGATAAACTTCATATATGTATTCCTACAGTAATTAAGTGATGACTTTATTTTTGGTTAATCACTCTATCATGCATAATTCAAGAGATATTAGCTAAACTCCTTGAATATATGCGTTGACCAAAAAAGTGCATATATTCAGGTTAATTCCTTAAGTATTGATTTTGAAGCTTAGCTTATTAATTGTTTTATGTGTGGACCTTTATGGAGAATCTAATGGTACCATCTATTTTACATGTTGGTTCATTGGCTGTTGAAATAAATAAGGATTTGTGTCTTTTATAAGGTATTATTACTTATAACTTATTAAATATTGACTTTACAGATATGCCATAAAAATGGTATATGTGTATTTTACCATGGAGAATCCAATGGTGTAATTTATTTTACATGTCTATTCATTGGTTTTTAAGTTAAACCAAGTTTTATACCAATTTATGGTATTTTTGTAGTTTTCAGGTACTTATTTTTAATGTATAATTATATTAAATATTTCTTGTGACCTTTTTGGGTATGTGGTCATATCTCAAAGGTTCACAGGATCAGATCTACAAATTGGTGAAGGTGTAGGTGGAGGCTTTATGACTTCAAAAGAAATCCACATTTTTTGGGACTTGATGGATATGGTAGTGATCCCCAGTGGACCATCCCGATTACCTAGTAATTTAGGCTGTGCAAATCATGGGCGACTGAAAGAATCCCAGTGGCTGAAACTTTTAATATTGATCATTCCACTGGTAATCACAGAGCTTTATATAGAGTCAAAGGAAAGAATCAATTTCAATTCAATAAGGGGGAAGTTTCTGCAAAACATTGGTGATCTGGTTCAATGTACAAGAATTGTGGGAACCAGAGCCGTTTGTGATGATGATGCAGGAAGGTTTTTCTATGCTTATAATCAATATACAATTTCATCAAAAGAAATTTTCAACAATCCATGTGTTATGCCCAACCATCACTATGTGCTTCATATCCCAGAGCAGTTGAAACTATGGGGGCCACCATTTGGAGTGGCGGAATTTTCAGGGGAGAGGATGATAGGGATCCTGCAGAAGGTACCAAAAAATCATAGAATAATTAAGTCTAATTATGGTATTGCATTCTGAAATAGCATTGAGAAAAACTAATCAGATGATTCAATTCAAAGCAGAGATCCATGGGACATTATTGAAAAGGCATAGAGGCACAAAGGCTTCTGGGTGGGTATCCAAAGGTTTCAGAGATCATTGAAGAGGAGGAAGAGCCTATTAATGCCAAAGGAAATTTGATTCAGGTGGGGGAAGAAGTATATAATGCAATGGTAGAAATGACCAAAAGGAATGGTGGAGAAGTGCGAAGGTTTGAAAATTTTCACCACCCTCAGGGAAGTTGGATCTTGAGCCAGTTTGCCAGGTGCATACAATCACTAACTTTTGGTGATTAAAAGGCCAAGGTTGGTCCTTTACTACCAAATAATCTAGTTATCTACAAGGAACAGGGTACATTCCAATATGGTTTTGTCAAAAGCATTTATGTTTTTCAAGGGAAGCAAAAAGAACACCTTCCAGGGATCTACTTGACAAACATCACCAATCAATACACACATCAGAAATACCCACCTGGTCACATTGGGTATAATCTAAACCTATTAGGTGCAACTGTTGGGAAGGTTTCTGTGGAAGATGCTATAATGATTTGCCCTTGTGATATTTTTTCCCTTGCCGCCTACCGTCCCTTTGAGAATGAAATTTTTTGCGCAACCTCCAATGGTGTAATTTTCTGCCCTTCCAATAGGCAATTGTACTTCTAGTTTTTTGATAAATATTTTAATAATTTACTGCATTTTTATTATTTTGTGAACTCACTTTTCCTTTTTTTGTACTCTCTCAAAGAGTGTTTTTACTTACCTTTTTGTTCAATTCACCTAGACAATAACTAAGTGACCAAAATTAATTGAGCTTTGTAAAGCTTTCTTTACCTCTGTGTAACTTCTACAATTGTTGGCACAATACATATCTGTTACATTGCATACAAGATTTCCAAACAAAACAATTTGCAATTGTTTACAAATTTCAAAAGCATGAACTAGGCATAAGGACCACATGTTTACCATCTTCAACAGCTTTTTTGTCAGATTTCCTCCTCAACTCCCTCCATACCTTTGGCTTGATCCTCTGCACCACTATCCTCATATTCCACAACATCTTCAAAGTTGTATTCTCCTGGCTCAAAAAGCCCATCGGATTCTTCCTCCTCATTATCACTGGGTTCTTCCAAATTGATGCTACCATCTGGACTGTTATCACTATCATTATCCTCCTCAGCATCCTATTCAGTTTCAGATAAATCATATGTGCCAATAACCAATTCATGATATTCCTTGTTAAATTGTTTTTGAGATAATTTCTCATCAGGGTGTCTTTTTGCTTGTAGCAAGTCTTGCGGATCTGGAAGAAATGCCACATTATCTGAGTCAGAAATTCTATGTTTTTCAAGTGTACTTAAGTTGTTAAACCATTTGGGATTGTAGAAGTCTATTGGAAGCCCTTTGGGTGGAGCAACATTGGTTGACATTATTGTAATCTTTGGATGCACATGTGTACGCATGTGACTTGTTATTTTCATATTTTTGTTGTACTCAGACATTGCCTGGTCAAGCTTGCGTAAGAATATGTTGGCCTTATTTGACCAATAATGTAGTGTCTTTATCACATACAATTCTTTCTTCTCATGCACCTCATCATCGCTATGCAATCCAATATCTTCAATAATTTTGCAATATCTTTTGGGAAATTTTTGAAGAATAGCAAAATCCAACCTAGCATTGCAAAGCTGAAATTATTTTTTCGGAAAAGCAATCCTGATAAATATAGAAAAGGCTGACTTACACGTGAGCAATTTTTGTTTGATACACCCTTGACCTTTGCAGATTTGTGGCTACCTTTGGCTTTGATTTATTTTTTGTAGTGTGATTTGATGAAGTAGTGAACAAAGTAATCATACGGCTTTTGTAGAAGACTTGTTTGCATTATGTATAATAGGTTTATGCTATAGTTGTCAAATGCACCTGCTGCTGCAATTTGTTGAAAAGTTGTTACTGCCAGAATGCAACAGGCCACATTGTAAAGGTCATCACTCTTCTGAGAAAGGTTTGGAGACCATTCTGTGAAGCCTAAGCGAACCAGTGCACCTCGAATGTAGGACTCATAGGCTGAACCTAGCTTTGATACCCCACATGCCACCTTGACTGGTTGAAGCTGTTTTTCTGCAAAATCTTGAACATCTTCCTCAGTATCAAGCATCAATGCATTGGTGGATCTCTGCAGTGCTGAGTCAATGTCGGAAGAGCTGGAAAATTTACGATAAAATTGAACAAGAATTTCCTGAGATTGAGGGGTTGGAATAGTGTCTTGCTTGTGTATATTCCAGAGAACCTTTATATATTAATAAAAGGAATCCTAATAAAATCTCTATTAGCTTTGAGAGAGTTATTCTTAAGATCTAGAGGTAATAGCACGTACTCTTAGACCTATGAAGTCAGGTGGAAAGTCAGCTGTCTGCATTTGAAGTGGACTACACTTTGGTGTTGGTTTTGGTGATGTAGAAATTTGTTTTCCAGATGAATTGGTGCTAATTGACAGTGGTTTTGATGACTTTTTGGCGGAATCAATTCTAGCTGGTCGTTTGGATTGTGAGCCATGGTTGATTTTTCAACTGCATTGTTTTTTTTGGGGTGTTTCAAGCAGTTTTAGTTTTTGATTTGGTGTTGAACTACCCTTTGTTTTTATATTGTAAACATCATTTTTCAATGATCTAATGGTTGTTGATATAGATTCCTGGGCTTTGACAATAGATATCAGCATGTCTTGAATGTCGAAACTACCTCGAGCAAGTAAATTTTCA
This sequence comes from Austropuccinia psidii, assembly GCA_023105745.1. Taxonomy (NCBI): domain Eukaryota; kingdom Fungi; phylum Basidiomycota; class Pucciniomycetes; order Pucciniales; family Sphaerophragmiaceae; genus Austropuccinia; species Austropuccinia psidii. The sequence continues at coordinate 9,170,163 of JALGQZ010000006.1, read as the reverse complement.
GAGGTCTTGATGATTTCATTGTCCATGATAAGCATTTTAATTGATGAATGAAGAAGTGAGACCAAAGAAAGTTTCAAAATATCAATACAGATTTCTTTAAACAAGGAGCAGAAGTCATGAGACAAAATGAAATGAAAACAAGAAAAATGGATAGTGAAAGCACATACAATGATAGCCATCCATATTTATATTGAAAACAAAGAGCTGGACAGAAAATGATAATGAAGAAGGCTTGGTGAAACATGACCATTTGGGTGGTGGTTGCTGAGGTGGAAGAGCCACATTGGCGATGTCTTCCAAAAAGGTTGTGTGCTTGATTGTTTTGATAGGAGTTGCTGAGGTAACTGACATTTGCAGAACATCACTGACTTTATAGCCTTAGGGACCGTGCTGGCATGACAGTTTGTGAACGTCAGAGTGACGTTGCATATGCAACGTCACCATTATTAGTGCGGTGGAAGTGGCACTTCCGCGGCTAATTGAGGATCCCCGCTTTCTTCCTTTTATCAAACCTGTCTTTGTCATCTGGCTGGAGGCCTTGGTTCCTTCTTACCTGTCTGGTTCCCATTTCTCTTTTTCTTCTACCAAGCTTTGTGGCCTTTTTTGCTTACGTCAAATGCTGTCGATTTCATCTTAACTTTCTTATCTCTTTACACCCTCTTAGACGTATTTCTTCACAATATTGAAAGCTATTCAAGTTTTTTCTAAAATCAATACGGAACCTTGTGTTTGTTCAAAATGTTCTACATATACATGGATCAATTCAAAAGGAACCACCCAACATGGTCGCCTTTTATCCAGTCATGACAAACACAAACATCAACTTAACGATTACATTCAATCAATATCCTCACTACTTCTTCTGACTTTGATGAATGAATCCAAGTCTCTTGACTCTGAACCAGATGACTTAGAAAATGAAGATTCTCTTTCATATGTTTCAGAGGTTCAAAACCACTTGACACATGAGTACTAATAAGTATTTTATATAATAACTATCATCTGTATACTAAGAAGCTTCTGTTCTAGTTATTATTTCGATGTTCATCTACTGGCTGCACTTTATCTGTGCTTGCAACTTGGAAACCTGTTGCATCGTACATATATTTGGTAACACAATCATTACCACTGCTCAAAGACAACAATTTCCCAAGAGATGTCAGAACCATGGTAAACTTTTTGCCTATCCCGCCATGATTAAAGGAGCTCATATGTTGTGAGACTTGCTATAGTTTGTGAAGGTGAAAATACCCCATTGTATTGTACCTACCAGCCTTCTCCAAAAACATATGTTGGAAACACTCCACTATTCCAGGTTAAAACACCATTTAGCACCATAAAAAGCAGAGGAATCAGTCTCAGTAGCTCAAAATAATATCAAAGTAATAATCCCTCCATAATACATCTTCTGAAAATGATATACTACACCCAAGACATTCTTGAATGGCTCCAATGGCTCTTAGGACTTCCAAAAATTGAATATTCAATTTCTGAATGGAATTAGAAGCTGTTGCAAATGCCTTATGTGAACAACATCCAGCAAGGAAAGGCATGGAAAAATTTTGAATGGACCAACCATACCCAAACCCAATCAACAAGACTTTGTCTTACCTTTTTTATTTCATTTACTGGTTCAATCCAAAGGGAAAAAATCAATCAGGTGAGCAAGAATCAATGGGCTTACTTCTACTAACTTGCCTCAACCTACCCCCAAAGCTGTGCCACAAGCCAGATTATTATTTTTTATTTAGAATAATCCCTGGTCCAAATGCTCCTAGCACTGTAAAAATATCCAACATTCTCAAACCTCTTTTTGACCAACTATTGGAGCTGAAATTAGGAATTAAGATTCCTACATTTTCAAACCCCAAAGGTAAATACATCTACCTGAAGCTGCTACAATTGATTGGTGATTTGGTTTCAGTTCATAAGACATCAGGTGTTGCATCCCATTCTGCCAAATCTACAATTAATGAGGCTGGGGGACATAAGGAAGGGGGAGGCTATTTTGAAGGAAGCTCAAGACTGGAAAAATGTGAGGACCATTGGTGAGCAAAATGAATTATTCCAACAAACAGGGGTGCGATGGTCCTAGTTGAACCACTTGTCATATCAGAATCCAAACATACATCTGGCCTTAGGAGAACTCTACAATTGGTTGGAAAGAGTTTTAGATGAGAATTTTTGATTTCAATGGGGCTTTCAAGATGAGACACAATAAAAGAAGAGGGATTTGAAGAACAAAGCCATGAAGAATAAAACACAACACTTGGGTGAAGAAAGGAGTGAAGATATCAATCAAGGAGATGAACTCTCAGACAATACAAGTGATTTAGAATTAGGTGGGGGGGTAGGTGGTGGCTTTTTTACCACAAAAAATATCACCTTGTTAAAACACATATTGCAAGATGTTGCTCTACCCACAGGTGTTGGAAAGCTACCAAAACACTTGGGTGCCTCCAAAAATGGACGATTCAAAGCTTCTGACTGGCTGAAAATTTCTAAGATGATAATTCCACTTATAGTTCTGGAAATGTTCTTTGAGGGAGATGAACCAATTTCACCTAAGCCAAATCAAGGGAAATTTCTGCAAAATACAGGAGATTTGGTACAGTGCACAAGAGTTGTGAGGGATGGCCATGCAGGGAGGCTTTCAAATGCATATTCAAGGTACACTGGTTCGTCAAAACAATTGCTCAATAATTCAACAGTGAATCTAAGTCATCATTATGCACTCCACATTCCTCAACAACTCAAATTCTGGGTACCATTTTTTAGTGTGGCTGAAATTGTGGGGGAAATATTGATTAGAATATTTAAAAAGAATCCAAAAAATAATTGAATGAGTGAGTTAAAAGGGGATAGAAAGGGGTCATAGCTGAACATAATGAAAACTGAAAAGATTCTTGTTTGTATATGAGATTCATGGGACATTAATGAGGAGGGTGAATATAATTCAGAGGCTGATGGCTGGGAACCTGGAGCTTGAGAAGTTTTTGAATTTAGAAGCAGGAGGGAAGGCAAATGAGAACTATAATATGTTGGAAATAGGTAAAATCCTCAAGGCAGAGGTGGCAAGCTTCCGCACTTGGAATTATTTTCCTCATCCCCAAGGTCCTTTGTTTTATAATTTTTTGCTTTACAGGCTCCTTTCCACAAAGAGGGAAGACTCCCAATCTGCAAAATGGCCCCTAACAATGTCATCAAATTCAAGGGCCCCTGAAGTATCCAATATGCCATTGTCAATGGCATTTATCAATTCTTAGGCCAAAGTTGTACCAGGTAATTTGGAATTTTTCTTGATCAAATCACACCCCCTCTTCCAAACATAAGCTTTCAACCAGGTTCTTTGAGATATTATGAGAAACTCCTAGGAGTTGTCATTGGTACCTTTGCAAGTGAGCCCAACTGCCTTGTGATCAGTAAATCCCACGTCCTGGGCACTTGTGCATATTGCTTTCTTCCACCCAAAACATTTGGCATCCCCACAAATGGCATAATTGCTTTCCCAAATACCTTTTCTCTTTGATTGTAGCATACCTTTTTTGCTTTACTCGCCATTCTCTATGTTCCGATTTCTCAGGTAAAATTTTATTTTCAAAACACATGGCTATATAGAGCTTTCTATATTTCGAACAGACACATTCTTTTCAAAAATTTATTGAGACATCACAGTTCTACTCCTTCCATCTCCTCAAAATTTTTGTTTTCACCATTCCTTCTCTCCTCATCATCACTAACACCACTCTCACTATTATATATAAGTTCATCATCTTCTTATGCATATTCTCCGGGTGCATAAAAACCATCACTTTATTCTTCTGAAGAATCTGGGCTTGGACCTTCAAGATAGACACCTACCCCCTCACTATCTTCTTCAGAACTCTCTTCAGAATCAAAATATTCTAGTCCATATTGTTTGACCACAATATCACTGTATTTTTTGAATAATTCTTATCTGATATCTTTTCATCTGGGTGGCGTTTTATCTTCAATCTCTCTTCTGATGTGAGCAAGAATACTAAATTTTCACAATCCGCCATTGTCTTCTTTTGGGAATGATTTAACATTTAGAACCATTTTGCGTTTTATAAATCTATTGGAAAGCCTTTTGGTGGTCTAACAACTGTTGATTCAACTGGAATTTTGGGTAGTAAATGCATACATTTCCGAGTAATGTTGCTTTCATTCTTTTCTGCTTGGGCCATAACATCATCCAGTCTGTAAAATAAAATACTTACCTTCCAAGAGAGAAACCTCAAAGTCTTTATAATATACACTTTCTTTTTCTCATAATACTCATCATCACTGTGAGATCCTATCTCTTCAACTACCCTCTTGTATTTCCTAGGAAGCTTGTTGACAATAGCATAGTCTAACCTGCCATCACGCAGCTAATCAAAACAGTGTTATCAGTAACTAAGTGTTTCTTTTTCAATTTTAAAAATGTACAAACACATGATCTATTTTTGCTCCACAGTTTCCTTTGTGCTTCTAATTGCAAGCTTCCATGGGCCCTAATTTCAAAATCAAACTTAGCCTTCATGACATAGTGGAAAAAGTGGTAATAAGCCTTTTGTAGGAGGGAGGACTGAATTAGGTATGCATGATTTAATGTCATATAATAATAGGCACCAGAAACTGAAATTTGTTGAGATGTGGTGACAACAACTATACAGAAAGTAAAATTGTACAGGTCATCATGATTATGAGGAAAATTAGGACACCATAATGTGATACCTAGGCTTGCAAGTTCTCTATTAATGAATCCAATATAAGACTCACTGAGATTGGCAATTCCACGACCAAGCTTGTGCCTTTGTGTTTTCTCACGTTTAAGGGTTAGTATTTCTTCCTCATTGATAAGATTTGGTGCTGATGAATACTTGATTACATTTGAAATATTCTTCTTACTCAAAAAATTGGAATTAACTTGAGCCGACTCCTCTTATACAGGTGCAGCTGGTATGGAATTCTGCTTCACCACACCCCACAACAATTTAATGTGTACATACACGGATTCCTGGAAGAATGAGGTCAACATGACTTTTCTGAAGGAATGTGGAAGCTTACTTTAACACCCCGGAAATCAGATGAAAAGTGAGAGGTTTGCATTTGCAATGGATTTTACTTTGCAGGTGATGATTTGGGAAGGATAGATATTAATTGACTTTTAAAACTGGTGGATAGTGGAGGCTCATATTTGGAACAATTACAGTTATTCTGGCTCCCAGGAAATTTTTGTAAATGATTTTGCTTGGAATGCTTTGTTCTTTTATGTTTTGGGGAAGAGCTGACTTTTATCCTATCAAAATCTTCTTTAAGATTTTTTATCAAAGACACTAGGGATTTGTGTCATTGAATAAGGCTAGAAAGCATATTTTGAGAATCTGGAACTTCAGGGGCAGACATTGTTTCAACCAAATAATTATTTGATTGAGTAGGATTCATTATTTTAATAATAATGAAGTTGAATTGAATTGAAGAGAGATTGCAGGGAGATGAATTAATGAGGTCAAACATCAGCACAGAAGTTTTTTTCATAATAGAAAAAAGGTAATGAACTCTGAGTGTAAAAAACATGTTGGTTTTAATGTGCTCCATGAGAGTTTCAACAGTTGCCAAGGATCCTTCCTTTGAATGAGGGAAACACAACCTGGGCCAACAATACAATGCAAAATTGAGGTGATCATACAAAAGAATTGCCATTGAAACAAGGAAAATACATCTTTGCTTATGGTTGATGATGTCAAAGTTTGTATTGACAATGAAAGTGATGTTTACTTTCAGATGCACAAAGATTCATCATCCTCAGGGTGATAACACATACTGAATTGTCATGAATATGCAAGTAGTGCTCTTACGTGGGAGGTGTGAGAATGGTGCAGGTAACAAGTCTTTGCTTGCTATATGTATATAAAAATCAAATCTTTGGTTCTTCTCTGTTAATAGCCCCCTCATGTGTGCTTTTATTTGTTGAATTTTGTGCACACACTTTACTTTTTACTAAATTTTTAATAGGTCATGGGCCTTCACTGGAAATGATCCTTGTAACCTCAGTTAACCCAAACTGGAAAATTGTACTTAAGGTAAGAAAAGAAATTTGACCTTAAAGGTCTCAGAGCAGCACTTATTAACTTGGCTAGCAAATTGGGTTCCAAATTTGACTTCCAAGTCAACATCAATCAACATGGAAAGGGAATTACTCCCTGCTTGACCAGAACTGGATTAAGATTTCATCGCTGGTATAGCTCACTGATCTGGCTAGCCAAGCAAACTAATGGTGATACAAATTATTTTACCTCCATTGAGACAGCTACTGATAGAAGTAGAAATTATTAAATCTATAAGTAGTGATCTCAACAGCTCCATTGAATAAGAAGAACAAAGAAAAGCATAACGATTTCTCAGGAGATTTTTTGAAAAACACTTGTGGTCGTATATCACTAATGTCTTTGAAAATCTAGTTAATACATTGGATGCATCAACAAACCAAAATGAATACTTTTCCTCGACTATATCCATTTTCAGAAATCTAAGATTGGCAGTGGTATCAACATGGGCTAATTAAACTCTTGTTGTTGTTTTTTCATTATCACAACAACGAATTTCTTCCATAAAATATCCATAGAAATGGAAACCGAATTATCATTAGATAAAAAGAATCAAATAATATCTGAGGATATATTGCAGGTGACACAGAAACTTCAGAACTGAAACCAGACCCCCTCAGCATCAAATCCTGCCGTGATAATGGAAGCCAGAACATCTACTCATCATCAAATGAAGCATACACCTTTTATTTGATTTACTCAACCAAATTCTAATACAGCCATGAAAACAAAATATTCAAATAAGCAGTCTCTGGTTCCTCTCTGTATAAAAAAATCTTTGGTTCTTCTCTGTTAATAGCCCCCTCATGGGTGCTTTTATTTGTTACCTTTCATGCACACATCTTACATTTTACTAAATTTTCCCACAGCTTACCTGCAGACATTTGGTTCCTTTTGAAACTGACTGAGAACCAAAATTCCCCTGGGATGTGGAATTTTCATATAATCCCTTATTGTGGAGTTTTCTAACTTTAAAATCTGAATAATCTTGATGTAAAGATCCTTACTAATCACAATTTTATTCAATCTTGATGTTTGTTTTGCATTATCTTCATTTTCTATATTACTCATGTGATCTATTTTTGTGTAAATGGCCAAAAAGGTTTTGTTTAATCTGAGTTTTTCAAATCATTATCCCATTTATTTCACCTACCAAATTAAAGCTCATTAGTATGTTAACTAAGTTTAAAAAAGGACTAATGAATTACTTGTTTTATTATTTGTTGAAATTTTTTGCCAGAGTCCAATGACATGTTCACCTGAAAACTCTGAAATACCCAGCATTGGTCCCCATATATTCATTTTTTGAGGGATTTTCAAGCAATAATGATGGTTTGGCTTCAGTTTTGGGCTGTTTTACAGAGTCTTTTAGTTTTTAAAATGAAAATTGTAAGCTCTTTTGAATTGTTCAGAATACCTTTCTTTGACCAACCGCTGCACACAACTTGGGTACATTGTGACACATCACCAGTTTTTTGAAGAAATATACCTTGTTTGGAATTGAAAGGTATATCTTCTATTTCTTCAACTTGAATTTCTTGAATGATCAGTGATAAGATCAAGGTGAACAATGTAAGGCAATCTGAGGCTTTCAACTGTCCATGTTTTGATTTGCCCAAGTTTTGAGGGAGTGCACCCACACCTGATGGTAATACCACATCTTTCATAATTTCACAAAACATTTCAATCTTATCCTGTGTAAAAAATCCCCCAGATATTCCTTTACCAAGAAGAAAACTATCCTTTGAGTTATCTATTTCATTGTCTGATTCTATTTGAACTTTTTTGGTATGCCAATCACCTTCATTTCTTGGCCTTACAGCTCTTATAGTTAGTGCTACCCCTTTTCTGTGCTTTTCTTGTAATAAATACTGAAAGCACCACCGATTGCAAAAATTCCCTGAAAGACTACTTCTAGCCATGAAGCAATTATTCCAAGGCTGGTATGCATTGCAGGTTTACAATAGGGTAAACAATTGAGCTCTGACCATTGGACTCCAGTTCTTATGCCAATCTTGTCTTGTTCCATAGCTGATTGTGCTTAATTCAATTCTTGAGCTTCTTATAAAACCTCACTATCAGTTCTGCTTTAATAATATCCTCCAAACTAAGCTGACACCACAGAAAGAACCATTTTTCTGGGTGTGAAGTAAATCCTGCAGCTATTTGTACTGCCACTAAATAACCCAAAAGTGAAAACCACTGAATATATATTTTTGGTCCAAGGGGGTGTTTTTATGGTTTGATCTCAATACCATCTTTAAGCTGGAGTCATTAATTGATAAATGGATTGAGAATATTTGAGATATTTGTAACATTAGGTGAATTTGGTCCTGGGATGATTCCATGGACAAAGGTGTATGTAGGTTTATTTTGCATAGCTGGGGGTAAAATCAAGAATTTCAATATAATAACTCCTAGAAATTCATATTTTTCTTCTTCTTTGTTACCTCTAGAATTAAAGCAATCAATAAAGAGAGAAAATAAAAGCTTCAGGGGTGCTTCATCAAACAAGACTGGCCATATCATATGTTTCCAGGCAAGGGCTTGTTGAATATCTTGAATATGTGGGATAGTAGTGACAATTTTGGCCCAATTTTCAATTTCATTTTCCATTTTTTGTTGCCCAAGAAATCATTGAAGCCATATAGTAACTGATTTTGTGTAATAAACACAAATAGGATTTCTTATTTTTAGAAGCTTGTTCTTGTGGAACTGGGAGTTTTGAAAATTTTCTATACCTTTGTCTTCTAAAGAGCTGTAGAAATTATTTTCCTTTAAGGGACAAAAATCACAGTTTTTTTCATGTGGTTGCTCTTGGTAAGTGCCATTAATTACAACAAACAACTTCATCAATGTTAGCTTTAATTCCTGAGTTTTTTAATCATGGTATGTGGATGTGAGGCTATTTTGCTTTTACTGAATAAGATGTCTGGCTCTTGCTTGTATGCTAAAATTATGTAAACAATGAATTTAAAGGAAATATAGAAATTTTATAATCTTAAAGGCAAAAATAGATGTAGCCAAATAAAAAATATGAAAACTAGTCCTATGGTTGTTAAACAGGTAGTAAGAAAATGTAAAAGGTTTGGTTAAATATTTCACACATCTTCAAAGGCCAAGCTATACTTTGAAACTATTGAGAGTTCATCTTCTGAATTAGGCCTGCTAGAGTTTCTGGAAAATTACATTCCAAATTGAGATTTTGGGAAGGATGTACTAGCTACCTGGTGCAACTTTGAATTCACAATATCATGTTGAATATGTTTGCATTTCCTGCCACCAAAAATGAATCTTCCTTACTTGAAATATCCATCACAATAACCTCAGGTATAGGTAGAGCACTGTGTACACTGACAGAGAACCATTATGGATTGTTGAAAAATGAGAGATGACAATGGTGTTTACAATATTCTTGTAAAGATGACAGGCTGGGGATTATTGAATGGAAATGATGATGGAGCTGGGTAGTTGTGTTTACATATTAAAAAGCCTTGTTTTGATTATTTCTCACTATTGTAAACAAAATGTTTCTGGTGTATGTGTATAGCCCCCTCATGGTTGCTTTTATTTGTTAGATTTTGGGCTCAAATTTTACATTTTACTAAATTTGTAATAGGTCATGGGCCGTTTCTGGAGAAGTACTTGTAACCTCAGCTAAACTAAACTGGCAAATTGTACTCAAGGTCAGAAAATAAATTTGACCCCAGAGGTCTCAGAGAAGCACTGATCAACTTGGATAGAAAATTATGTTCCCAATTCAATCAACATGGTGAGGGCATCACTCCCTGCTTTACAAGAAATGGATTTATATTTCATTGCTGGTATAGGTCACTTATCTGGCTAGCCAAAAAACCTAATGGTGCTACCAATTATTTTACCTCCATTGAGAAAGATACTGATAGAATTGGAAATTGCATTAAAAAACCTAAATTAATCCTTTGCCTCAACTAGATCCATTGTAAGAAATCTCAAATTGGCAGTGGCATCAACATGGGATGATGAATGTAAGGTTTGACTATGAAACAATAAGTAAATATTACAAATATTTAACTTATTGTACTATGAATGTCCTTATGAATAATGAATAATAAGATAAAATTAATTATAATTATTGTGAATTATTATAATCAAGGCATAAAAAATGATTATATTATTAAATAAATATAATAATATAATATATATTATGAAAAGATAATATAATAAACAAATATATTAATATATAATAATTAATATATTTATAAGCACTTTATTATTGTTACTAACAAATAATAAAGGGGTAAAGAAATGTTTCTTCTAAATAAAAAACAGTTAATAACAATAATATTACTAATACTAAAGTGATTTATTAATATAAATACTATTTATATCAATATGAGAGTTATTAAAAGTAATAATCAGGAGAAGATAGCCTACCTTTAACACTTAATATAATAATTTTGAAATATTTTACACCAAAATGATGTAAATACAAGTTATACAAACTGTATTTACAAATAAAAATAGAGAAATTACAAATATTCTTTAATTTTACATGGAAATAGAGTTTGAAGAGATTTTTGAGCAAAACCATTGGATAATTGAAGTAATCACATCAAGATTTATGATTATAATAAAGATGATATTTGTTCTTTAATAATATAAAAGTTTTATATATAAAGAATAAAGAATTTACCTTTTTTGATTTAATTATTTAGTGTTTTGTAAGTGTCTGAGGGGAAAATAGAGTAAAAAGAGCTCCATTTATAGTAAATACCTCCCTTCTAGAGTCCAGCAGGCTTCTAGTAGATGTGTACTGATACTTTCTACTAGAAATGATCAATATTTCAAGGTTTAGTGATGATTACATTGTGATCAAACCATCTTATCTCATTATTATGCCATTATTTAGAGTTATCACTATAAATCTAAGTTTGATGACATCATAGGCTTGGAAGAAACCTAAACTTTGTAGATTTTATTATTATTATTAATAATATAATAGTATTTATCAGTTTTATCACTTATATGACTGTTAAGCTTAAAATAAGATTACAGTGAGTGATCATAAATGATCAAATTTAAGCTTCAACTTTGATCATTAATAAATCTTAAGCTATACATGCTACAGCTATTCTGAGAGTTGATTCTAATAGCTTGAAATGTCATCATCAAGCTTCCAAGAGAATTTTATTACATAATCAAAACTCTATTTTTGATGATTTTTCTTGTAACTCATCTTTTCTGTTGAAATTTAATATTTTGAACTTCAAGCCATGATTTCAAGGGGTTATGCCTTGAATATCATAATAAACATTACTTCATTATTCACGTATGATCTTATAGAATCTGACTGTATACTTTTGTTTTAAGTTTGGACCACTTTCACAACAAAGTGGTGAACAGCTCTATTGATTTTATTCAATAATCTATTACAAGTTTTAACCTTTTTTATAACTTTTGAAATTAAGTTCATATCTGTATTCCTACAGTAATCAAGTGGTGACTTTATTTTTGGTTTATCTCTCTATCTTGTGTATTTCAAGAGATATTAGCTAAAAACCATGAATATATGCATTGACCAAAAAAGTGCATATATTCAGCTTAATTACTGAAGTATTAGCTTTATAGAATAGCTTTATAATTGTTTTATGTGTGAATGTTTGCAGGGAATCCAATGGTAAAATTTATTTAACATGTTGTTTCATTGGTTTCTGAAATAATTAATGATTTATGTTTTTTATAAGGTATTATTACTTATAACTCATTAAATATTGACTTTACAGATATGCAATAAAAATGGTATTTGTGTATTTTACCAGGAGGAATCTAATGGTGTAATTTATTTCAAATGTTTATTTATTAGATTCTGCTTTAATTCAGATTCTGTACTTATTTATGGTACTTTACTAATTTTTGAGATAATTATCATAAGTATAATTATTACAGAAATTTTGCTGTGACCTTTTTGAATATGTGGTCATATCTCAAAGGCTCACAATGAAGCTCTTGATCATTATTTTTTCATTATCAAAAAAAAGCAATTTAACATATGAAATATCAATGGAAATGGGCACCAAATTATCATTAGACAAAAAGACTCAAATAAGATTTGAGGATATATTGCAGGTGAAACAGAAACTTAATAGCTGAAACCTGACCCCCTCAGCATCAAATCCTGCAGTGATAATGAAAGCCAGCACATCTACTCATCATAAAATGAAGCATACACCATGTACTTGATTTAATCAACAAAAATCTAATACAGCCATGAAAAAAATAAATTCAAATCACAAGTCTTTGGTTCCTCTCTGTATATAGCCCCCTAATGGGTGCTCTTATTTTTTAACTTTTTTGCTCACATTTTACATTTTACTAAACTTGTGATAGGTTGTGGGAAATTTCTGGAAATAATACTTGTAACCTCAGTTAACACAAACTGGCAAATTGTACTCAAGGTCAGAAAAAAAAATTTACCTCAAAGGTCTCAGAGCAGCACTGATAAACTTCACTAGCAAATTGGGTTCCAAATTAAATTTCAAAGTCAAAGTAAATCAATGAGGAGAGGGCATTACTCCCTGATTTACCAGAAATGGATTAAGCTTTCATTTCCGGTATAGGTCACTTATCTCACTAGCAAAACAAATTCATGGTGTTACCAATTATTTTACCTCCATTGTGAAAGATACTGATAGAAGTAGAAATTATGAAATCCATAATTAGTTATCTCAAAAACTCCATTGAAGAAGAAGAAGAAAGACAAGAATAACAATTTCTCAGGATATTTTTGAAAAAAACTTGTGGTTGTATGTCATGAATGTCTTTGACAATCTAGCTAATAGATCGGATGAATCAACAAACTTAAATGAATACTTTTCCTTGACTAGATCCATTTTCAGAAATCTCAAATTGGCAGTGGTATCAACATGGGATTATGAAGGTCTTGTTCATTTTTTTTCATTGTCACAACAAAAAATTTCTTTCATTAAATATCCATGTAAATAGACACCAAATTATCATTAGATAGCAAGCCTCAAATAATATCTGAGGATATATTTCATGTGACACAGAAGCTTCAGAGCTGAAACCAGACAACCTCAGAAATAAAATCCTGCAGCTATAATGAAATACAGAACATCTACTCATCATCAAATACAGAATACACCTTTGACTTGATTTACTCAAAACATCTAATTCACACATGAAACAAATAAATTAAAATCAGGAATAAGAATAATGGGCTAAGTGTTTCCTTAGCCCAGTATTTCCCTATCTCCGTTTGGTACAAGCCTGCCATTGCAACGAGGAGGGTTTTCTAGCCATTGAGGACCCAAGAAAAAAAAATCTGCACTATGCTTTGAAAAAATAAAGTACCTTCTCTCACCCCTGCATATCAGAAGTCAAAGTGGAAGATGAGGACCATTTTATAGAATCAATTCTAGGATCTCCAGAGAATGAATTTTCATTACTTATAGATTCAGTTGCTACCCACCATGTTTTTGTGTAATCTTCATCTTCAGAAACATTAGGAAAATTAATTTTTCTCTCTCTTTATTGCATCAGCAAAGAAATACCCCATCAAAGAGAAGGGTTTAATTTGTTTGGAATGCCCATCTGGTAATCCTGTACTGATTGAGGCATTGTATTGTCCAGCCATACCTGCTATGGTCATTTCAGTGAGGAAATTTCTGAAAAATGATGGGAAGGTTACTTTTTGTAATGATTATTTCCTTACATGAGAGCCCCTGTACATAGCCCTTTTCACTGCATAATGACAGTTGGTTCTTGAAGCTCTGAAATCATATTTCATGCAATGAAATTGTTTAATCACCTGATAAGCACTCACATCTGCTGAACGTTTGCCTTTCACATATCTCTTAAAGAACAATAAATAAGATTCAACACTTACAAGGTGAGAGTGTCCTACCATCTTGTCCACTAAACCAAGATGTGAGCTTGTTTTTAGCTTTTCCACTAGCTAAAAGCCAACAAATTCCACTGATTAGACCATCTAAAGGAATAGCTGAACAGCCGGTAAACATAGTTGTTGAAGACCTGATGGGGCCATTCCCCACATCCTTTGATAAGAAACTTTACACAATGTTAATACAAGACCACTACTCATCTTTAGTAGCAATATAACCCTTAAGAAAAAAATTGGAAGCAGGTGGGTGTTTGGTTTAATGGATCAAAATTTTTAAAAATTATACAAAAGACAAACTAAAACATATTAGTACATACAAAACCAGTGAATTAATGGCAACTGCACTGAAGAATATTTTTTGAGATTTAGATATCACTCACAAAATCATTGTAAAATATGAACCCCATCAAGGTGGAAGCGTGGAATGAACCAATAGGACAATAGCCAAAGTGGCCAGTTTTCTATTTATTGAATCAAAAAAGTGTGTCAGCTTTACAGGCAGATTGTCAACACCATTATCATCTCTCATCTTAATTCCTGGTTAATATCAGGACCTAAATTATAAAAAAGTATGTTTTTTTCTTACCCTGAACAACCATCTCAATTCAAAACTAGCCCTCTAAACAGTTACTTGGTAGTTATGGTTTCTCTTGGGTTGCTCTCAGAAGCTTATATCCCATTTTTAGCCCATTATGTTGGTATTTTTAATCACTAGTATCCATACATTTATTTTTTATTTGATTACTGAGTTCTATTACTTCTTAATCAACTCAAAACTACTTAAAACCATATCTCCCTTAATTTTCCATCCTCATCTATCCTTTCTCAATTTCAACTCTTGTCATACTCAGCTGTATATAATTTGAAACACTACTCATCCATAATTAAAATAAAATGTCACAACCTATCTCCCCATCAACCAATGCTTCAAATCCCAACTTGTCTTAATATTAAATCTAACGATTGCTCATTAAGCTTCTTCATGAGCAAAGATCAATTAATTCATCCTTCCCAACTCTTCAGAATTAAATCAAAAATCTCAAGTTTGATAGAGCTGTACCAGAGGCCAACACAAGTGTATTGCAGGCCCCAGTGGACACTCAATCACTTCCCCAAAAATTAGAATTTCAAGCTGGTGGATCTCAACGGGCTCAATATGAGATCTTACATTCACCCTCACCTGGACAATTGAATAAACAAAGACCAAGGCCAGCCTCAAGTACTTTAAATACATCCAACTTACAATCACAGACTATCCTAGTTCAAATATCCCCTAGATGGCACCCAATTCAAATGAGTTCTAATGACTTTTGGCCAAGCTTTTAAGGAGTAAAAGTATGTAATCCCCTTTACTTATGAAGCATGCATTGACTGACATTTTACATAAAGAATGAATTATTTTTCCATATAAAGGCTTTATGGAAACTAGTTGAGAGAGATTTTGTACCTTACCCTTGCCAACCATCAGCGCTATCAAATTTTTATTGTTGTTTCTCCAACACTGAGTAAATTCAGCATTTTCCTGAAGATTCTACGCCTTCTTCATTGATTGATAAAGATGATGTTTATGATTTTGTTTTAGAAAAGGATGCATCTCTCAGGTTAGGTTATGGCTTTTGTAGCTTGAGTGAATCTTTGGTTTTGTACATCAGAGGTACTTTAGCATGCTTTTTAATTATGATCTGGAGTCCAAATCTTGCTCAGAGCCAGGACAATATTTACAACTAAGGTTTCAGAATCAGTGCAATTACCACTTTAAAGCGAGGTTACAGTGCAGGTCCTTATGATTACGGGGCCATGAATAATATATATATCTTGGATTCAGCCCTTCTTCAATGTACCTATGACCATTATGTGAACTTTTTGGTCAAGTCATCTTTTTATTGAGAAGAAAGAATGGAATGTTCCATGAGGCAACAATCTCAAAAGAAAGCTGTCAACAAAAACTGTGCTTGTGTAAGTAAATACAATTAGTGTCTGGATTTTGTGATTTAGTGTACTAATGTGGAGCTCTTTAGCTTTGTGATGAATGGCTTGACCAAGATGCCTATCCCTTATTGAAAGATAATTCAGGAGTTAGGAGAACACTCTGAAGATGAAAGTGTCAAAGGAAAGATTTTTAGAGTCATCTGGAAACTTCCTTATTGTTCCTTGAAGGAAAATATTTTCTTGAAGGATGGATGCTTCCATGAAAGACTATGACAAGTGTTTAGTAAATAGAACTTGTTCATCTACATGTGTTTTACCTATGATTCCTATTGAAACAACGTGTCCACCACCAAAAGGCCTTCCAATCAATTTATACAGTGTCGAATGGCTCAAAGGCCTTCCAAATATCCAGAAAGAAAGAATGATTAATCTAAAAAGTATCACATTTTTTCCCAACCCAGAGGTTTCACTTTATAGTCAGAAGACCTCTGATGAAAAATGTAAGATAAAAAGCTCAACAAGTACTTTACAGATGAAACAAGGCCATACAATCTGGAAAATGTGGAAACAGAGAACAATGATAAATTCAAAAATGAAGTTGAATATGAGGAGGACATTGGAATTGACTTATATTCTCCAAGCCCTGATGCCTCTGGAGATGAGGGAGATTATTATGGACCTGGTGAATATTCATATGAGAGGAGGAAGGAGACATAAACAGTCAGGGAAATAGTGAGAGAGAGAGGGTGGGTGATGCATATGATTATGATGTTGATAAAGGTAATGAATTTTACATGAAGGTATATTAATATTTGGATTTTTTTCTGAAATTTATTTCTCTGCTAACTTCCACATTGTTTTCAAAATTTTGTATGGGTTAAATGCATTGGGGTTGTCTTGTAAATACTAAGATTGATATCAGAATTTATTTGTATAAATTTTCTTGCTTGGAAATATGGATGAAGGTATTTTTTCTGATTTATTATTTTCATACTTCAATTTCATTGTATTCTGTTCATATTTTCTTCTGATTCTCTCACTATGTCCCATGAAATAAATAAAAAATTTACATCCTGGCGGACTTTTGGGATTACTGAGTATTAAAGATCACAGTTTAATCTTGTAAGGATATTTTCTCTATCCAATAAACTCAGCCCATTCTCTGAGTTTTGGCATTGGGGGAACCATGTTTACCCAGTAGAGAAGGTATATAGAAGTATATTAATAAAGATTTCCCAGAAGCTAAGCTTATTAGAAATTTTATCCAGTATCAAATCTTGGTGTTATAATAAATTTAAAATCAAAATCTCTTGTTTTTTTATCTCAATCCTTAGCTAGTTTACTCTTATGAAACACCCTATTGTTATTATTTTTCTACCCCTATACCCAAGATTCTTCAGAACCATTAAAAAATCCATAAATAGTGTGACCAATAATAAATTATTGTCATTATTCAAAACTGAATTATGATTATTATTTCAAATAAACAAAACTATAATAAACATTAAAATTTAAATAGATTTTTAAATCATCTTGAACAGCCATTTATTGAAGGCTTATTACCAAGAAGAAACTATCCACAATTATCTATCAGAAGGAAACTTTGAGCCTTATAGCTATCCCCTTTAAATTGAAATTGAAGCTATTACTTGCATATTTTATACTTCTTATTATTCACTTGATAGATCTTGTCAGAAAATATTGAGTCGATATTCCATAATTTTCAGGTGACTTAATCAATTAGTTTTTGCTTTGAAGCTCAAAAGAAGAGTTTTTATTATTATTCTATGAGTGGAGGGAAATATTCCTTTTTATTATTGGTTACAGGATTTATTATAAATTCAAAACTGGCTTTATATAATTTCCTTCTTAATCTACTCCCTTATTTTAAAACCACACTAGAGGAGTTTCCTTAGTGTATGTGAGCCTTTGAGGCATAACCATATACCCAAAAAAGGTCACAAAATAAGTTTACAATCACCATTCTAATAATAAGAATTAAAAATATTATCTTAAGCTAAGTACAAATGCCATAAATGGGCATGGATTATTTATTACCTCAGAATATAATGAATAAAAATTTTGAATAGCTCTTATAATTAGATTCCTCATAGTAAGATACAAATATAAAATTTTTATATAATATATGCAAAGACAATACTTACTGTGTAATAAGTAAAAATGCCATAAAAAGGAATCAATTATTTTTTATCTCAGAATCCAATGGAACAACACATAAAATAAACTGTACTATTGGATTTACCATGAAAAACTACACATATAACATTTTATATCATATCTTTAAAGTCAATACTTAAGGAAATAACCTGAATATATGCACTTTTAGGATCAGCGCATATATTCATGGTTTTTAGCTCATATCTCTTGGGATGTACATGATAGAGATTTAAAGCAAAAATAAATTTACCACAAAATTACCTTATAAATGCAGATATAAGATTTATTTGACAATATTTAAGCAAGGTTATAGCTTGTAACGGTTTATTGAACAAAATTGCTATAGCTGTCAACCAATTTGTTGTGAAAGTGGTCCAAACTTAAAACAAAGTGGATATTGAGATCATATTAGCTAATACTTAAATAATGGCGTAATTTTTATTATTATACTCAAGGTATAGCCCCTTGAAATCATGTTTTGAAGTTTAAAATAGTAAATTTTGACAGAAAAGATGAGCTACAAGAAAAATCAACAAAAATGGAGTTTTGATTATGTAATAAAATGATCTGCAAAGTTTGATAATGAAATGCCAAGCTATCAGAGTTCACTCTCTTAATGGATGTAGTTTGTATGAATCAAAAGTTATTAATGATCAAAGTTTAAGCTTAAAATTTATCATTCATGATCACTAACTTTAATTTTAATTTAAGTTTAACAGTAATATAAGTGATACAAGTGATTTATACTAGTTGCTTATTATTAAAAATAATAAAATTAATGAAGTTTAGTCTTTTGAAAGTCCTATTATGTAAGAAAACTTAGAGTTACAGTGTTAACTCTAAATAATGGTGTAATAATGAGATAAGATGGTTTAATCATGATGTCATCATCACTTAACCTTAAAATACTGATCAATTCCAGTGGATACCATCAGTTCATGTCTACTAGAAGCCTCCTGTACTCTAGGAGGTAGTATTTTACTATATATAGAGCTCTTTTTACCTCTATTTCCCCCTCAGATGCAACAGAAAATTGAATTATTAAAACCAAAGGTAAGAACTTTATTCTTTTTATTTAAAACTATTATATATTTAAATACTCAATTTGATATTTACTGTAATCTTCAATATTGACATGATTAAATGAATTTTCCATTTTTTTGTCAAATTCCTCTGTAAAATCTCCAATTCCACATAAAAACAATAATATTTATAGTTTATTTCATTTTTATTTGTAAATACAATTTACAAAAGTTGTATTTAGATTTTGAAACATAAAATGATTCAAAATTTTCATATTAAGTGTCAAAAGTAGCATATTTCATCTTTTATAATAATTTTTTCTTTATTATTATTTGCAATAATTCTTTTATTAATATAAATAGTATATATATTAATATATAACTTTAATATTGGTAATATTATTGTTATAATTTTTTGTATCATTAAATAACAATTCTTTATGCCTTTATTATTTGTTTGTAGCAATAATAAAGTGCCATAAATATATTAAGTATTATATATTAGTATATTTATTTTATTATATTAATTTCTTTTAATATCATTTGCATTATTATATTTGCTTATTAATATAAATATTCTATTCCATAATTATAATAATTATTTATTATTATAATTATTCTTTATCTTATTATTCAGTCTAATAAGGAAATTTATAGCACAATAAGTAAAATATTGATAATATTTATTTATTGCTTCATAGTCAAACCTTACATTTGAGGGCCTGGCCATGATATTTACTCAAAAGACCTTTTAAAAAGATTTAAATTGGTTTTATCTAACCAAAGCTACATTAAAAAGTATAAGATTATATAATAATTTCATCTTTATCAATTTTAAAAGCTATTTAGGCATTTGGAAAGGCGTTTTACTGTCTTACACATGGTTTTTGACATCCTTAGACTTGCAAGAACTTTCTTTGAGTGACTGTAGTGATTGGAAAAGATATTACTCAATTAAAATTAGATTTTTATTAGAATTTAATTTTAAAAAAGAATCATCTTAATTTTTTATTTTATTCTTTGAAAATAAAAAGTAAAAAATACAATAAAAAATAATTTTTATTCCTTTTTATTCATTTCATTTATTTAAAAATATATAAAAGCAATTTTTACATGGAGATTTCCATGTCTTCTCAAAAATAACAATTCTTATTGGTTTTATCCAGCCAAAATTATATAAAAATTTCATATTTATTGATTTTGAAAGCTATTTCGGCATTTGGAAAGCAATTTTACTGTCTTACACATGGTTTTTCACATCCTTAGACTTGCAAGAACCTTCTTTGAGTGACTCTAGTGATTGAAAAAGATATTACTAAATTCAAAAGAACTTATTATTAGAACTTAATTTCAAAAAAGAATAATCTTAATTTTTTATTTTATTCTTTGAAAATAAAAAATTAAAAATACAATAAAAAATCATTTTCATTTCTTTTTATTCATTTTATTTATTTAAAAATATATAAAAGCAATTTTTACATGGAGATTTCCATATCTTCTCAAAAATAACAATTAGATAACCTGACAGAAAACAATCAGACCACTGTTGAGAGATTGGTGGAAGAAAGTTGCCAAAGTTCTCCAACACCTGTTGTTAATAAGAAAAGAAAGGCAAATAAATTAGTCTTTCCAGGACCCTGAAGGTGAGTACCTCTCTTAAAATTTCAATAAAAATAATTTTTTTAGTGTTCTAAAATCTTTTTATTTCTTATTCCTCAATTATTACTACTAGGAGAGGATCCCAATACTCTATCAAATCAGATGGAGCTGGACTCAAAAGTAGAATTAATCCCTAAAAAGGGAAAAGAAAGGGCGAAATCCCCAGTGGAAAAGAATCCACACAAGGAAGTGCCATATCCCAAAGGAAATTCCCAGAAATTCCCATAATATCTGAGCCAGAGTTGAAACTAAGTATGAGTAAATACAACAGGTACAAATTACATTAAGAGGGCTCAGATAGACATATACATGAGCCATTACAAGCAGTACTACATGGTGTACAAGGACAAGGATTGGGAAATGTTGCCACACATCCACCAAGAAGTGATGAACTCCTGGCTTATCCTGAAAAAGTTCCTCAAAGAGGAGGAAATATTGAGATACTGCAATGGATGGAATCCACTATCATTCAAACCTCAAATCAAAAAAATAAAGGAGTACCATGCCAAAAAGAGGGAGGTAATCAAGGAAGAAGCCCCAGTGGCTTCTACCAGCAAGCCTAAATTTGGCCAGCCTCCCCAAGAAGGGAAGAAGAAAAAGAAAAAGAATTTGAGGAAGCCATATTCCCCAAGTTACAGAATTTCAAAAATCTAAAAAGATTCCATGGATAATGTCTTCAACATTCCCAGAACCTTGTTGGAATTCAAGGACAAAGAGGAACAAAGAATGAGACAACCCCATTTCCAAAAGAAATAAATTTTTCTCCTGATGTTGTAAATACTTTAACAGAAATGAAAAAAATCATATTAAATCCAAAAGACATTAAAAATATTTTATTATATTTACAAGAAATAAATAGTAGTTTATTATCTTTCACACAAATTATTGTACAAAATAAAAAACAAATTGACAGAATTAAATTTATGGTTAAAGAAATCGATATAAGGATGACAGGAACTGCATGAATACATAAGAGATATCAAAGAAAAGACTTTGAAAATCAATTATGACATGAGTATCAACAATCTGACAGAAAAATTAAACAAATAAAGTATTTCTGTTGAAAAAGTTTGAATAAATTACTTCATCACATCAAAATTTACTTCTAGACCATGTAGAAAATAGTGATGAAGCAAGAATGAATCTTAAAGATGAAATTCAAAGTGAAATAAGACTTATTACTGAGAAAATGGATAAAATAAATGAGGCTGAATTAAATAGGCCAAATTTATCAACCCCGTTTTCTCACATCAGAATTCCTGTTAAACCAAAAGAGGAAA
Organism: Austropuccinia psidii; assembly: GCA_023105745.1. Classification (NCBI taxonomy): domain Eukaryota; kingdom Fungi; phylum Basidiomycota; class Pucciniomycetes; order Pucciniales; family Sphaerophragmiaceae; genus Austropuccinia; species Austropuccinia psidii. The sequence goes on along the minus strand of JALGQZ010000006.1, from coordinate 9,148,079 downwards.
TAACAAATCCATTGATAAAAGAATTGAGTCATCAAGACAATAATCAGGTCTTAATGTAGGAAGAACCTCAATAAAAAGAAGGGCCAAAATTCACAGATAAATTTTAATATGACCACATGTGATTTATTAAAACAATTGACATTTTAAGAGAGGATTATGTAATACCAGATGAATTGATAACTGCAAGATTACATTCATTATTTGAAAAATATGCAAAAATATGGTATTATGAATAAGACAAACAAATGGGAAAATACCTGGTCTTGGTGGAAAAATGATTCCTGGAGGTACAAAATAAGAACACATTTGAAAATTCCTTCTTTGATGGAGAAAATGATAAAACTGTTACTTAGTTCTTAAAACAAGTTGAAAGATTAAATGCACTGTATTCAGAAATTTCACAGAAAATGGTGCATATGAAGATACTCAAAAAATGTGGAGGAGAACTGGAACATGCCGTGAGAAGCAGGTACATAGAACGATGTTCCAAAGAGGAGTAAATTAATGTACTAGAAGACATAGTTACAAGAACCAAAATTGGATATTAAAAGTCCAAATAAGCCATTTATTAAGAAAGATAAACCAAGAAAACCTTTAAAACCAATGATCCCAACAATAATGAGCAAAGAAAATTTCATAAATGTGGTGGTATTGAACACTTAGCCAATAATTGCCTAAAAAAGGCATAAATCAATTAAGTTTTGGAAAAAGAAGATGAATCTGATTCTGAAAAAGACACTAAAGAGTCAGAAGCTTCTGAAAGTGATAAATTTAATATAATTAATGCACAAATTAATAATATTGATTTAATATATGAAGTACTAGATTCAAATTCAAACTTACCACAAGCGGGAACATCTGATAGAACCCTCACAAACATACAAGATGCCAAACTGCATAAAACCAAACCTACAAAAGGAATGGAATATAAAGCTGGAAATCCAAGTATAAGTATTTTCATGGTTGAAAGCCAAGAGGGAAAAGTAAACCTCAATATAGGAGAATTCTGCACCTGTGTTGGTAAGATTTATTTGAAAACAATTGTACCAGATTGGGAAGAAAAAATTATACCAATACAAGGGGTTAAATTTAGTAGTGCAAGTGGAAGCATGAAGACCCTTGGAATAATTTACTTAAAATTGATTTTTACTAATCCTTCCCAATGTAGAATATTCAAATTAAATTTTTTAGCAATGAAAAGATGTACTAGTAACCATTTTATAGTTGGAAATGAGTACTTGTCAATCTATGGCATAAATATCTCCAATCAGAATGACAGATATTTCACCATAGGAGACAATAAAAGACAGAAATTTGGTTTTTTAAACAATAAAAAATGAAGAAACAATCCCAGAAGGGCATTCATTAATAAGTGAGAAACTTGCAGAGGCAGAATTAAATAAATAATTAACAGAAAAAATGAAAGAAAGATTGATTGATCTCTTATTTAAATACCAAAGTGCCTTTGCAACTGAAAAAGAACCACTAGGTGCTATCATTAGACATGAAGTAGAAATTATTCTTAATGTGGAAAAAACTTATCCACCCCTTTTGAGAAGACCAGATGACCCAGCTAGTCCAAGAGCTAGAGAAGCCTTAGAGGTACACATTAAGGTTATAATGGACCTTAGGGTTCTGAGGAAAGTAGGGCATAATGAACAGGTAGAAGTCACTTCACCTGTCATAATGAAAAATCAAGGATGGTAGGGGAATTTAAAGCTTTAAATACCTATACTATCCCTGAAAGATATCCAATATCCGGAATCCATGAGACATTAACACAATTGTCACAGGCTAAGCTCATTACAGACATGGATGGTCTAAACGTTTTTCACCAAAATTTCTTAAAAGAAGATGTAAAGAAACTACTGAGGATAGTAATCCACTGTGGAATATATGAATATTTAAGGATTCCATTTGGTATAAAAAATGCACCTTCCCATTATAAAAGAATCATTAACACCATATTTCCTGAATAATTTTCAGAAGTATGATTAATTATTTAAATTGATTATATCATAGTTTTCTCATAAACCTGGGAAAATGACTTGAAAGGACTATGAAAAGTCTTACAAAAGATAGTGCAAGTAAATATGAAAACTTCCTTGAAAAAAATTCATTTTTCATATATTGAACCAAAAGTACTGGAACATTTTGTATCTGGACTAGGTTTGGGCATAGATAAAAACAAATTAGCAGAAGTACTACTAAAATCAATACCCCAAACCAAAAAATAAATGAAATAATTTCTAGGATTTGCTGGTTATTACAGACATCATATAAAAGACTTTTCAAGAATTTCCAAATCCTTGTATAAGCTCTGTGACCAACAGAAAGTCTATTAAATGACTGAAGAAAAGGTTCAAGCATATGAGGAATTTAAGAATTCACTCACAAATTCCCCATTTCTTCTAATGACAGATTCAAAACTACCTTTCAAACTGTACATTTATGCTTGGGGAGAAGGACTAGGTGCTGTACTACACCAGACACAAATTATCAATGATAAAGCTGTTGAAGGACCAATTTTCTTCATTCAAAGACAAGTTAAGCCAAAATAAGAAGGATATGGAGCAAGCCAAATGGGATGTCGTTGCCTAGTGTGGGCTTTAGAAAAATTACACTATTATTTGGATGGAACAGCGTTTGATTTCATCACAGCCTGCAATTCTGTAAAATGTCTATTAAAAATGAAGACACCAAATAGACATATGCTGAGATGGCAGATTTCTATCCAAGAATATAGAAGAAATATTCATAAAAATGAATATTTTCTTAGCAGATGGGCTTTGGCATATACACCTGAAAACCAAGCATGGGTACTACAAGAAGATCATATAGAAGGAATATGTGTGACAGATATTGGCACAGAATTCTTTGATCAAGTTAAATAAAGCTACAATATGGAACAAAACTGTCATATCTTATGTCAAATTTTAATGAAAAATTGAAAAGATCTGTCATTATCATCCAAACTAGATGAAGTATAGAAAAAAGAATATAATGAAGGAGAATTCCACCTCCTTGATGGAATTCTTTATCATGGGACCAAACACACATGTTTTATGACCTTTACATTTAGAGGTCTGATAAACACTATATTACATTAATGCCATGATGGTGTTGTATATGGACATCTCTCAGAAGATAGGACACTAGAGAGGGTAAAAGCCTGCTCTTGGTGACCAAATTGGAGAAAAGATGTCACATAATATTGCCAAACCTGTGACAGATGTCAAAAATAAAACAGAGCCACAGGCAAGAAGTCTGGAATGATGATCCAAATTCAAGCACCAAAACTCCCATGGGAAATAGATCACATGGATTGGTTAGCAGCTTTACCTCCAGGAGGAGACAGGAGTTTTCATACATGCCTAGTACATTTTGACAGGTACAGCAAAACCCCAAGGTTCTTACCATGTCATAAATATGACACAGCTATGGACACAGTCATAATGATATGGAGAAGAGTAATTAGTCATACAGTCTTAATCCAAAACATAATAAGTGATAGAGATCCAAAATTCACTTCAGCAGTCACCATGAGAAAATTGGCTACACCTTACAGCAGGTGTTGCATTTGGAATTTGAAAAGGGAGGTGGATGGGATTCAGGTTGGAGATAGAACATAGATAAAATCATTAAATAGAAGTTTTGGAAGGAATTCAAGCCACACATGCAAGCCACAAAGCTCCAATTCAATTGGAGCAATATCAGTTTTTCCCCATGATTATCAAAGCTCAATAATTCAAAATACAGGATCAAAGGAATCATTTTAACTATAAGCTTAGTATTATTTACCTTTTTAATTTAAGCTACTTCATCAAAAATCAAACCAAAATTTGATGTGTTTTTGAGATTCCACTATGAATCTTATCTTAATCTAATCTATGTGAAGAAATAGATAGGTAATATTCACATTTGAACCCTTGTGCTTTAAAAGAGATTCTAAATGAGTCATAAATACTCTTAAGTGATCAGTGCTCTTTCAATTATTCACACAATATAAAATATATGTATCACCATCAATGTGGCTTATCTAATTAATGTTTTTATTTAGAAAGAGATTGTATCCCTGATTTTTCTTCTCTTGAGCTAATATTATATATCTAAAATTGAAAAAAACTCTGAAGTGCTATTGCACATACTCATAATAAAGCAAATTTAAAAAAAAAATATTTCTTAAATACATATAACCAATATTTTTTCCCATAATATTCTATAGAGGATGTTTTGTTACTTATAGATAGGATCTATAAGAATTTATTGAAGAATAATTGTGCTTTATTTTATAATGGATAAAGTCTTTCTATTTTAAGATCCTAAGGGTTAAATTAATATTAATTATGAGTTTCAGAGAAAAAAAAGCCTAATAATAGCCTAGATTCTTCTCAGCTAGATACATGATATCTCTCATTTTGTTTTTGAACTTTTAATAATTCTCCTCTCTGAAATAAATCCATATATCACTTTTTGTGTTCCTTTAGAAATATTTTTTATTATGATCTACCATCTCTATATAGTAGTTTATTTTAATATATGACAATGCAATATATTTCATTTATTCCTTTTGATACTTTTCATTTGAATTTCAATTAAATTAGGGGGTATTTCTATAAAATAGGTGATCTAATCTCAAATAACTAATACTTCAATATTGAGTAGGAGGGAAATGAAATTATGTGTTTAACTTGAAGAAAGGTAACCTGAATACATAAATATGGTTCAACTTTATTCTAATTAATTATTTTCCCAGTTTCAAGTGAACCATTGAGCTTTATTGCTGTTGAATTGATTTTTCAATGATTAGTACTTTGTTAGTTTTCTAAATTCTTCATCTATCCTGTAATCATTGGTATCAATTAAGAGTGATTCAGATACTTAAGACCTCAATATAACAGCTGTGGTTTACAGAATGAAATGTTTTATTATTTAAAAATAATTTTTTGAGTGTATCAATACTAAAAAATCAACAAAATTACATTTTGAAAATAGATTCAAGAAATTATTTGGTTGTTTCTCAAGCTTAATTTCTTCTTGAAAAGGTATATGGAACACCTGTATAAATTATTATGAATAATTTAACAATACCCTTTGAAAATAATTCAAAAAGAATACCTTCTAAAAAAAATAAACTTATTTTTTTGTAATAATTGGTATCTTATATGGTTTCAATAAATAACTGACATAAGGAAGCTCTTTTATTAAACTCCTTTCCAAACCTTGCTTGGAAAACTAATGAAATTTTTAGTGAATTAAAATTAAATAGAGGAACTAATATTAGCTAAAAGAAAAATAAGTTGATAAGAATGGGGTATTTAAAAAGGTTTTTTCATTAAATCATACATTAAACTTGGCTAAGTATTTTAAGGCTCCAATATGTGAAAATTTCTTGTTTGTTTTTTAGTATGTATAATGAACAGAGGACTTAGATTATTGCTAAAATTAGTATTTTGGTAAGAGAGGACACAGAAATAAGCTTCAATTTTTTGGAAAGTAAGCTTGAAGTGATACGCATATCACTTCTGAGCCATGTCCAACTGGCTTCAAAGAGTGGTCCTAATAACCTGTAAAGAATTTACCTCTCATTTCTGAAATTCTTAAAAGAAATTTACCCAAATTTTGATATTGTTTTGTTTCAATTTATAGAATATTTCCTGTCAAGATCACTGCAACCCACTAATGAGATTCCTGCTCCTACACTCAATTCATTTTTAATTCTAATAGTAAATCATATTATTTTTTAAATGAAATTAAGAGTAGCACCTTGAAATAAGAAGACTTTCATCATCCCTTTTTTATTAAAAAATCACTCTTTTATTTAAATGTTGACATTATTTGAGAATTAGTATGCTTAAATGAGGCTTTTAATATATTTTTGGATCAATTATATCAGTAAGATGTGCACATATATCACAAATAATGAGTGACTTAGATAACATTTCTTGGAATTTGAACACAATTTGGAAATTTACAGCTGAAATGATTATGAGCATATTGAGAAATGTATTTCTTATTGGTTATGATTATGTGTTTAATTTCCAACTGAAAGACTTATTATGGTGTTTGTTTAGAGAAAAAGGAAAAATTAACAAATATAATTCAGCTTAATTCAGAATATTGAATAAAGGTCAAGATTATCCCAAATATTTATTGCAGAAAAATTCATGAGAGCTGAGCTGTAGTTTTATTTTGCTTATCAGTATATCATATATTTTTCTTCATTACAATTAAAATTCCTTTTAATTTTAAGAATGAAATATATAGTAAAAGATATTATACTGAGTTTCAACAAGAATATTTCTTAGGTCATTTTAACTGTGTTATGTATTTTGATTCTGATAATTTTTTCTATATTATGATTTTTTGGATGTTTTTTCAAAATAAATTTGAAGTTTTTTTTGTATTGTTAATTTTTTTATTGATTTTTACTAAATTGATTTTCTCTTCTAAAATTCCAGTAGCAAGGCTTTTCAGGCCTGCTACTGTAAAATTGTCACCAATTGTCAACAATTTTTCAGCTACAGGAGGTACAGTACATTACTATAACAAGGGATGATCTTTTGAGTTTTTAAATTACAATCCTTATTAATCTATTTTAAATGTAAAAAACTATAAAATATATCATCAATCAATGAAAAAACAGAATTCAATTAATAAAAAATGAATAAAAGTTAAAAAAATGAAATAATATATTTTTTCATAAAATTCTTTATTAATCTTACTGATGAAAATGATTTGGTCACAGTATGAGTAAGTATAAAAAAACCAAAATAGCACAGGCATTCAGAACATTTAATTAAAAAAAGCAAGAAAAATGTAAATATTCTGTATTTTTTGATTTTAAGGATCTTTTGAAACAAAATTTTTGACTATATTTTTTCTTAAATTCAAATTATTTGGTTATATTGAGAGAAATTATAATACTAGATGCTCTTAAGGAAATTTTCTTGTTTAAAATAGATCCTTTTTAAGTCATCTCTTGCAGGAAAATAAAAAACATCAATATAATATAATTATAAGTCCAAAAACAAGAAAAATAAAAGCTTTCTCACTTCTAAAAACTGGGATCGACTTATTTAGGCCTTCAAAAGGTAAAGGTAAGTGCTTAAATTAGTAATATAGTTGTGAAAGTAAGTTGTTATGGTACATGATATTTTCATAAAGATGAGATAATAAATAAAAAGCATTTTCAATTTATCCCAACATCTTTGAAAATCAAAAATAATATACTAAAGATCTATTCTATCAAATTGAAAGGATATAATATCAAACTTCAATATTACTCAATATTCAAGTGGCTTAAAAGGACTTAAAATATTTACAAAAAGTTGAATCCTGGGATAAACCTAGTTAACAGGAAGGGATCAAGCTCAGTCTAAGCTGGGTCCAAGATGATTTCCAAATGCAACACCCGCTGTCAGGTGTAGCCACTTTGCTCATGGTGATTATGGAAAAATCTCCATAGCTTTTTGGGAAAGAAATTATCATTCTCAACAGCTTACCACCCTCAAACTGATAGTCTAGCAGAAATAATGATACAAACTTTAGAAGACATGATCAGAAGATTCTGTGCTTATGGCCTATAATTCAAAGACTCTTATTGTTCCACCCATTATTGGTGTACATTAATACCAGCTCTTGAACTGGAATATAAGACATAAATCCATTTTTCAACTGTAAAAACAACAGCAATGCTAGAAAAAGGCTGGAATCCAAGACTTCCTTGTGATACTCTCAAAAATGAATTAGTGAATATACATCTGACAGCAAGCAGCTTCAAAATAATGCTTGACAAAGCAAGACATCATTCAAACAGATGTATGCAAGATTCTTTTAAATATGCAAAATAAAGATAGGACAAAATTCATAAGCCACCTTATTTTGAATTAGGAGACTTGGTCTTAGTATCAACTCTAAACTTTAATAAAATTAAAAGCCCAAAGAAATTCAAAGATTCCTTTGCAGTACCTTTTATGGCAAGAGCACTACATGGCCCTAATGCTGTGAAACTAGAACTCACAGGTGAATTAATGAAAAACCACCCAGCTTTCCCTGTAAGTCTGATAAAAAGTAACAGCTCAAGTGATGAAGAGTTGTTTCCTGTAATAAATCAACCACCACTTGAAATTCCCCCTCTAGAATAAGGGTAAAAAAAGAAAGGGAATACCTTGTAAGGTATAAAAACCCAGCTCAAGAATATGAATGGCTACTTGAGAGAAATATAACTAATGCTTATAAGGTATTAAGAAGGTTCAGAAATGAAAGAAGACCTAAATAATATGAAAGCTAAGCATTACTGAGCTTCAAGACTAATAAAGTCTAATGAAGAGGTAGGACAGTGGATGATACCTTAATTAACTATATCAGATTCTGGTACAATCTTTTTTGGATGTAGGGAATTTTAACCTTTGTGACATGACCACATATCCAAAAAATTCACAAAATAGCTTTACAACAATTATTCTAATAATAATAATTAAAAATATTATCTTAAAATAAGTAAAAATTCTATAAATAGGCATCAATTATTGATTAACTCATAATCTAATTAATAAACATGTAGAATAAAGCGTACCATTAGATTCCTCATGGTAAAATACACATATAACATTTTCATTTCATATCTGTAAAGACAATACTTATAGTTTAATAAGTAAAAATGCCATAAAAAGGGATAAATTCTTGTTTAGCTCAGAAACCAATAGAATAACATGTGAAATTAATTTCAAAATTGGATCCCCAATGAAAAACTACACATATAAAAGTCTTTTTCTCATATCTGTAAAGTCAATACTTAAGGAAATAACCTGAATAGATGAACTTTTATGATAAGCACATATATTCATGGTTTTTTGCTCATACCTCTTGAAATATACATGATATAGATTTGAACCAAGAAATAAATTTACCAATTAATTACTGTAAGAATACAGAAATAAGCTTTATTTGACATGTTATAAACAAGTTTATAACTTGTAAGGGTTTATTGAACAAAATTGTTATAGCTGTTGACCACTTTGTTGTTAAAGTGGTCCAAACTCAAAACAAAGTGGATTTTCAGATTCTAATAGTTAATAAGTGAATATTGATGTAATTCTTATCATTATATTCAAGGTATAACGCCTTCAAATCATGGCTTGAAGTTTAAAATAGTAAATTTAGACATAAAATGGGAGTTAGAAGAAAAATCTTGAAAAATACAGTTTTAATGATGTAATAAAATACACTTGGAAGTTTAATAATGGCATGCCAATTGATCAGATATCACTCCCTGAATAGCTGTAGCATGTATAACTCAAAAGCTATTAATGATCAAAGTTTAAGCTTAAAATTTATCATTTATGATCACTCACTGTAATCTTAATTTAAGCTTAATAGTCATAAAAGTGATGAAAGTGGTGTATACTAGTTAATTATGATTAAAACTACTAAAATTTATAAATTTCAGTCTTTTTACAAGCCTATGATGTCAGAAAAGTTAGAGTTATGGTTATAACTCTAAATAATGGTGCACTGATCAAATCCAGTGGATACCATACGTATACATCTACTGGAAGCCTTCTGGACTTTAGGAGGGAGTATCTTACTATATATAGAGCTCTTCTTACCTCTACTTCCCCCTCAGATGTAACAAAAACATTAAATTATTAAAACCAAAGGTAAAAGCTTTATTCTTTTTATATAAAACTATTATATATATAAAGAATCGATCTCATCTTCATTATAATCATCAATCTTTACATTATTAAATCAATTATTAAGTATTTTTGTTAAATTCATCTCCAAAATCTCTAATTGCATGTAAAAACAAGAATATTTTTAATTTCTTTTATTTTTTAATTGCAAATACAATTTCAATAAGTTGTATTTACATTTTTAGGCATAAAATAATTCAAAATTATCATATCAAGAGTTAAAAGTAGGTTATTTTCATCTTTTGTAATAATTTTTTCTTTATTATTCTTTTTAATAATCCTTTTATTAATATAAATAGTCTCTATATTAGTATATAACTTTAATATTGGTAATATTATTTCTATAAATTGTTTTTTATTATGAAATAACAATTTCTTATGCCTTTATTATTTGTTTGTAACAATAATAAAGAGCCATAAATATATCGATTATTAAATATTAATATATTCATTTAATAATATGAATATTTTACATCAAAATTATAATAATTTCTTATAATTATAATTATTCTTTAATTTAATAAGGACATTCATAGTACAATATGTAAAATATTGGTAATATTGACTTATTGTTTTATAGTCAAAACTTACAGTGTAAGTATTTTTTCAGCTGTTCTGTGTAATTATTTGGCTTGGAGTATGTGTAACTCTGTAAGGTGTGGATATGAAACTTTGCTTCAAAATCAAGTACTTTTCCTGTCCACAAAATTTGTATAAGGTAAAAATCAATTAAAAATAGTAAGAAATATTATTTTTAACAGAAAACACACCAATTTTATTGTTTATAACTTTATTAGTATAAAACAATAATATTATAAAGATTTATTGTTTTACCAACAATAAAAATTTATCCAAAAAATACTCTACAAGAGATATTTTAAGGCTACAAAAGAAATTTCTTCAAGAGCAATTTCGATTGGAATTAATTGAGCAATGAACTTCAAGCAATTAATTAAAGAACAGAGTCTTTAAAAAGAAGATTAAAGAGAAAGCACACTCAAAAGTGACCAGAGTGAATTTGGAAACAAAGTGACAAAGTTTACAGTGATGAAAGATGCTTTAATTCACTTTTGGGGTGGTTCAGGGGTAAAAATGATTATAAGAGTTACAAACAATGATTATAATAATTTTTTCACGTGGTTAGAAGGATTAAAATGATTTAAAAATGGTGGTTGGAATCTTTTATTGATTGGTTTAACAGTGTTTAAACTAATTATAAAAGGAAAAGACTCTAACATGAAGAGAAAAGTGGGGCAAAGAAGACATTCTTTTATAGCCATCAATTTTCTTACTCCAAAAGTGAAATTTACTGTTTTCAGTCGTGAAAAACAGTCTGACAACAGAAAAGCCAATTATGGCATCATTGAACCCTGGTTTAGACCAAAAAAGGGCTGGTTTAAGCCATTTTAGACCCTTAAATCAGCCATTACAATAGCAATACCTGGTCTAGAGCCTTCAAAACACATCAGAATGTGTGTAAGAGACGTAGAAACCAGTTTTCAAAGTTATTACTATGATCTTTTTATCTTAAGGGTAGCTTTACCCTCTTGGTAACAGCTAAAACTACCCCAGTTGGTATCAAAACCTCATCATCAATTGAGTCCACAGACCCTGTAACTCAATTCCAGGCCAAAAGTGATGAACTTTTGCGTGAATTTTGACACCACACGCCTTTCAGAAAGGATTTTGGGGGTCTAGCTCCCCCTTAGAGCTGGAGTTCCTTTTCCCCCCCAAATTTAATCTTTCCAATTTATTTTTCCTTTAATTCCTCATCATGTATTATACTTATAATTTACATATGTAATTCAATTGAGTTGTGCAGTTCAACACAGTAATAATTGATACCTCATATTTAAATCAAAGTTCACTTATGTAATACATGCGCACATTTTGACATTTCAATTGAATTCAATTGAAAATACTTTAATTCCTCATAACTTCTAAAATATACACAACACCTCAATTTTAACACAAATTTTGGTGATTAACACTACATGTGATGTGAATTAAATATAAGTTTTGAGGATTTTTAATTTTCATACAGAAAATACTAAAAACTTAATTTAAGCTTATTTAGAGTTGAGTTACAAATTTTTCACCCAGAGGTGACCCCACCTGATTTTTTATGAGGAATCCAATGGTGAAATAATTTTTATATGTTTATTTATTGGATAAAAAGTTATAATAATTTCAATACAACTTTTTTCCAAATTTATTTATTTATTTACAATTTTGTTAAAAATTCATTTTTACTTAATTTTTTCAAGTATAAATGTAATTTTACAATTTCAAAATTTAATGTAATTTTATTTTTAAATTGCAATTTAAATTTTTAATTGTAGATATAATTTTATATTTATATTTTGATTTTCATTTTAATAATATAAATAAATTTATTTTATTTATATTTATATGTTAATTTTGTATTTGTGGTCTTTTGGGTATATGAAATTACCTCTAAGGCTCACATTCCCTCCCCCTAAAAAAAATATTACTTTGTAATATTTGTATTTCTAGTGTGTCTGAATCTCCTGAGGAGTTTGGTAGCTTCTGGTATATCTTTTTCTTCTAACCATTCATCTTCACAAGATGGGTCACTGTACCTAACAAGGTATTCCCTCACTTTCTTGGTTCTTAATTCTCTTTCTTTAAGAACTTTGGTAATTTTCTTAGTACCAGATGTCTCAATAGGAGGTATAACTTGGGGAACTTTATTCCTCAAGGGAAATTTCTCAGCATCACTAGATTTATATGGTTTTACCAAGCTCACTGGAAATTTAGGATGCTTATTACTAAGTTCTTCAGATAATTCTACTTCAACAGCATTTTCTCCATGGAGGGCTTTAATAACAAAAGGTCCTGCAAAGGAGTCTTTGAGCTTTTTACATCCTTTGATGTTATTGAAGTTGGTGGTGGATACTAGTACTAAATCCCCTACCTTGAAATCTGGAGTGGCATGAGATTTGTCCCATTTATCTTTAGCATATGCAAATGAGTCTTCCATGCATTTTACTGCATGCTTTCTGGCTCTGTCTAGCATTCCTTTGAAGCTGGAAGCTGTAGGATGTATTTTAACCAAATATTTCCTTAAAGAATCTTGGGGTAATTTGGAATTCCATCCTTTTTCCAAAATAGCAGGAGTCTCATTGGTACTGGCATGAATGGAGGTTTTGTATGCCAGTTCCAGTGCAGGTGGAAGAGTACACCAATCATGGGTGAAACCATCACTATCTTTAAATTAAAGGCCATATGCACAAAATCTTCTTACCATATCCTCTAAGGTTTGGCTCATCCTTTCAGCCAGGCCATCAATTTGTGGGTGGTAGGCTGTAGAGAAAGACATTTTAGTGCCAAATAATTGGTGAAGATTTTTCCATAGTGCTGAAGTGAATTTGGGATCCGTATCACTAATGTCATTTGTAAATATCCCAGTCCATGACACTACTCTATTCCATATCAGAAGAGCTGTATCCATGGCTGTATCATCCTTGTGACATGGTAAAAAGATTGGAATTTTACTGAATCTGTCCACAATTACTAGGCAATAATTATAGCTTCTGTCACCTCCTGGTGGTAGGCCAGTTCCCCACTCCATATGGACAATTTCCCAAGGTCTGCTTGGTTCTTGGATTTTTATCATATTTCCAAGTCTCTTGCTAGTGGATTTATTTGCCTTTTGGCATCTGTCACAGGTCTTGCAATACTCTGAAACATCTTTCTGCCACATTGGCCACCATATGCAGGTCTTTACGTTCTCTCTTGTTCTGTCTTCAGACAGATGTCCTGAAAAGGGGCTATCATGGAATTCTTTTAGTACAAGATTTATTAATGACCTGTCCACAACTTTCATGACGCATGTGTGCTTGGTCCTGTGGTAAATTATACCATCCAGTAGGTGAAATCTTCCTTCATCATAAGATTTTTTCCATACTTCATCCAAGGCATGTATTAGAGTGTTGTCTTTACAGTCTTTGTTAAGTAATTGGCATAAGATGCTACAATTCTTATCTTGAGTGTAGCTATTTCTGACTTCTTCAAAGAAGGTGGTGTTCAAGTCTGTAACACTTATTCCTTCTATTGGGATTTGTGGTGAAGCTTCTTCTGGCACATAAGCAGTATTATCAATATTATTTGGTAATGGCCATCTGCTTAGTCCATCTGCATTCTTATGAATATTCCCATCCTTATTAACAATAGTCATATTTCCTCTGTATTCTTGTATGGCTATTTGCCATCTGAGCATATGCCTGTTGGGTGTTTTCATGTTTAAAAGTGATTTGAAAGCTGTACAATCTGTTATCACCTCAAAAACACATCCCTCCAAGAAGTAGTTTGATTTTTCCAAGGCCCAGACAGGGCATAGACATTCCATTTGACTTGCTCCATATCTGGCTTCAGTTGGTTTGATTTGCCTGGATATGAAACATATGGGTCCTTCTACAGGTTTATCATTTATGATTTGAACTTGGTGAAGTGCAGCACCCAGTCCATCCCCTGGTGCATCAATATACAATTTGAAAGGCAATTTAAAGTCTGGCATAAGTAAGAGTGGAGCAGTGGTGAAGGCTTCTCTTAGAGACTCAAAATCTTTGACTCTGTCAACAGTCATTTCAAATACTGTGTCTTTGTCACACAATTTATAAAGTGGTCTTGCTATGGATCCAAAATCTTTAATGTGTTGCCTGTAATATCCTGCAAAACCTAAGAAAGACTGAATTTCCTTCTTATTCTGAGGCATGGGCTTTAGCAATACTGCTGCAACTTTGTTTTTGTCAATTCCAAGGGACAAACCAGATACAACATGTCCTAGTGCTTTAAGTTCTTTAAATCCAAAATTACATTTATTCAAGGAGATTTTCATGTTTACTGATTGAATTTTTGTCAAAACTCTGGACAATCTGTACATGTGCTCCTCCCAAGTTTTGGAACAGACAATAATGTCATCAATGTAAATGATTAACCATCCCTCTGAGAGTTCTTCAGGGAAACTTTCATTCATCATTCTTTGGAAGTGTGAAGGTGCATTTTTGATACCAAAGGGCATCCTAAGTATTCATACACTCCACAATGAACAATAATTCTCAAGTATTTTCTTGCTCTTGGTGTCACCACATTTTGATGGAATCCCTTAAGGGCATCCATAGTGGTTATATACACTGCTTGAGATATTTGAGTAAGGGCGATTTGGATTTTTGGTATTGGGTATCTGTCTGGAACAGTGTAAGTGTTCAGAGCTCTAAATTCCCCAACCATTCTATATTTTCCATTATGCCATGCCACTATGACTGGTGTAGTTATTTCTAATTCTTCATTTTGGCTTACTTTTCTTATTACACCAAGGTCCAGAAGTTCTTTGATATTAATTTCTAGAGCTTCTCTTGATTTTGGAATTGCTGGATATGCAGGTCTTCTTAATAGTGGTGGATAGAGTCTCTCAATGTTAAGAATGATGTCAACTTCATGACCAATAATTACTCCTAGAGGTTCTTTGTCTGAAGCAAATGCTCCTCTGTGGTCATACAAAAGGTAATAAAGTTCATTTTCTTGCTTATCAGTCAGATGAAGGCTTATTTCAGCCTCATTTAACTGTTCAGAATTGAATTTCTCTAACTCTAAGCTGACTTGTGATACTTTGTTTACTGTAATTTGTCTTTTAAATGGTAAAAAGGCAAATTTTTGGCACTTATTGTCTCCAATAGTGAAGTATCTGTCTTTGTTTTTATGCAAATCTATCCCATACATGATTAAATAGTCATTTCCCAATATAAAATTGGTACTAGAGCAATTTTCCATAACAACAAATTCAACTGTGATTCTTAAATTCCCATTTATGTGTGGGAATATGACATTGGTCTCAAAAATTCCTAATGCTTTCATTGGATTACTTGCACTATTGAATTTTATACCATCAATCGGTAACAATTGGTCTTCAAAATTTGGTACACAAGTCTTAAGAAAAGATTTTCCAACACAAGAGCAGAAGGATCCTGGGTCAAGCAAAAGCTTGGTGGGCTTGTTGTCAATCACCACTTCTGTTATACAGGAGTTACCAGCTGTATAACCTTTCCCCCTGTTTGGTTTTGTTTTCATAATTTGTGCATCTTGAACTTTTGATACATTAAGTTGACCATTGCTCAATTGTGGCAAGTGGGAATAAGATTCCATGATGTCAAAAGTGGCATTGATATTTTCTATATCTTTTGAATATTCAGAAAATATTGATGACTTATCATCTGAATTGTCTTCATTTATGTCATCTTTTTCAACATCAGGTTCCTTTTCAATATCAATTTCATTTATTTTCCCCTTCTTTGGACATGTATTGGCTAAATGGGTGGTGCTTTGGCAAATATGGCACTTTCTGATTGTATCTGCAGATTTATACTTAATATTATTAGAATTTTCTTTGGTGTTTTTGTCCACAAAATCTTTCCAAGGTGTATTAAACCTTGTTTTGAGATTCACCCTACTAGAACCAATTTTGGTTCTGGTGGTTACTTCTTCTAATATATTGATAATATCCTCTGCTGAAGATTTTTCAGTAGTCCTGCTTTTGATAGCATGCTCTAACTCACCTCCACATTGTCTCAGAATTTTTCTATGGATCAAAAATTCTGACATTTCAGGATATAATGCTGTTAATCTGTCTTTTTTTTTTCAAAACCATGGTAAGGCTTTGTCTTTATCAGAATTAAATTTGGCAGATTCAAAGGCTGTTTCAACTTTAAACCTCCAATCATCATTTGCCCATTTGTTAATGATTTGGGTTTTCCACCAAGTCCAACTCTTGTGTCCATGTGCTTGTCTTATTTTGATGTACCATCTGTGGGCTGATTTGGTAAACAAGGTGTTAAATCTGGCTGTTACCAATCTGTCTAGTAATTCAAAATCCTCTTTTATCATGTCAATACCTCTAATGAATTCCATATAGTCATACTCTCCTTCACCACTGAAGTGAGGCCATTCTTTAATTTTTGAAGCTTCTTTCAAGAGTGCTTGGCCCATTGATGGTTCTAAGTTATGAAAAGAAGTATAAAATTCATCTTTTAACTGTGAATTTTCAATATCCAATACTTGTGGATTGGGAATTATTGCATCTTCATTTTGATTAAGAGGTGTAGACATTCTTGGTAAAGTGTTTAGCAGTTGTTCAATATCATTCATTTTACTGTTGTTACACCTTTGTGAATTTCTTAATTCATGTTGCAAGTTTTGTATAGAGCTTATGACATTATTTTTATGATCATCCTCTTTATATGTTAGCTCATTCTATAATTCTGTTTGCTTAGTATTATCAGATATAACTTCATTTAACTTTATTGTTAATTTTGATATTTCCTCTCTTGAGGTATCAAAATGCTTTTTCAGGGCAACTATATTTGTCTTTACTTCAGAAAATGATTTTGAAATATCATCAAGAGCTTTTTTATTATCTTCTTTGATAGTGCTTGTGGCTTGTTTTATTCTTGTTTCAATTATTTCATCAATATTGAATTTAGAATATTTGTCTGTTAATTCCTTAATAATGGCAGATTGTTCATTTATCTTAATGCCAAAAGAATTATCATTATTGGAAGTTTTGATTGTTCTTAAAACTCTTTCAAAGCATTTAAGTGTATCATTTATTTGGCTCAGACTCAGGTTATTTGTTTTAAGATTGTCACAAATTGATGTATTTTTATCAGAAAGATGACTTTTTACATCAGAAATAGCTTTATACAACTCTGGAATACAATCAAAAGTATCAGAAATCATTTTTGATATTTTAATCTGGCTTCCTCCTTCTTTTGTAATTCCATAATGGTTCTGGCCATCTGAAATACATTTTCCATGGCATCCTGTTGAATCTTTGGGATTCTGTAGCCCTGGCTTTAAGTTTTTGTGGCTGGTGCCTTCCCTTTGCCCTTGTTTAGAGTTTGTGGCTGCTTTTTCACATTGGCTTTGCTGCTGCTGTCCACTGGGGCTGTTTTTGGCACTGGTTTGGGTGGTTCAGGGTTGTTTTTCCTCCATTCTAGTGTCAAAAGCATCATTTTTTTCTTCTCCATCAATAGATGCCATCCATTGAGCAATTTGCAAGTACTGGGATGGCCCAGGGATTTTCTCACAGTCAGGTAAGAATTCATGCAATTCTTCCACAGGTCTGCAAGGATCTGGTACTCCTTGAACTGAAGTGCATTGTTTTATGCACTGTGGATGGCTTTGTATATGTCCACTGAGGCTTGTTGTGGCGGTTTCAGCTCTTTTTGAAGGTAAAATGGTATTATCAGCTTCATAATGACCCATTTTAGCTGTTTGGAAGTCATCAACTGACCCTTTCCCTTCTGTACCTGATTGGCCTCTGCCATAATCACGTCTATTACCTTTCTGGGAGCTTCTTGAGGGGTTATAGCTGGCTCCTGACCTGGTTGAAGGCATAATTATGGTTAAAAAGGCTTAAAATAGTAATTTTACATCAAAAAACTTACTATTGGCCAAATCTTTGGCTTTCTGAAGAGTATTACTTATTTCCAAGTTGACTAATTCAGAAGAAATTGGCTCTGGTTGAATATTCTGAGTCACAATAATAGTACTATTATGATCAGAATTAACAGTACTGGCAGGAATAATGCTGGTTACTGTTGAGGCTGTTTCAATGTTTTCTTGTCTTACCACGTTGGTAGACACTAAAATTGATGAAAAAACCAATTAATTAAGTAAAAAAAAGATATTTCAAAAAAGAAATTAAAAAATAAGCCTCCCTTATAATATTAAAAAAATTATTTTTTTTTATTGATTTTTTGAATTATAAGTATTTTTTATATGTTTTTAAATTTTTCAATATAAGAAAAAAGACTTAAAAAGAGTAAAAAAAATGTCACAGGTAAAATATCACAGCTGGCCCCCCAAATGTAAGGTGTGGATATGAAACTTTGATTAAAAATCAAGTACTTTTCCTGTCCTCAAAATTTGTATAAGGTAAAAATCAATTAAAAATAGTAAGAAATATTATTTTTAACAGAAAACACACCAAATTTATTGTTTATAACTTTATTAGTATAAAACAATAATATTATAAAGATTTATTGTTTTACCAACAATCAAAATTTATCCAAAAAATACTCTACAAGAGATATTTTAAGGCTACAAAAGAAATTTCTTCAAGAGCAATTTCAATTGGAATTAATTGAGCAATGAACTGCAAGCAATTAATTAAAGAGCAGAGTCTTTAAAAAGAATATTAAAGAGAAAACACACCCAAAAGTTACCAGAGTGAATTTGGAAACAAAGTGACAAAGTTTACAGTGATGAAAGATGCTTTAATTCACTTTTGGGGTGGTTCAGGGGTAAAAATGATTATAAGAGTTACAAACAATGATTATAATTATTTTTTCACATGGTCAAAAGGTTTAAAATGATTTCAGAAAGGTGGTTGGAATCTTTAATTGATTGGTTTAACAGTGTTTAAGCTAATCATAAAAGGAAAAGATTCTAACATCAAGAGAAAAGTGGGGCAAAGAAGACATTCTTTTATAGCCATCAATTTTCTTACTCCAAAAGTAAAATTTACTCTTGTCAGTCGTGAAAAACATTCTGACAACAGAAAAGCCAATTATGGCATCATTGAACCCTGGTTTAGACCAAAAAAGGGCTGGTTTAAGCCATGTTTAGCCATTTTAGACCCTTAAATCAGCCATTACTATAGCAATACCTGGTCTAGAGCCTTCAAAACATATCGGAATGTGTGTAAAAGACGTAGAAACCAGTTCAAACTGTTTTCACTATGATTGTTTTATTTTAAGGGTAGTTTTACCCTCTTGGTAACAGCTAAAACTACCCCAGTTGGTATCAAAACCTCATCATCAATTGAGTCCACAGACCCTTTAACTCAATTCCAGGCCAAAAGTGATGAGCTTTTGCGTGAATTTTGACACCACACACCTGTCAGAAAGGATTTTGGGGGTCTAGCTCTCCCTTAGAGCTGGAGTTCCTTTTCCCCCCCCAAATTTAATCTTTCCAATTTATTTTTCCTTTAATTCCTCATCATGTATTATACTTATAATTTACATATGTAATTCAATTGAGTTGTACAGTTAAATACAGTAATAATTGATAACACATATCTAAATCAAAGTTCACTTATGTAATACACACACACATTTTGACATTTCAATTGAATTCAATTGAGAATACTTTAATTCCTCATAACTTTTAAAATATACACAACACCTCAATTTTAACACAAATTTTGGTGATTAACACTAAACTTGATGTGAATTAAATTAAAGTTTTGAGGATTTTTAATTTTCATACAGAAAATACTAAAAACTTAATTTAAGCTTATTTAGAGTTGAGTTACAAAGTTTTCACTCAGAGGTGACCCCACCTGATTTTTTATGAGGAATCCAATGGTGAAATAATTTTTATATTTTTATTTATTGGATGAAAGGTTATAATAATTTTAATACAACTTTTTTCCAAATTTATTTATTTTTTTACAATTTTGTTAAAAATTCATTTTTACTTAATTTTTTCAAGTATAAATGTAATTTTACAATTTCAAAATTTAATTTAGTTTTATTTTTAAATTTCAATTTAAATTTTTAATTGTGAATATAATTTTATATTTATATTTTGATTTTCATTTTAATAATATAAATAAATTTATTTTATTTATATTTATATGTTAATTTTGTATTTGTGGTCTTTTGGGTATATGAAATTACCTCTAAGGCTCACAAACTCTCTCTTTAGCTCTTTTGTGTAGCATTTTTTCATGTCTCATTAACCAATCATCTGTGTATGGTTCTGAAACAAAATGACTCTAACAATTTCTTTAGGAGCAACTTAGAAAATATTTGAAGCTTCAGAGCTCAAAAATTCATTATTCAGAACCATTATTTTTCATATACTCATATAAGATTTACCTTTTCATTTGCTCACTACTTCTTTCACTCCAACTTTTTTTTGAACCAAGTCAGAATATTTTTCTATTAATATAGCATTGGAAAATCTTATATTGCAAAATGAAGACCTCAGTAATGCAAATCTTAAAAATAAATCCTCCAGCTGGATACCATAAGAGAAATAGAAAATTTCCAAATCTTGGCTTCAAATATGCTAACATACCAAGGCATAAAGAAAATTTAACATCTGTTCATTCTTATTTGCAAGTGGCAGAAAGCTTGTATAATTTCAGTAACTCATATTTTCTTAAACCAGAATAAATATTTGTAATTTATTTATTTCTCCATTTTTATAATTGAAACTTCAGTAGTATATTTTAGCTTTATGTCAATGAACACTGAACCACCCAAGCTTCCACAAATATATAATTTTCTTGAGGAAAATCTCCTCTCAGGCTCTTTACCATTTTATTGGATCAAGATGACATGTGAACTATACCAAGCAAACGATAAATTTGTTTAATTAAAGCTTTATCTTTCTTTTAAGTTGATTTTTATCTCACTAAAACTGGCTTTTAAGTTGATTTTTATCTCACTAAAACTGGCTTAGGGAAAATTAAATCAAATTTCATAAATTCTTTAAAATATTATTCAAGCTCAATCAATCATTATTACCTCAAGTACAAAATAAGGACCAAAAAAAGAGAATAGCAATAAATTAAATTATTAAGTGAGATCATCCAACAAAGAGATACAAGCCCCAGTTCATTATTAACCAATTGTATTCAATAAATCCAAGTATCTTCATATTCAATAGTGCACTTGAAATAGGGATAAAATTGAATAACAGGAACTCAATATCACAGAAAAAAATCTGCAATCCATTCAGAGAAGTAAAAAGGTAAAAATTAATATTCTTTAGGTAAAATCATTCTTTTTTTTGGGAAGATTCATATATCTTGAATTAGAAGCCTGAAAAAGCTTTGAGACAATAAGAGAAAAGAGATATTTAAATTGATGAAACAGGTTATCACAAATCTTGAAGATCTTATTTAAGCAGTAAGGCTCAATATTTTTGAATTGTTTTATTAAAAATTTCAATCAAATTAAAGTTTTATGCCTTTTGTTTTCCATATTCAATGCAATTATTAATTTCAAGTATTTTATTAGATGAGAATTTTATTCTTCATTCTTCATGATCCCAATATTACAAAGGCTTTGTCTAAAGTTTTAAGATGTTTCTGGGTCAAAATTTCTTTCTGTAATGGTTTCAAATTTTCTTAAGTATGCTTATTAAATTCATATATTTCATGCTCCTTTATTATTGTTAGCTGGAGCCTCTTTCGTGGCTTCCAGACCAGATACTAGGAATTTTAATTAACTAAAAATAAGTGGGATACTATTTAAATGATTTTAATAGACGCGTCACTTGGTTTAATATGATGTACTGTTGGAATTGAGGCTTCAGCAGTAGTAATAATTTCTAAAAGTGAATTTAATCACTTTAAAGGTGAGAGCGCTAATATTTCTAAAATAAAATGTAAGTAATTTTAATTGTAAAAAGATATTTTGTTAAGAGCTCTGAGGATTAATTCAAAGAGAATTAATCCTCTTTAAATGTTGTAAGTACAAATTTGAAATCAAAATAATATGAAATAATTTTGTTCTAATGAGGAAAGATCTGTTATAGCAAAATCAGCAGATATAACAACAAGATTGATGAAATAGTGGGGACTTTATACTATGACATACTTAGTAATTACTCATAGCAACAAAATTTAATTGATATTATAATAATATGAATTGAAGTATTTGAACTTTATACAAAATAATAAAAGAAAATGAGACAAAAATTTAAAGAAAGTAATTGGGGTCTGTATAGAAGGTAAAGGTTTACATGCTTGCAGGCTCACAATTATCTGTAATCATTTTATGAATAATTATGCATCAATACATGACTTTATCAATTTTTTAAATCTCCAAAAGTGGAAGAAATTCTTTATGATATTCCATATTTCCTTAAATACCCCAAATTCTCTGTTAATATCATTACAAGAACTCTCTTTAAAATATTAGAGAAACTTCCCATATTCACCTTGGGCATAAAATGGTTTTTTATAAAAATAGAGCCATCTAGGATAAATAATATACACATGTCAATATCCACTATTATAATAATTTACATCAATTTAATACTCAACTATAACATTCAAAACTTCATCATAAAAAAATAACTCCTTTTAGAATTTATTCATAGTAAAAAATTTACCTTGTGGGAACCCATAAAAATGGGTGCTCCAATTGAGAATATTATATTGGTATGGTCCCCAGGTTTTCCAAAGAAAATATTCTAGAACTTGAGCTCTGTTCATTCTACTTCTTCCAAAAAACAATTCTCATATCTTTTGTTCCTTGAAATTTACCTTCCTAAGACTGTGGGAATTTTTTTCCATTCCCAATGAATTTTGAAAATCCCTATTCCTCATATTCTGTAAAATAATCTTGATCTCATCAGTTTATTTCTTCCTTAAATATTATTTTCCAAAAAAAATATTATGTCTTTGGGCAAGTTCTTGAGACATAATACTGAATTAATTTCACCAAGCCCCAAATTCTTTTTAGTTAAAGCAGAAGTCTAGCCACAAGGTAATATTAACAGTACTGCTTACATTCTTTTCAATGTATACAAGCCAGTTTTTTTCACAGAATTACTATTTCATTTCTTGTTTTTATAAAAGAAAAAGGATACAAAATAAAAAAATACCTTTCATTGTCTCCATAAATTATTTATCTAAATAAATGTTTGGGATTAATTAATAAAAATTGATTCATTCATGTAATATATAATTGAAAACAGCTCTCATAGTATGGAGATCTCTTTAAAAAAAATGATACTTAATGTGTCTTTCTGAAGTTCATAGTAATTTATGTTAAATTACAAATAAATTATCCATAGAAAAAGTTCTCCTACAGACTATTGAAAAGTCCATTTCCTTAATACCATCTTACAAGAGTTTTTATTGGGTTCAAATTATCAACCCAATTATTTTGTGTGTTTTAAGAATTGATTAAAATTGCTGTGAAATGCCTTCTTCAGAATATAAAATTTGGCTTAATAATTTAAAATACACATCTCCATTGTGTGAGATAACCATTCAGTAAAAAAACTATAGCATAGTCTTACAGAATGTTACTTAAAAGAGCTTAATTCTATTATTGGCTTTCTAAAAAAATTAGTGAATGACATGAGATTCAAATTCCATCTCCAAATATATGTCAAGATCCTCTCTAAATCTCAATTATAAATCCATTATTTTAGGAAATTATTACAAAAATCACAAATGAGTGATTTAAGTAAAATATAGTCACACTTATTTAGTTTTAGAAGTAAATAATTAGGCTAAATTCATCATCAAAGTATCAAATATTTTGCTTTTTAAATATTTGTTTATTTAAAATTAGAATTTTTGCATTCAATTAGCCTAGTATCAGTTTGAAAATCCATAACCATGAGAAGAATACTTTTAAAACATTTTGACATTCACTAGTTTAAACAATAATTAGATCTTCAATGACTTTTCCTATGTTATCAGGACTAATAAGTCCCTTTTTGTACAGGTATAAAATTAGTGATAAGGTTTATATTCTTTATCTCATGAGGTTAAAAGTACTTTATCAAGGATATGACTATTAATCATCAACCTGGAAGATTATTGGTGAGTTCTAGGAGGCATTTATTAGCTTAAATCAGTCCCAACTAGATTTCACTTATGGTATGAATAATTCAAAGGGGTTTTTTCAGAAAAAAAAGTAAATTCTGAACCAGCTTTTCTTAGCTTTTGAAGAAAATGGTGTCATATCCTTATATTTGAGGTTTTCATAACTTTATTCTGATAGAATATTTGGTGTCAATTTATACATATTAAGTAAAAAACAGATGGTTCCATTACAATATATTGAATCAATATCCATGGTTAGATCAATCCCCCAATTTTAATTCCATAAAACTTATTTTTTAATTCAATCTAAAGACAATCTTTTAATTTATATCAATCACATACTATCAATAAATTGAAGATCTTAATTAATGGTACTTGGAAAGTTTTTGATATTAATGGCTAGTTCTGTACCTACAAATAATACCTGACAATATTCAAGCTCCCACTATTTTGATGGTGTTCCCCAATACTCCAAGTTACTTCTTTTATTTCTTTCCTTCCCAACAAGATCTCAAGTATAGGTTATTTTTCCCAAAAAAAAATGATTATTTCATTATGAATGTTTGGTAGTAACACCAAATAATAAGTTTTTTTTCACAAAAAATTTAAAAAAGGTTCAATACCTTTATAAAAATCCAAAATAAAATAAATAAAGGGCTTTTCTATAAACACTAGAAATTTTCTGCATATTCACTGAATAAAGAATGTATGTAGAAAATTCCAATGTTTGTCTATAAAATACATACACTAAAAACATACTTGGAGTTTCTATAAAAACATTGTATCAATTCCTCCAAGGGTTTTTATCTCATAAAAGACTTTCATTCCACCACTAAAGAATTCCTCAAGCACTAAATCTCAAAAATAAATAAATAAAACTTATCTTGAATATTCCATAAAAAATATATCTTTTCTTAAAAATAAAAATAAAAAAAAGTAAACCTTCTTTTTCATATTCAAATACAAATCAATTTCATTTTATTCCCCTCCTCACATTGAACAATTTTTTTTACAAAAATAAATTTATTTCTCCTTTTTTTTTTCAAAAATATTATTTGCTTCACTTTGAAATTTAACAATTCTCTATCTACCAAAAGTGCTAAAAATTTAAAACAGATGATCTTTTTCTTCGAAATTGAAAAGGGATAATGGATGAAGTGTATTCTGTTTTTAAATCCAAAGAAAATTATGTTAAAAATGAATTTTAAATAAGATGTGAAATTTTAAGACAAATATGGAATATTTAATCCAATAAAAGACAATTTACATCCAAAAATCTTTGTTTCACTTTTTTTTAATTATGAAAAAAATATTTTAAAGATCAAATTTGGAAATAAAATTTTCTCAATCTTAATAATAAGCATGTTCCTTCATATATTATATAGGTAAATGCATCTTACAGAAAATTTTATTAAGAAGAAAAGTATAAAATTTCTTCCTTAAGTAAAAGGGGTGTATCAAGACTAATTTTTATAGATTATATATATAATAAAAAGGAAAGAAATGGAAAGTAAATTATTAATGGAAAAAAGGCCATTTAAAAACTTTTGAACTCATTCTAATTATGAAGTTTTGTCTTAAAACCCAAGGCAGATTGATAGGGTCAAATAAACTCCTTTTTTTTCTATCATCCAAAATCATTGAATTTTCTTACTCTGCTTAATAATTTCATTATTATTGATTGAACTCATGAGAAATACAGATAAGATATACCCCTTCTTAATATTTTTTTTATTCACATAAACAAACAAGATCCTTTTCTGTGGAATTTTACCTTTCATTATAGATGAGAGAGAAAGCTCTTACTTTTGGGCTTTCAATGATTTTAAAAAGTATAACCTTGAATAATATAATATAAAAATCTAAACTTTATTGTTTATTTACAGAGATTTGACCTTGGTTAATAATCTTAAAGGGATATCAAAGAGCTCAAAATACTATTACTCATTTGGAAAATTAACAAAAATATCCTTCTATATTTTATGAAGTTTTATCGGGATGCTCATAAAGAATAAAAAATTTATAAAAAACTGTAAAAAAGTAGTTTATATCCATTTTATCTTCAAATAAATATTTATACTCATAGTTCAGTTTATATTAAAGATTATGTATTCATCTACTTAAGAATAATTCGATTAATATTAGAAGAAGATTTAAAATCCAAGCTCAGAAGGAATATTTAAGTATATTACTGCTAGTTTTATTTCATAAAAAAAATTCTTAATTAATTCCAAGAAAAACAAACTGACTCACCTTGGCCACTGTTCCTCATAGAGAGTTTAAGTGGCTTATGAAATGATCAATATATGTATTTATAATTAAACTGAAACCATTTTGGAAGTAGTTACCAGCCTCAATATGGAAATATGAAAGCTAAATTACACTCAATAAGCTGAAATAATATTTCATAAGAGTTTCAAGAAATATATCTGACTTTTCCCTTAAAAATCTTCATCAATAAGCCAGGGGGAATGGGAAAAAAATGAATAATTCACTAAAACTTTATAGAATTCCTAATTGAATTTTTTTTTAAATATCAAACTCAAAATTACAAAAAAAACCAGTATTATATTCAAAATTGATGATTTTCATTCAAAATTTCATTTAAAACTTTCATCAATTTCTTTCTTTAAAAAAATCTAACTGGATAATGTAATTTTTAATTTAAACAGAAATATTTGGATAATGTAGTTTTGGAGCTGAATAAATAAATAGAAGAATTAAAGAGAACATAGGAGAAATATTTTAGCTAAATATTTTCCAATTCCATCAATCAAAAGCTTGATTTTTCTTATTAAGGGCTTTCCAAGATTTATTGAATGGAAGTACACAATTAATTACATTATACTAAATAGTATAAAAAGAGAAATTAAAGCTTGTTTAAGATAATAAAATCAGCACAAAATAATAATAATATAAAGTCCTAAAAAATGAAATACTTCCAAACCAACCAAATCTAGTTCTCAAACTAAAATATCTTATTCCACTTAAATAAATTAACATTATGAAGATATAGATTCATCTTCATTAGAATATTTTTTATCCAAAAAGGAAAAAACCATTATCAAGTGAGAAAAGGAGAAATTAACTCCAGAAGTTCATGAAAATTTAATCCAGATCCCCCAATTAGAGCTTACACAAGAATAATTTCCTTAAATAACAAATTTAAATAAAACTAAAAGAATTTTATTTAAAAATTTGCATGATTTTGTAGAAAAAAATAACATTTTAAAAATATTTTTCCAAAATTATTTTAAGTTTCTTTGACTCTTTACATAAATTATACTTCTTTTAAATGATATTTTGAATTATTTATATTTCAGAAATAAAATATCACACTAAATTTATCATTCAATACTTTAATGAAGTCATTAATTTCCTTAGGGAAAGATATTGTGGTTTGAGAAGTGTTTCATATTTGATATATTAAAATAAAGACTAATTGAAAATGGTCAGAAGTGACCTTACAGAAGAATTGAAAAATAACAATCAATTCCATGACAAATTAGAAACAATTTGGTATTTAGTGAATGACTAATTGAGAAGTTTTGAATTTGATCATAGCCCAGCATCCAAAAAATAGTGAATTTCAATTTCAGCACTTGGGAATTTCATTTCTAACACAAATTCAACCCTTTTTTTTTATTCCAAGTTTCCCTCTTAATTTTTCTTTCCTCATCATTTTTCCCCATTAATAACAATATTTGATTTTTCTTTTTTTTTGAATGACTTTGATTTTGTTCCTCTGTCTTCCCCATACCTTATCTTAACATTGATTGGAAAAGAAATTCCAAACTATAATAATTGGACTAAGAAAAATACTTACTATAAGACACAAATTATTTTATATGAAAAGTTGATTATTATTATTATATAATTTAACAATATCATAAACCACTTACTTACCTACTTATCCTACCCCTAACTACAGTACCTTTTTTTTCATATTTTTTTTTTAAGTTAATATTTTGAAATAAAAAAAAATTAAATTGAAAAAAAAAAAGAAAAAAAAAAGAAAAAAAAAAGAAAAAAAAAAAGAAAAAAAAAAGAAAAAAAAAAGAAAAAAAAAAGAAAAAAAAAAAGAAAAAAAAAAAGAAAAAAAAAAAGAAAAAAAAAAAAAGAAAAAAAAAAAAGAAAAAAAAAAAAAAAAAAAAAAAAAAAAGAAAAAAAAAAAAGAAAAAAAAAAAAGAAAAAAAAAAAGAAAAAAAAAAAAAAGAAAAAAAAAAAAGAAAAAAAAAAAAGAAAAAAAAAAAAGAAAAAAAAAAAAAAAAAAAGAAAAAAAGACAAAAAATTGATTAAAATTTTAATTTGAAAAGATATACCTTACTTTTATTCTCAAAAAAAAAATAAAAATAAAAAAAGGGGGGGTTAATTGTAGATTTAATTTAAAATATTAAAAGATAATTAATTATTTAATTAAATTAAATTTATTTATTTTTTTGTAATTAACAAAAAAAAAAATATTGAATTAAAAATTAAAAAAAAATTATTTTATTTTTTGAAACCATTAAAAAAAAGAAAGAAATATTATTATTATTATTATTATACCCTTATTAAATTTAATTACTTTTTTTTTTTTGAGAAAAAATAAAAATTAAAAAAAAAAATTAAAGTAAAGTAAAAATTAAAAAAAAAAAATATTAAAAAAAGTAGGGTTTTGGTAAATACACATAATCCCTTATATTTTATTTTACCAATTTATGATCAAAATAAATAAGTTTATAGTAAAAAAACATATAAGTTAACTTATTCTTTTTTTTTCAAAAAAAAAATTCCTCAAGCTCAGTTTTAAATTATTTTTTTTTCCTTCTTTTTTTTTAAACATTGGATATCAAAAATACTCAAAGAAAAATTTAAATTTTTTTTATTATTTTTATTTTTTTTATTTTTCTAAATTTCTCAAATTTGACTAATTTGACAAAATGGATTTTTTTTTTTTAAAAAAAAAAAAAAAAAAAATTAAATTCAAAATCTTCTCATTTATGAATTTAATTATTATTTGTTTTTTTTGTTTTTTTAAAAAAAAAAAATAAATTAAGGGTTCAATCTTTAAAATGAAGAACTAAAAGCCCATAATTTTGGCAATTTTTTTTTTCTTGGTAGGACAACAAGTGAAGGTTCAAAAAGTGTTTTTTTTTTCAAATGTTTTTTTCTGTCACAGGGGCTCTTCTAAGTGAAGAGGGCCTGGCACTCAGTAAACTGGGACTCACTTATGGAGGCCTCAAGGATATGGTAAGAAGGGATACACTTAGGAGTGTAAGGAATGAATTACTATAATAAAAGATATGAGAAAAGCAGCAACAAATAAATAAGAGTAAGAAATAGAAGAGCCAACCACAAACAAGTCCAAGTCCACTGTTTCAACCTGTCAGAATGGAAAGAGAAGGGTTAATAAGGATATGGCCACCCAACTCATACTGTACAGGCAAAGAGAGAAATGCAAAGACTAACTTAAAATCAAATAATTATAATACCCAAAATAAGGATAAGAATAATTATAAAATAATAAATAAACTAAATTAATTAACTGGGGAAAAGTCCCCAGGGGGGAGAAAGAGGGGCTGGTATATGTGAGAATCACCAGCCCTGATCCAGAGGAAGAATTTTCATGAGAATAATTGATGATTGAATCGAGTCTGGCCAATACAGGTCCCGTACAGCTGTACAGAACTTGTACAAGAGGTGTGGTGTATTTGAGTGATCATACAGTTTCATACTGGTGTATTGAAACTGTATTGGGTGAATCCAACCTGTACAGGTATTGACAGGCTGTATTGATGTACCAAACTGTATGCATGTTTCAGAATGAAGATTGCTGAAACTGAATGCTGATGCAGATACTGGATTTGCTGATTTGAGGTGTTTGAGTGGGTGTATTGATTAATACCCTTACCCCTGGTGAGTGGTTGTTACAGTATCCCCCTCTTGAAACTGGTGGGCTCCTGAACACCATAATACCCTGCCACTGTTGAGTGGCATCTCAAAATCCCCACACATTTTTTTCAAAAAAATTTCCTTCAAAACTCTTTTCCTCTTGAACCTTATCCTGAAAATCCTTTTCAATTCTTCTCTGTCAATAAAATTGATTCCCCCCTTCTTTCAAGTTTTGAGTAAGTATTCCACTGCAAAATATGCTTTTTCTTGCTTCTGATTTACTCCATCTTGACCTTGGAATATGGCCTTGGGATATATCCCAAAATGATGGCCACTGAGCTCTTGTGCTCAAAAAATGATGCCAGATGAGTATATGAAGTGTACTCATCTTGCAAGCCCAATTGAAAAAATCCAGGAATTCCACCTTCCAGGGTTCTTGTCCCCATTGACCTTGAAAAATGCCCCAAAATACCCCCAACCAGCCCTTTATAATAGTCCTGGGCTGGGGCCTTCTCTGTTGTGAATCTTGATGATTCTTGATTCTATGGCCATTTTGGCTTTTTTGGGTTTTTTGGTGTCTTGGGGTGATTTTGATTCATGGCCATTTATGGCCATTTTGGGTCTTTTTGGGCTTGATGGTGTTTTTTATTACATATGTCCATATTGGCCTTTCTCTTGTCTTTGGGGTCCTATGGTCCGCGGGCTGTACGCCGTGGGCCGTGGACCGTACACTGCGGTATCTGATTTACCCTCTCTGTCTGTCCATCTGTTTCAGGGTGAAAGGCAGTTGAAAGATCTCTTGATATCTTGAGCTGCTGACACAATTGAGTCCAAAATGATGAAACAAATAAGGATCCTCTATCACTGACAATACTGACTGGAAGTCCATGCTTGGAAAATACATGACTAATGAAGATTTGAGCTAAGTCCAGAGCAGTGATTGTTCCATAAGTTGAAATGAAGATTGCCATTTTTGAAAATCTGTCCACAACTACTAAAATTGAAACAAAGTTGTTTGACAGTGGCAATTGAGTGATGAAGTCCATTGATAATGAATTCCAAGGACCAGACGGAATTGAAAGAGGCTTGAGTAATCCAAACTTCTTGTGATGAATGTTCTTGTTTCTTGAACATTGCTGACATGAGGACACATAGTCCTTGATGAATTTATTCATGCCAGCCCAATAAAAATCCCTCTTGATGAGCTTGAGGGTCTTCTCCTGGCCAGGATGGCCAGCCAGTGGTGAGTCATGATGCTTTTGAAGAATATTGAGTTGAAGTTCTTCATTTCTTGGGATTACCACTCTATCTTTGAATAATAACTTGGCTTGAGGTTCAAGAGAATAATCTGGAACTGATTCACCTCTTGCTAGTTGCTTGATTATTTCTTTATAGTCTTTGTCTTGCCATACTTCTTTTTGGATCTTGTCCACTAAATCTGAGAAAATCTCTACTTTGATTGAGAAGAATCTTGACTCTTGAATTTCATCTTGCTTAAGTACTTGATGAAAATTTTGAGGATTCTTGCTGATGAAGTCCACCCCCCTCTCTGGGTACACGTTGTCCCGACGTGACAAGGCATCTGGTAAAGTGGCCAGCCTGCCTGGGCAGTAAGTGATAGTGAAGTGAAATTCTGATAGAAATTCAGCCCAACAGGCCTGACAACGAGTAAGAACTTTGGAAGAAATGAAATACTGCAAGGAAGAGTGGTCTGTCAAGACCTCAAAATAATTGGGAAGAGAAAGAAGAAATGCTCTCCAGCGCTTGAGAGCCCAAACTATGTGAAGGAGTTCCTTGTCATGAATTTCATAGTTGATTTCAGCTGGTAAGAGCTTGCGACTATCAAATGCAATGAGATGCTTTCCTGAGTCATTCACCTGACTCAGTATGGCGCCCAATGCATAATCAGAAGCATCAGTCTCCACAATAGTAGGTAGAGATGGATTGAAATGGGATAAGATAGGAGCAGAGGTGAAAGCTTCTTTTAGTGCTTGAAACTGACTAAGAGCTTCCTCATTGAAGATGAAAGGAGAATCTTTTTTAAGGATGGAAGTGAGAGAAGTGATTTTTTTAGAATAATTTTTAATGAAACAACAATAAAAATTTGTGAAGCCAAGAAAAGATTGAAGTGCTTTGATGTTTCTGGGCTGAGGCCAGTCAAGGATCTGCTGAACGTTTGAAGAATCCATATTGAGGCCATCACTTGAAACAACATAGCCCAAGTATTCCACACTTGAGGCATGGAATACACACTTGGAGGCTTTGGCAAATAAATTATTTTCTCTGAGTCTTTGGAGGACAGAGGTCACATGTTTGACATGTTCTTCCTCAGAACTTGAGAATACCATAATATCATCTAGATAAACCACAACAAACACATCCAATAAATCTGCAAATATATCATTCACAAGATTCTGGGAAGAAGCAGGAGCATTGGTCAAACCAAATGGCATGACCAAATACTCATAACTACCATACTTGGTTCTGAAGGCAGTTAAGTGCTCATCCCCCTCTTTGATTCTCAGGAGGTTATATGCACCACGCAGATCTATCTTGGAGAAGATAGTGAAACCATTAAATACGGTAAGGAGCTGGTTCATAGGAGGAACAGGGTATCTGTTCTTCCTAGTGACAGCATTGAGTTTGCGGTAGTCAACACACAACCAAAGACCTCCATCCTTTTTCTTGACAAAAAGGGCAGGTGCTCTTGTGGAAGAGGAGCTTGGTCTTATAAAACCTTTCTCTACATTCTCTGAAATGTAGGCCCACAGTGTTTCTGACTCTTGATTTGATAATGAGTAGATAACACCAATTGGAGGTAGAAGACCCTCCAATTTGATATGGTGATCACAGGCGCGGTGTGGAGGAAGTTTCTCTGCTTTCACCTTGGAGAATACATCCAAATATTGGTGATAAGCAGGAGGGACTACCTTCAACACAGTTTCAATTTCTTCTGGCTCTTCCTCCTCATCCCACTGCTCCTCCAGGGATGCATGAAAAGATGAGGGAGGAAGGTCCATATCCCCTTGAAAGAGATGAAGTGAAGATATGGCAACATCTTCTCCAACATCCTTTATCTCTTTGAAGACTTCATCTCTTAATGGAGATAATGACTGAGAGGGAATGATGGAAGGGATATGGACAGAAGAAGGAAGGGAAGGTGTCTTAAGTTCACCAACCAGAGCAACACTTTTGACAGCAGTGGCTAAGTCATTACTAGTAGAAGGAATAATACCACTAGAATACTTATGACTAGAATCATAGGTGATCAATCCATTTTTCCAATCAATAATGGGATTAAAATGGTAAAGGAAATCATAGCCCAATATCAGGTCTTCTCCCTTGGGTGAATCTATTATGAAAAAGTCCCATTCAAAGCTTGGGAATGAAGGCAAGTCAACTACCCACTTGGTATAATGGGTGATGAACAAGGCAGGGGATTCATTAGAATCCAAAATGAAAAGATGAATCTTTTGAGGGAGCTCTGACAGAGTCAATGA
Source organism: Austropuccinia psidii (assembly GCA_023105745.1). Classification (NCBI taxonomy): domain Eukaryota; kingdom Fungi; phylum Basidiomycota; class Pucciniomycetes; order Pucciniales; family Sphaerophragmiaceae; genus Austropuccinia; species Austropuccinia psidii. The sequence goes on along the minus strand of JALGQZ010000006.1, from coordinate 9,114,405 downwards.
GTACTTGAGAACAAAATTCTTTGCCATAAAAGAGTTTGTAGCACTCGAATCAATGAGAATACTATAAAAAAGTATCAGAGACAGAAAAGAAAATGAGAAATTTTAAAGATTTCTTGACACTAGTATTCAGAGTGCACAATTGTGCTCTTGAAGGAAATAAGTGAGAGCCATTGAACACATCATGATTCCCACTGAGGCTTTTCCCTGTTTGCTAGGGAAGCCTCTTGATGATGACCCAGGCTTGTTCTGAGGTCTCTTGAAGCATTTTTCAATTGGGTGCTTTCCACCACAATAAGTACACAACCCCTCTTTGATCCTCCTCTCCTTTTCAGAACTGATTAATTTATTGTCCTTATTGAGGAGAGCGGCATGGGGCTTGTCCTTTGAAGATTGAAATTTCTTGCCCTTCTTGTTCTTCTTCTGGTGAGACCTCTTTGAAGATGAGTTTTGAGGAGGCCTAGATTGATTGGATCCAATGACTGGAGGCTTCTTCTCTTGATTGCCACCCTTTTCTTTTTGCCTCTCATGATATCTTGTGTCTAATTTTAAGGTGACATCCATAAGTTCTTGAAGAGTATCATAATTTCCAGGGTGAGAAGCTAACTGATCCAATAATCTTGATGCAAATCCTCTTCTGAAAACATGGATATAAGCTCTTTCCCTCCAATCTTCAATTCTTGACATTAAGCTTCTGAAATATGCAATGTACAAGGAAACATGACCACTCTCCTTCATCCTCAAATTGTCCAACTCTTGTTCAGCTTTCCTGACCTCATTCGGGTCACCAAACAGAGTGAATAATTGAGATTCAAATAAGGGCCAATTATTGAGGAGGTAGGGAGGGTCTTCATTGGAGATATTTGAGAGATAGGGTTCAATCCACTTTCCAGCTCTACCAGTGAGAAAAGAAGTTGAGTAAAGAAATTTCTTCCTGTCAGAGAAGAAATTTGCTGGATCATTATGGAAGATTAATTGACAGGATTGGATAAATCCTCTCAATTTATGAGCTTGAGTACTATCAAAAGAATCAGGTGCCTTCATGGATGGAGTCTTGAAAGCAGGGGCTTTAGAATTGTCCCTGGGAGCAACTGCTTGAGTGAGTTGCCCCATGAATTGATTCATCTGCTCCATCATCTTGAGGAGACTTGGATCAGTTTGAGAGACAAGAGGTTGACTAGAAAGGGCTAGATTAGAACCCTGAGGCACCTCTGGAGCATTTGCCAAGGCATCTGCCACTTCAGTTTCCTCAGAATCTTCCTCTTCCACAGACTCTTCCCCCTCTTCATCTTCAACTTCCCCTTGTCTTGCTCTTGCACCTTCAGACATGCCAGGGTAGCCACCCAAAAGTCCAGAGAAAGATCTTGATCTTCTAGATTTCATTCCACCTCTTCTTGAGGGTGCTGTTCCTTCCATTGGTGGTCCTCTGTCCAAGTTTGCACTCAGTTGATGAACTGATGGTGTGTGGTCAAGAGGAGCCCTTGCTGTAGGAGTGAGAACAGCTTGAATTCTTTGGGATCTAGTATTTTTGGCTGGGGGGCTATGCTGAACTGGCATTTTGAATAAAAATGAGATAAAACTTGATGGTATGAGAACAGAAATCAAAACTTGGCCAAATCAATCACAATAAAATCTTGATGAATCTTGAGGTGAAATCAAATTCAGTCAACAGTCAAATCAATTCAACAATCAACAATCAATTCAAATCAAATATCAATGATCTTGAGTAAATCAACAATCAATCAATATTCAATCAATAATCAATCAATCAATAAATCAGTGTCTTCAATATGAAATCAAGGTCTTGAGGAATCAATCAATCAATTTAAAATCTTCAGAAATCAATTCAATACCTTGATGAGTCAAAATCAGTCAATAATCAAAATCCATTCTTAAGGATCAATCAATATCTTGAGAAGTCAAAATCAATCAATCCAATCCAAATAAGAATCCTGAGCTGCTGAATCAATAAACCAATGAATCCCAATGAAATAATCCAATCAATTAAACCAATAATCAATCCTGAATAAAACCTGAATAAGAACACAGAAAAAATTTGATTTGATAAAATGAAATGAAGTGAATGAAATGGTCAGCAATGATTAAGAAAGAAGAAGAATCAATTTCATATGAATGAAATGAATGAGATGAAATTGATGAGAGAGAAAAATCATAATCATTAAAGATCATTAAGTCATAAAAGAGATCATAATTGATGAATGAGAGAAATGAATATAAATGAATGAAAAGAAAGAATCAAATATGAGTTAATTAATTTAATGTCACAGGGGCTCTTCTAAGTGAAGAGGGCCTGGCACTCAGTAAACTGGGACTCACTTATGGAGGGCTCAAGGATATGGTAAGAAGGGATACACTTAATAGCGTAAGGAATGAATTACTATAATAAAAGATATGAGAAAAGCAGCAACAAATAAATAAGAGTAAGAGATAGAAGAGCCAACCACAAACAAGTCCAAGTCCACTGTTTCAACCTGTCAGAATGGAAAGAGAAGGGTTAATAAGGATATGGCCACCCAACTCATACTGTACAGGCAAAGAGAGAAATGCAAAGACTAACTTAAAATCAAATAATTATAATACCCAAAATAAGGATAAGAATAATTATAAAATAATAAATAAACTAAATTAATTAACTGGGGAAAAGTCCCCAGGGGGGAGAAAGAGGGGCTGGTATATGTGAGAATCACCAGCCCTGATCCAGAGGAAGAATTTTCATGAGAATAATTGATGATTGAATTGAGTCTGGCCAATACAGGTCCCGTACAGCTGTACAGAACCTGTACAAGAGGTGTGGTGTATTTGAGTGATCATACAGTTTCATACTGGTGTATTGAAACTGTATTGGGTGAATCCAACCTGTACAGGTATTGACAGGCTGTATTGATGTACCAAACTGTATGCATGTTTCAGAATGAAGATTGCTGAAACTGAATGCTGATGCAGATACTGGATTTGCTGATTTGAGGTGTTTGAGTGGGTGTATTGATTAATACCCTTACCCCTGGTGAGTGGTTGTTACATTTTCCCATGTTTGTAATATGAATATTTTTAAAAAAATTAATTTAAAATCTTCCCACTAATTAATTTCCTTCATTTGTTTCTTAAAATGAAGGGTTCAATATTGATAATGAAAAACTAGAAGCCCTTAATTTTTTAGGAATTTTTTTGGTGGGACAACAAGTGAAGGGGTAAAAAGTGTTTTTTTTTCTTGTTTGTAATATGATTATTTTTAAGTAAAACATTTCCACATGTTTGATAAAAAATGAGACTGATATGGTATTTAAGCAAGAAATAGGACTGAGGGGGGAAGAATTTGCATAAATTGTATATACAAAAAAAAAATCAATCTGAATCAACCTCCAAAATAATGGGGTTTTTCTGAGGGGGGAAGGAAAATTGGACAAATATAAAATTTTGTTTTTCTTAAATTGATCTTCCCACCCCAAGGCTGGGAATGAAATTCCCAATTCAAAGTAATAGGGGGTAATGGATAAACTTTAAAAATGATGATATTCAATGGAAAAAAATGAGAATTGCTATTCAAGAAGCAGATTAAAATAGGTGGGTCATCATTTGGAGGACAAAAATAAGGGAAAAAAGATAGAAAGATTGGACTGTGGAATAAAAGAAAACAGGTATTTGATACTTATTTTCAATTGGACCCCCCATATCAGCAATTTACATCCACTTTCTCTTTGGAGCCTTGCCAAGATCTTCATACCAATAAATTTTTTCCACATAAGAGGATACTGAGGGAATTAATGTGTTCATGGATTCATAAAGGTCTTGATTTTTTTGAATTTATTCAGCCAAGTCACCTCTGACGTCATAACATTGATCTTTAGTCTTTTAAATGTAGTGAGATACTGTTCTGTAGACACAGTTTCCATTACCCTGGACATTGATGGGCTTGAAGATGTATTTCAATATAAACTTGGGCAAGTCTTCTGATCCAGGTACCTGATAAAATTAAGTAAAAAAAATGAATAAATATTCAAATAAACAAAAAAAAACTATACATTAAAATGAATCAGAAACTCACAAACATCTTGGAGAATTCATCACTTGTGTGATAGTTTCTTTGAAAAATTCTGACAGATTAAGTCAATTTCATCATATATCTTCAAACTTGTGGCAGGCTTGTAGGAATTTCTTTGTGAGGTTTTTGCTACCCATTGCCAATCTTCTGGATATTTTAAGGGTGTCTCTTGATTTTCCATATTCATTCAATTCATTTTCTGAGGGTAGTGAATCTGATGAGCTTATTGATTTTGATAATGAGTCCTCAGAATCTTCAAAATATTCAGATAAATATACTTCCATAATTGAAGAGGGTGAAATTGACTGTGATCTTGATTTTTTGTGCTGGCCACTTTTGATGGGGGTCTTCCTCTTTTCTTGGATTAACTTTCAATTATTTCAAATCTTGAGAGTTCTATTTTATTTTGATTTTTATTTTTTATTCTTGGCTCATTGAGGTCTTCCATGGATATTCTTTCATTCTAGTGGGTCTTTATAATATTTATCAACCTCTTGACTATTGGGAATTTAATCAAATAGGACTTTTAAAATCAAAAAATCTTAAAAATGTTAAAGAATTTGGGTTATTTCTTTCATTGTTATTTTAAGAAAATTTCTTCCCAAATATCTTGAAATATTCTTTTGAATTTAATTAATTCTTTCTTTCTAAGCACTTTGATCATCACCTTGATAGCCAGTCTTAGAAGAATATGACAAAGAATATCAGTTTATAAGAAAAAAGAAATGATGATCAAAGAATTATCACAGGTAAATTCAAATTCCATTTAAGATGGAAGTCTGATATCTGGAGCCTTTGGTGCTTAAAAAATTCTTTTTTGGTATTGTTCTTGAAAGGAATCACTTGATAATTGTTGTATTTGTTGGTACATTTTTCATTTTGGGGAAATTTGGTTTTGAACTTTTCAAAGTCCATCTGAAGGGAATAATGAGACACCTTTCCATTGATAGAACATATTTTTGGAGGAAAATTCTTGACATTTAAAATCATTTCTTTGCAGATTCTGTTGATTATTTAAGTAAATTGTTTTCTGAAAGCCATGTGGAGAACCCTCAGTACCTCCAGGAGAGTAACAGTGGACTTTTGGAGCCAAATTTTAACCATGGAATGGGAACCTTCAACTCTTGAGGTGGAGCCCATACCCAGGTGGAAATGGTGGTTGGTCCAGGCTGGCACATAATACTCCTTTAGAGGAATCCAGGTATTTTCAAAATATTTCAATAATTTGTGATTTTTGACTTACTTTTGAAGCTTCTTCCAGTTTTTTTTGAAAGACTTTTCAGTGGATTAATACATAACCTGTGAAATTAATCCCAATTTCATTAATGAAATAAATAATAAGAATAAAATTGAAAAATAAAATTATATTACTTAATTCCAAAGGCCCATAAAATTTTCAAAATTGGTTCCATGACCAATTTTCTTCATGAAATGGGTAGATAAATCTTTAATTATTTTTTAAATGAATAAAATGACTTTTGATTCTGGGAAGAGCTTATTAAGAGAACTTTTTCAAGGCCAAATCCCTGTCAATAACAATGAATTTAGGGGGAAAAATATTGGTGTTGTTGAAGACTTTTTCTATTTATTGATTGAATTCACAAGTATATGATGGTACAATTTCATTCTTTTTTCAAAAAAAAAAATCCCCAGAAAAGGTCTTATTGGTTGAGCTTAAGCCAACAATATGAAAAAGGGGAATTTTTTACTTATTGGTTTTATAAGTACAATCCATAAGAATAACATTAGGAAAGCCATTAAAGAGCTTTATGGAAAGTGGTTGATTGAAAAAAAAGGAGTTAATGTGTCCCTCAGTATCCTTTGCAGAGGACCACACAAATTTTTCTTCTTTAAGGGTTTCAATAAGAGCATCAAGGGGCCTTCTGCCTTGCAGTTTGTCTTTATTGATTTTCTTGACTTGGTTGTAAATGTCTTGAGGGATTATAGGCCTGTCAGACTCCCTCTGGCTGAATAATTGGGCCTTAATTTTCTTTGGCATGAGAAGTGATTCAGAAATTTGAGCAATTTGGGATGTTTCTTGCTCATTTAATTTCCTAAAAGCAGGATGTACCATGATATTTTCAGTGGCATCATGGTTATGTTCAGGATTTTTGACTTTAAGAGTCCAAGTGGTACTCTTGGGCATATTTTCTGGCATAAAGTCTAAATGGACATTCAAGATTTCTTGAAGTGACTGTTTTTGAGGAGCTTTTGTGGGGATTTGGGGTCCCAGACCTGTCACAACCTATTTCAATTTGGTTGTGAGTCATATTGGACCTCAAGGTGGACACATCATACCCCTAAGCCCTGGAAACATTGTGCACATGCTTCTAAAGAAGCTCAAGGGTCTGAAATTAACCTTCAGTGGGGGGTTGAAGAATTATTGAGTGAAAAATATGTATAAATTTAAAAAAAATGAGGAATTTGGGGATTTGGAATGAGGAAAGAACCTTTCAAAATGTGAAAAAGAAGTGATAAAAGGTGTGAAAAATGAAAATAAGCGGGTAAAAGTGAAATTAAGGGGTTTAAATTTGGTATTAATAGATGAGGAAAGGTAAATAATTGGAATTTTAGAGGCTTGGAAGCAGGTTTTTGTGGAGGAAAAAAAGAAAAAAGAGTGTGAAAATCTTTGCAAAATTGCTTTGGTAATGCTGTTTTTCAAAAAAAAAAAAAACATTTAGGGGGGGGATAATGTGGATTATTTGTGTGTTTGGTCTTTGCTTTTTGGGAGAGGGATGTGCAAAAAAAAAAAAACTAAAACAATTTGGTTAGAGGGATTTTAGGGCGAAAAACCTCTTTTTGGTGGGTTTTGGGAGGTTTTGGCCCAATACAGGTTTTTTTTTGTGTTTCATTTTCATTAAAAATCAGTCAGGGTACCCCTTACATGTTTTTACCAATTTATGGGGAAAAAAAAAAAGGTAAGTTTTTACCAGAATTATTAATAAATTAAAATTTATATTTTATTTTTAAAACCATTAAAAATTATTATTATTAACTTTAATTACTTTTTTTTTTTTAAGAAAAAATTTAAAAATTAAAAAATTAATAATAATTTTTTTTTTTTTCAATTAAATGAAAAAAAAAAAAAAAAAAAAAAATTAGAGAGAGGAGAGGAGTAGGAATAGGAATAAGAATAATTTATTATTATATTTTTTTTTTTTTTTTTTTTTTGGTAAACAAAATTCTATGACCTTATTTCAAAAAAAAAAAAAAAAAAAAAAAAAAACCAAAATTTTATTTTTTTTTTAAAAAATTTTCAAAAAAAATTCCTTTTTTTTTTTTTAATTTATTTATTTATTTATTTATTTATAAAGATTAAAAAAAGTTTTTATTTAATTTAATTTAATTTAATATATATATATATTATTATTATTAATTTTAAAAAATTTTTTTTTTTTTTTTTAAGATGAATAAAAAAATAATTAAATTAAAATTAAAAAGAATGAAAAAAAAAAAAATTAAAAAAACTTTTTTTTTATAAAAAAAAAAAAAAAAAAAAAAAAAAAAGATTCTTTTATAATTTCCAATCTAAATTAGAAAAAAAAAAATAGTGAAAAAGTAGTTAAACCAAAAAAAAGTTTAAACTAAATTTAAGTTTGATCCCTTTTTATTTTTTTAATTTGTTTCAATAAAAAATTTTTTTTATAAAGGAATTTCTCAAAAAAACAAAAAGGAATTCTGATTAAGCTTTAAAAAAAAAAAAAAAAAATTTAATTTTTTTTTTTTTTTTTTTCAAATTTATTTAATTTTAAATAAAAAAAAAAAATTTAAAATCAAATCAAATCAAATCAAAAAAAAAAATAAGAATTAAAAAAAAAAAATAAAAATAAGAATTAAAAAAATAAAAATTTTTAAAAATTATAAAAAAAAAAAAAATAAATTTTTTTTTTTATTTTTACTTTTTTAATTTTTTAAAATAATAATAATAATTTTTTTTAAAAAAAAAAAAAAAAAAAAAAAAAAGTTAAAAATTATAAATTAAATATTAAGGGGGAGGAGAGAATTGGTTTTATAATATAAATTTCTTATTAAAAAAAAAAAATATCTTTTTTAAATTAAATAATTAATTTTCTTTGTAATATGAATATCACTTTAAAATAGGTTACAAAAAAAATCCTTTAATCTTTTAAAAAAATGAATATTTATTTAATTCAAAGATCTAAACTTTATCAATTTCCATGATCTAAATCTTAAGAGAAAAAAGTTATTTTTATTGATGAATCATCATTTAATCTTCAATCAAGAAGAGAATTTAGTTATTACCCTTTTTTAGGTTTATTTATTCCATTTTATTTTTTATTTTTTATTTTTTTTTTTTTTTAAATTCTTTTTAATCAAGTTTAACCTTAAAATTATTAAACTTAATTCTCAAATTTAAAAAAAAAAAAAAAAAATAACTTTTTTTAATTACTGAAATTTTTAGAAATTTGGATTTTTTTTTTTTTTTTTTTTATCATTAGATTTTAAATACAAATTGTAAGATTATCAAAGGTTTTGGGATTAATTAGTTTGAACTATTTCTTCTTGTGTTTCAATTTAAAATACTCAATAATTCAATTTGTTATTATTTATAATTCCCTTATTGACCAGGAGAATTGATTTGAAAATGTAAAAAAAAAAAAAAAAAAAAAAAAAACAACTTGAATCCTAAAAAGGGAATATAGATTGAGTTTCTTTCACCATATTAAACCTCTCTTAACTAAATCAAATTTAACTTTTAATTCAATAAAATCCTTTTTTTTTTTTTTTTTTTTTTCTCCTAAGATCTAAAGTAAAATTCAAAATTAGTTAATGAGATTAAAAATTTAATTAAACAATCACTTAATTCAGAAAAATTGTAAAAACTTTTTTCTTAAAATGAAAAAAAAAAAATTCTATTAAAGTTTTCATTAAATAAATCCAATTACTTGTGAACTCCTAACTGTACCATGACTTGAATTTAATAATTCTTTGTAAATTAATCATAAAGTGTTTTAAAATAGAACAAAAAAAAAAAAAAAAAAAAAAAAAAAAAAACAAGATTAGAATTGAATTGATCAGTAGATATAATTATAATATTAGAAATGTATTTACTGAATACTATAGTTTATACAGAAATTTACACTACTAAAGATATTTTTTTGCTAAAAATCTTGAGTTGTTGGGTTTTTAGGAATAAGCCAAATAAAATTTGATAAGTGGTCTTATCTCCTTGGCAATAAGTCAAGTATTGGTTTTAAGATAAGACAAGTCTGCTTTATGAGAAGACAATTCTTCTATTTAAGTAATTTTGTTTTGGTTTGACAAGTAGACCAAATAAATTTAATAAATCATATTTATTCAAAAAAAAAAAAAAATTGAATTAAAATAATTTATTAATTATTAATTAATTTAAAATAATAATTTTATTTAAATTTTATTAATTAATTTATTTAATTATAATTTTTTTATTAAAGTGAATTTTTTTAAATTTATTTCTTTTTAAATCAAAAATGTTTAAATTAAATAAATAAAAAAAATTAATAAAATTTAAATTTAAAAAATTAAAATTTAAATAGTTTAACTTTTTTTTTTTATTTGAATCTTAGTTTGAATTTCATAAAATAAGTTAAGAATTTTTGTTAATCATTTTTTTCATTAATTCCTTTGATGCTTTGATATCTTACATAGCACAATCATCTGAGTCATACAGTTTCATTTTTTGAAACAAGCCAAGCTAAAGTTGATAAATGGTCAACAACTTTTGGAAACTGGCCCAAAAGTTATTTACAATATGCCAAGAGTTCTTTACAATGAGACAACACTTGATCACTTCCTAATTTCATTTTACACCTTGCCCAAACTCAACTTACAGACCATAATTCATTTTTTTTCAAAAAACTTTGAAGTTAAATTTATGTTAAAATACAAGAAATGAATTGATTATTTAAAGAAAATATTTTATTTTACTTTTTTGAAAGGGGAAGAGGTGTAGGTTACTATAATTGTTATTATGTTTTACAAAGAATAAGGCTATAATGAATGCTTTTATAAAAATAGAAATAAATAAAATGCAATTTTCTTTTTTATCTGTATTTTTTTAATTTCTTTTACTATTTTTTAACTTTTGAGTTTTATTAAATATAATCTACCCATCTAGCTGAAGTTTACAATCCTTTAAACTATTTAAAAAAAAACATGTCAATCTTTTAAAAACCAACATCAATTGAAACAAGCTATTTTGAAAAGAACAAAAACCATCATTTAGTAGTGTTTTGCAAGACAGGGCACATTTTATTTGGTTTTATTTATGTAAACAAAGCAAAGCCAAGCCAAATAAAATGAAAACGTAATGACATACAAAAAATTAAATATTCAAAATTCAAACCAGTTACAACAACGATGAGAAAACTTTGACTTAAATGATGATGACAACAATAATTTAAAATATGCAAAAAACTGCGTCTCCTCTCTTCAGTTAAAATGCATCAACCTTCAATTAATTCAAAGCCACCAAAGATCTATTGAAAAACAAGAGTATTATTAAACATGTAATCAATTTGAGAGCGTGAATGACTCACATGATCAACATCAGTCCATTCAGCATCAATCCCCTTTTTTCTTTGCTCTCCAACCTTTTTTCTTTCTTCCCAGTACTCAATCCTATTTTCATCCTCCTCACATCGAATGGCATCCCACGTATGTTCCCCCGAATCTGGATCATCAACCTGTCTGAACCATCTAGGTTGATGAGGGGGTAATTCACCTATCTCTCTCTTGCGTTTTGACATCCTTTGATAATCTTCCAGCGAAGTCTTCAATTCATTGGCCTTATCCCATGAACCCCTTTCAAACGCATGCTGATCAGGTCTCAATCTGCAATCCGTTGGCGGTAGCCAAATCTTCAATTTGTCGTTAATGTTGTTTAATCCAACCGCAAATTCTGTCAGATTGAACGGGACATTTTTTGGTCTTGGATGAGTTTTCCATAACTGTAAATATTCCCTTTCTCCTCGATTTCCGACCGATTCATCCGGTCCCAATTCTCCCGTGGCTGAGCCTGCCCTTCTTCCAATTAATTGAGTTGTCCATTTCCCTGCCAATTCCCATACTAATTTCCCATTCCGATCATAAACGCTTCCTTTAACTTCATTTGCGTCCTTTCCTCTCCAACCTCTAGGCTTGAATGTTAATAAACATCTTTCGCCTCTTCGATGGTTAGTAATTTCCATATCCTGATGAAACATTCCAATTATTTAATCCATACTCTCTCAAAGGTTAGAATAATAACGTACCCCATAATGATCAATTGAAGGTGACCCAAGGATAAAGTTACTGATCACGGTAGTCACCTTCTTCCAACTATAATGTTCTTCAACTCGATTTGGAGATGTCTTGACAATCGGATAATCCTCAGTGCCTACAAATGTTTTGGGAATCTTCAAAACAGCATGAGCTATACCAGTTGGGCGAATTTCAAATGATTTTCCTGTAAATTTGTTCTTGGCGTCTGTCTCTCCAAAGTAAGTCCATCTGGGCGATTCAGCAAAACACGCGCTCATTGGCTGGAAAATCAATAAGACAGTTTGTTAGATCAAACAAAAAGTGAATTAATAAACAATAAAGGATTACATACAGGATGATGACTGATTTGCTCTGAAAAATATCGAAACTTTTTTTCAGGATCAACGTATTCATAAGTTTCACCTAAAAGAGGATTGAACGGTCTGAAAGAGATAACCAAGATGGGTATAAATAACCAACCAGATTAACTAAAAAAAAAGTATCACTGCCTAACTAAAACTGGCACTTACTTGGCTAATCGATCTACTGTGCTAGAATAATTACTCATCGCAAATCCGGCAACATAAGCTATTCGAATCAATGAATCTGATTGCTCAGCAGCGGCGTCCACTATTTGAAGGAATTTTCAGCCATTCAACTTTTTTAGCAAATGAAAAAATTAGTGAAAGTCAAACCATACTTACAGCATTCCGAAAACTGCAAATCCTCACTCATCCTCTGGAGCATGCTAATTGGCTCATTAAAACTAACAGGGAATGAAATCTTTGTGAGGTCTTTTCCAATACTATTTTTTAAAATTCCCCATAGCGAAACTGATGGTCGATCGTCTGATTTGATCGGCAAAGTTGTTCGTTTAACTTCATACCCTTCCTTTAAGTATTCCATTTCAGATTCAAGCGCAGGCTCTTCTGATTTGATCACCATCAAAGGCTCAATGGCTATAGCTCCTGTTTCGATCGCTTCAAAGAATTCATCTGAGTCTGAATCTGAATCTGACTCCGAATCCGAGCTTGATGGACCTCCCAAGTTTTCAGGTCGGGGGATCATAGCAGTCAATGAAAGCATAGGTACATTTTCATCTTTACTTGCTTCTTTTAACGATTTGACCATGGTTTGGTCCTGTAAAAATGAAAAAAAGCATTGAGTATTAGTTTTGAAAATCCATGGAGATCATTAATACGGTAGTTTACCTCTTGACCCTCAACAGGCTCATCTTGAGCTTTGTTAGAAGGAAGATTAGTCGCGTTAATTGCTACATTACTACTACTCAACCCCGCTCTGAGGTTTCTCAACTGCTTTTTTCTGCGACTGCTGTCTCGGGCAACCGATTCTAGCTCTTGTTCCATCGCAGCCTGTGATGTGATTAGTGCTTGCATGTTTTCTTCCCAAAGCTTTTTGGCCAATAATGCGTTTTCGTATCGACGGATGTGAAACCGTTCACGCTTGGAAGCAGCAAGAAGATAATCATCAAACATCCCATTGAGGTCTTCCAATGAACGTTTTAAAGCTTGTTTGACTTCGACTTGACGTTGTGAACCGATAACTGGGTTAGCGGATGAGCTAGTGGAATTACTAGCAGAGTTAGAAACATTTTGAGTTGAGCCAAGCGGGACGTTAGAAATCAAGAGTGAGGGAGCGTTTATGGGAATAACAAGCGAGTCAACTAATTGTTTGGTCATTTCGATGTGAGCTTTAAGACTCTGGGCAAGTAAGTTCATCTCGTCTTCAAGTGGAGCTGGAGTCATTTCATCACCATAATTATCATCCTCATCAGAAGTTGTACGACCAAACAAGCTGGTTTTGGAAGAATCAGCGTCGGTAGTCCTACCGCGATGAGAATGATGAACGACTGCATCAACCTCTGATAGCTTATAACCTCTGTGAGGGGAAAATACGAAAGAGTTGGAGAGTGACCTTTTGAGATGACGAGTCACAAGTCCACGTTTATCAAGGCTAATAGGAGTAGATGGTAGTTTGGAAGGAATAGGTTGTTCTGGTCCAAGAGATGCAAGTTGGTTTGATGCATCGATGGCTTGTTTTAATGCCTCCACCCACCTCATTACTTCTAAAGGATGAGAGCCCTTGAGATAGAACCTCGGATAAGAGTTACTTAATTTGGATGATACCTCAAACCTAAGTTTATCCTTTGTTACTTCAGGACCTGCCACAATTGCAACTGACATAGCAATCGAACCTCTCAACGTTTTACCTTCGTCCTTTTGTTCACGATAATAACTTAAAAAGCCTATTTAAATAACAAAATTCATTAGGTGATAGAATAATTAGTACAAAGAAAGACAAGACAGTTGAGAAGAAAGCAAATCAAATGACAAAAAAATACCTTTGTCTAAAACAATCCATCTAGTGCTATAACCACGGGCCATGTTAGTCCATTTACTCAAGTAACCTTTGAGAGTAGGTTGAACAATAATGTTAGTGGTTAAAGGAGTAGAAGGATTTGTAGTTGATGATAATAATCCAGTAGAGCCCTGAATAATTTCAGCAGAGTTCCATGGTTTGGTATTTGAGTGTGCTTGCAGTGCTTTACCTTCACATGAAGCAGCTTTAAAATACGAATAAGAGTTGGATTAATAACTCCAAACTTGAGTGATTTGAAAGTGATGATTAATTACCTAGCCTCAAGATGGTTTTGATCTTTTCATCTGTGGTAACATCAATTGGCATTCTATTCCTTCTATCTCTTGCCAATACATCAGCTCCTTTAGAAATTGCTAATTTGATTAAATGAACATCTTTCCGCTTGGCAGCTTGATTAAATAAAAACACCATTCCAGGTTAATTAGCATTAGATTATAAGCTTATGAGACGAAATAAACTAGATGATGAACCTTCATGTAGTAAAGTTGAACCAGTTTGATCTTCCTTTAAGCTAAGATGCAGGGATCTAGAACCTGATCTTGTCATGAATTTAAAAAGTTTATCGGCAACGCTTTCACGATTATTTAATACCTTATCATCTTCCACAACAACTAAATCATCATCTTCATTTGAGCCAGTTGTTGAATGATTTTGAGCACTACTGTTGGGATTGAAACGAAGATAATCTGAGTTGATTAATGATTGAGAGACAGTGGAGGTTTGCGGGGATGCAATATAAGCTGAAAGTAAAGCTAAAAAACTCGAATGTAATTGATCTCTATAATCTAAATATTGAAAGAAAAAGAAAGGTAATAATAAATCATGTGAGATTTAAGATGAAATACTGTTTTTTGAAAAAAAAAAAAAAAGGTAAAAATCAAAAAACCTTGAAGTACTCTAAGTACTTGAGAATTTTTACAAACTTCATAACAAGTTTTAGATTGCTGATCCCTAATTGAATCATCGACCTTTGATTGATTAAGCAATAATTTTATGACATCTATCCTACCCAATTTGCAAGCTAAATGTAATGGAGTTTGACCCGAAAGATCTTGAAGATTAATAGAGTTTGATGGTAAGTTTTTTAAAACTAATTCCACGATGTGGTCTATTGAAAGAAGAAAAAAAAGATAAACAAATCAGATTATGAAGATCAAAATGATTGAATTGAAATGAAAAAAAAATTGAGAGTGATGAGATTATACATTTTGCACATCGAACAGCTAGATGAAGTGGGGTAATTTTCAAATAGTTTGAATGAATAATATCTTGATTTGAATTTAGAGTATCATTAGTAATTGATGATGATCTTTTGATATGTTGTGAATTTGGATTAGTTTGATCGATTATAGAGATTATAGATTGAGAAGATGAAGAAGTTGAATTTGAGTTTATATTGATTTGATGATTTGAATTGGGTGAATTAATTGATGGAGTTGTTGGTGAAGTTGACAATGAGAATGAAGGCAATAAATTTAAGATTGATTGAGTATCAGATGATCTTAGAGCTTGTAGTAATTGAAAGCTTTTTAATGATTCATCTACAGCTGAAACTAAAAAAGAAGATGATTAAATTATTAAGTAATTAAATGAATGATAGAACCAATGAAGAATTTACTTTTATTTGATTTATTATTATTATTATTATTATTGATTGATTGAGTTAAAGTTGGATTGGAAGATTTTGATTTAATTTGATGATTAAATTGAATCAAGTTTATATTTGAATCATTTGATAAACGATTGATTGACTTGGATTGAAGATGATTATCTTGTGATGATTGATTGATTGATGACATTTTAATTTTGATATTAATTGAGTGATTTTAATTTAATGATAAATTTTACAAGTTGATGATTTAATGAGATGAAGGGAAGGGGGTATTAAAAATCAAGTAATGAAAAATTAATTTAGACTAATTTGAAAGAAGGCAAATCATTAATAATTTTAGATTGCCATTTGATTTTATTTAAAAAAAAAAAATGAAAAAATAAAGATGATGAATTAAGTTGTAATGAAATTACTAAAAGGGGCTTAAATCTTTACAAAGGCTCTCATAGTTTATTCGGATACGCATTACGCAGTTTTACCAGGCAGATTTGAACGAACAACTAGAGTAAATTCAAATGGGGTAAAATTACATTTGGATAAAATTTTAAAATTTATCAAGTTGTATTTTTTAAAACTTTTGTTAATCTCAAATCATTTAAATCTCAAGTTAAAATGAATTAAAGACCTTTCAAGTTCAATCATTTTTATACATAAGTTTTTTTTGTTTTTGTTTAAGTACTTTTAAATAGCCATTTACAATAAAATATTTTTCTTTTGTTTTTTGAGATTTTAAGTTATAATTCATAATTTGTTAATAAACCTTATTCAAATATTTTCTTATAGGTATCATATTGTAGCCCTTTTTGAAATATAAAAGTTTTTTGTTCTTTTGTTATCTTACAAATATTTTGTGCTTCAGTTTGAAAATTGCATATAGTTTATTTTTAAGATTTTTTGAAAAGAATATTAAACCACCTATAATATGGTATTCTGTTTTAATAATTTTTTGGGTTGACAGTACTTTAATGATAGTAAATTATTTTGAAGGAGAATAAATATAAATAGAGACTTGATGGGATGACTTGAAGATTTGTAGCACTGTTACAGGATGCTGATGAAGAGGATTTGAGTTTTAGTGATACCAAGTTACCAACTTACAAGACAGTGCTGCTGAGTGCTGCTGCTGACAATCTTGAGTTGAACTAATTTTAATTAAATGAACTTGAACTTGAATGCAGTGTACCACAGTACAGTACAGTACAAAATAAATCAAATTAAATTAATTTAAATTTAAATTTAAAATTTTACGCAATTCTCAGTGTAAACTGTACTGTACTGTACTGTACAAAAAAGTACAGTACACCACAACTGTAAATTAAATTAAATAATTTTTTAAATGAAAAAACTTTTAAATTTTTTTAAAATTGACTGAAAAGAAAATAAACCTGTACAGTACAGTACAGTACAGTACAGTACATACAGTACTCTGGGTTGTACTGCTGTAACTTGTACAACTAGTCTGTAAGAGTTAAAAAAATTGATTATGATGATGGCTTAGGATTGACTGATTTGATTTATGAATTAGTTGTCAAGTTATAACTCTCCCTAAGTGAGACTGTGATTGTATTATTTAAATTTAAATTTCGATTTAAATTTAAATTTCGATTCAAATTTCGATTTAAATTTCGATTTAAATTTAAATTTAAATTTGACCAAAGTTACTGTTTCATGAAAAATTTAAATTTATTAAATTTTAATTGTGACTTCTCTTACATTATTATCTTTATCTTTTAAATTTCTTTTAAAAAATTGATTGTTTTCTCTTTTGATTTTGATAGAATCTTCTCATTTAACTCAAAAAATATGTCATCATCAATTTTAAATTCTGAGCAAACTACATTGATCTCTTCTCATTCAATAAATAATCAATTAGTCAGTAAACTTTTTATCTTCTTCAAAAAATATAAATCTATCTTATATTTTTCAAATTTAATTTTCTTACTTATTCTTTTAAAATAAATAAAAATAAAAATAAAAATAAAAATAAAAATCATTAGATGAACTCTACAATCGATGATTCAAATCATGACTCTCTAAATCAAAATGAAATTAATCATTCAAAAAAATTAATTAAAACTCGTACACCCATCCCTTATAGGGCTTTAGGCGTTTTATGCGTAATGAGAGTAACTGGTATGTTATCTTAAACCTAATCAAATTCTTATTCTTAAAATTCAATTTTTCTTTTGATTGGTTTCATTTCTTTGGGTTTGGCTTGGTGGGCAAAATTTAGAACCAATTTCTTATACTTTAATCTTTCCTTTTATAACGTAAGTAAAAATTTAATTACTACATTATCATTTATTTTCTCAAAAAATTCATAATCTATCATTCATCTCCTTTGTTCCCTTAAAAGTCGAATGTTAGAAGATTTAAAAGTTACTCAAGATTCAAAAGAAATTGGTTATTATGCTGGTCTAATAGAAAGTTAGCAAATGATCCTTAAACTCCCAATTTTATTTAAATTCAGTTTTTTAATTAAACTTTACCATCATCCTATTCTTTTACTTTTTAACAAAATCAAAAAAGGCTTGTTTGCAATTGCCCAATTTTGTACAGGTAATCGAGAATTTTTTTTATATCAAACAAAAAAAAAAAAAAAAAAAAAAAAAAAAAAAACCAAGACCCTCAAGCTCTTTTGTTTATTTCCTCTGATAAACTTGTTCATTTGATTAGCAATCTTTTGGGGTAGGTTATCAGATCGAATTGGTCGAAAACCAGTCATGTTAACTGGTTTATTTGGTATGGCAATCGGCGTCATCTCCTTTGGACTTCAAAAGAGTTTTATGGGTTTAGCCATTTCTAGAAGCATTGCTGGAATGATGAATGGTATGATCCATCTCACTCTCATTAATTCTTTTACATATCTTACTTGATTTTTCACCTAAACTAATCCATTCTTGAGTTCAATTCAATTTTTTTAGGTAACGTTGCAATAGTTCAGGTTAGGATTTCTTTCAAAAACTCATGGGACCAATCTAAATGATCTTAAACCTAAATTCTTCCTTTTCCTCTTTCTAATCCTCTTAAAGAGTATGGTCTCAGAAATCACCGATTCTACTAACTTTGCCGAGTGAGTTTGAACAAGTTAAATCATCTCCTGACTATTTTTTTTTATCTTTATTCTAAAATCAAAAAATCCCCTCTAGTACCGCCGCATATCTCCCAATATGCTTTGTAAGCATTCAGTCGATTCTCCACTTGTGATAGTCTACTTTCTCTTTCTGTCAATTCCTTCTCAAGTTGATTATTTCTTAAATTCTTTTCATTCACATTCTGGGCTTCAAATTCAAATTTCATTTCATTCAAATCGAAAATTATCCTTCTTGTAAGGCTGTTGGTAGCATCATTGGACCCATCCTTGGCGGTTATTTGGCTTTACCTGCTCAACAATTTCCTAATCTATTTGGAAACTGTACCTTCCTTAAAGAATATCCTTATTTTTTGCCTTGTTTGATTGGTGGATTGCTCAACTTTGTCGCAATTATCTTAGGCATCTTTTTTCTAGAGGAAGTAAGCCTGCAAATTTTCCTATCAACCAATTCAAGCTATTCCCTCTTGATCATTAATAGTCATTTTTAATTATTCAATTATTTGATTGGATTTGCCTTCAAGACACTTGAAAGTAAAAGGAAATCAAAACCTAATCTACCCAAGAATAGTTTTCCCAATTATGGCACATTATCAGATTCTAACAGATCATCGAATTCAACCTCACCGGTCACCTTAACTCAAGATTCTAAGTTAGAGCCTCCATCGATTCGATCACTTTGTACCAAGCCTATCATGATGGTCATGCTCTCTTTCACTTTAACCCACTTTCAAAACATTGCTTGGGCAGCAACTATGCCTGTTTATGGTTATACAAGTTGGTCAGACAAACGCTAATAGTCATTTATTTGTAGTTCACGCACATCCTTGTTCTTTTTTAAACTTGATTTTAGAGATCGAAAACGGTGGGCTTGGACTCAGCCTTGATCAAATTGGTCAGTAATTATTATAGTGACCATCATGACTGAGAGACTACCAAGTAATTAATCAAATTTGTATTTGTTATATTAATTGAAGGTTTCATGCTCAGCACTAGTGGATTTGGTTCGATTGTGGTTCAATTGTGGTTGTTTTCACCTTTACAGCGAAAGCTTGGAGTCGTTCGATTATTTCAGTATACGCTATTTTGCTTCACTATAACATATATGTGTCTACCATTGGTTTCATATCTTGCTCGATGTCAGTCTTTCATTTTGGAAAGTGTGCATAAATAAACCTAATCCAGCTCCATGATCTCAATGTTTTTTTTTTTTTGAGGGGGTATTTAGTACCCACCAACACAACCTCCAAGACTGTTACATACATGGCCATTGTTTTTGCGTTAAGAAGCCCTCATGTAATGTGTTATGGTAAGTACGCTAGCATGAAGAAATAAAATTAATAGAATAAGCCTTTATGGTCTGAATCTTGGGAGAAAATTTTCATGGAAACTCTTGCTGATCAACTACTTATTTTGCTTTGGATACCTGACGGTTTGACATCATGATGTTGATGAGGACAGTCTGTAATTTAATGATGACCAACATGCTGGCACCAAACCCCAGAGCGCTCGGTACTCTAAATGGGATATCCCAGGTAAGTTTTCATGACGCTCATAATTGTAAAGCTTCTTGTTAACTTGGTCATCTAATCAGGTCGGTCGATC